>CM040627.1:42789870-42811964 GCA_022817965.1 Solanum lycopersicoides
AGCTTTTTTTTTGGGGGGGGGGGTGTTTTATTCTTCTACAGTTCCGTCAAAATCGATTCCTCATTAACTGGAAATTTATTGAATTTCTTGCCAAAAATTAACGATGACTACAAAGAACACTTTCACTATGAGAAAGTCGACAAGGTTTATCGTCAAATTACAGATAGACTGCAAAACCGGTATATGTGTTTCCAACCAGATAAGATACCGAGTCCCAGAAAATCACTAATTGTCCACATAAGGCTACATGTATTCTGAATAATTTCATTCTTTGATGCAATCAAAAGTCTCTACACCTTTACTCCACAACTCATTCAACTTCTTTAATAAGGGTTGTAAGTAATACATCTATTTTAATTTCCGCCCATTCTGGACCTGAATGATTATTGATAGAATAGCATTTGATTGTTTCCATGCACAACCCAAGGTTGAAGGTTATATGGAACCAAAAATTATAAGGCCAATGCTATTATTAGATCATTGCTCCAGAGGGATTGAAACCATCACTGTACCCTTAATCAAAACATTCAGATCAATCGAGAGAGATCAAAGAAAATTCCAATGGATGAGTTGTATCAAATCTCTTCCATGCCTGACCATCTCTAGTGTTAAAACACCCCTGTACTCAAAATACCAAATACAGGATTTTCTTAAAATAAATGCAGGTCCAATCAACTGTTACCGACGGGACCGTAGTCTGATCTACTTGACCGTACTGCAGGTCCGCAAATTGTCACTGCAGCCCTCCGAAAAATTCAGCTAGCCAAAATCGGACTAAAGTTCTCGGACGCGCGACGGATTGATGGTCCGTAGATCATACTATGCGTCCGTCGATGGTGTTCCGTGGATTGAAAACTCTTTATACCCAGCTCTGACACAAACGAGATGACAGCACGGACCGTTGTTCTTATCTACGGTCCATAGGTTGACCGTAGGTGAAAGTTAGGCAGTTATTTAGGGGGAAAAGTTGTTGGGTCAACTTAAATGGTCATAAATCTTAGAAAAAAATTAATTAGGTGGCCTATGCTTATAAAAAGATATATAATTGAATTAACGCTTCTGTAGCACCCGAGTTTGCAAACTCAACCTCCCGTAGTAAAAAGTTATGCCCAATTTTAGTAAAAGGCCTTGACGAGCAGACCCAACTTACGGAACCAAACGATGGACCCGTCGACTGACGATAGCTTTGTCAGTTCAGTTTTCAGTTTGGTCTTGACAATAATTAAACTCCAGTCTCTTTTGGTCTTTTCCTACTTCATTTAACCCCCTAAGATACGTCGTTTTTGACCCTTAAATCATAAAATTTTTTAGTCAGTTAAGACCTAAAACATTAACAAGAATACTTAAATTAAAATCTTAAATTCAAACTTTAGAAATTAGCACAGAATGGAGAAAAAATCAAAGAACCCTAGTTCAAATAACGCGCAAGGTTCCAAACAGTTCCATCTAGAAATTGAAATATATTAGCATTAGTATATGGGTATTTCCCCATCTTTTCATTTTAAGTATTAATTTTAGCTTCCGCATTAGTTTATATTCTTTTGTATGCTCATGATCAATACTATCAGGTTAGCTCAAATACCTGTGGTCCTATGTCCCTGTCCGCGACTCGGGGTAGCTTTGGCCTCGTTGACAAACTTTTATCAAAGTTACTAGGTTGAGTGTCCCTAGGATGTCTGAAAAGCCGCACCAACAGTAGAGTCTTTCATGGGTGTGAATGTGCCACCACATCTATGAGAGGGAGAGCTATGGAAGTGTTCAGGAAAAACTTCACTTACTTGTCACTCTTATCGTGCGTAAGGTATGGATCTTATTACCATTGCTGACTTGACGTTACTCCGTTGTCAGATCATTGCCTTCCTCGTAAGAGCTTAACGCTAGGATGCGGGAATGCACAGAATGAACGCAGTCCTCCAGTTCCCCAAATTCAGGAAGTCTCCAATGCTGAATTCAGTTACTCAAAGGCAAGGATTTTAAACCATTTCAAAATGGACATCACCACTATACTAAACAAGGACACCATCAAACTGATTTGAACAATAGCAATGACGAAAACATTAACAAAGAATCTAAGGTTTAACATAAATAAGAAACTAAACATAAACTACTTTGACTTTAAACTTGTTAGTAGAAAAAGGGACAAGTTGACACACCAAAAAACTGGAGTGCTATTTTTCCCACATTCAGTAAGTTCACATTATTAACGTTTGCCGCTTCATTACATATGCTCCATGTACATTTTATGGTACCAAGATTAATTCTGCTCGTCCAAGGCATTTGACCATTCTCAGCCATCTATAAGAAAAACTTAATTCAACTCAGAATAATTTTAAATAATTTAAAAATAATTACACAATAAGTTCATTCTTAATAACTCAAAATAAAATGAAAAGAACTAAAATCTTAACCATTTCAGCCCTTCTTCTAGGATTAACTTTGGACCAACTCTGGTTGGAATGATTTTGTTCTTTTTTTGACTTTCAGCATTTCTATGGCACATTTCCTTACAAAAAGATACAACAAAATTCAATCATTAAAAAGTAATTATACGACTAACATACTTGTTGAAACAATAAATATATATACCTGTTTTTTTTATAACAAATTAAACATAAGGAGTCCACTGATCTCGTGGAATTCCAGGCTGGAACATTATCCATAATCTGAGTTTGCACTTAAGTGTCTACTGAAAATCTGCCATATGTCCAACCTATTTGCCACTCCCTTATTTGAAATACATTTATAATAAACATTATTCGCGTGCAGCTACGACAGTTCTCTCGAAAAACAATCGATGCTTCAAAATTAAAAACACTAGTTAGCTTATCTATTAAATCCAAATATAAACGGTTCGAGAAAAGAATATTTGTTGTAGTCATAATATGGTTTATACCACTATTTATTTGATGCAAGACGCTATCAAAGTACGACATAGGCATATTCCGGCTATTTCTCGAAGTGCATTGGAAATAAAGACGATCCAACACTACAAATTCCACAAAAACTAGAAAGAAGGGTTTGCTTCTCCAAATGGAACAATCCAAGTAGTCAAAATGACCACAATTAGATTTTCTCTAGGTAAATTTAAACACTTCTTTGACTTTCACTTGAGAAGGTTTTTCTTTTTTTTTTGGGTTTTTTCCCCCTTTTTTTTCTGAATCTGGAATAGAGAAAAAGAAATGATATTAAAACAAGCAGATGGGAAACATATTATCAATATAACCAGGATAAGCATTTGGAAAGTAAAATTTCATTAACAAACACTCCTTTCAATCTCCTAGGCCTTTGTTATCTTGATACATCATAGGGAGTTGGCCAATAAAAACTGGCATTCGATAAATTCAGGTACTTCAAGTTCGTGAGTTTCCATATACCAACTGTAACCCCATATCCAGTTCCAAGGCAATCACATTTGACAGAGAGGTCACTATTGTGATCTTCGAATTGCAACATTCCGTTGTGTTTCTGGTCCATCTTCCCCAATTTTATTTGACAAAGTAAAATATACTGGAAAAAAGGGCTGCCTGCTTTGAAACTCAGCAACAGTGATTTGGATCATATAAAGACATCTGAGATGAAACCAAGAAAATTCTCATTACCTACAAAAATTGCAAGAAGAGGCACAAGAATATCCATACAAATTGTACAACCCCTTCATGCCTTAAGTCTTGGAGGAATTTAATCCATTCAAACTTGTTGTTTTTTCAACTTTGTGATTGAAATGAAGGTATAAGGTATTCCACATGATGAGAATAGGGCAATACCGACATAGACCATATAGCAAAACATGCGAATCCGAAGTTCTTATCCTACTTCGAATAGGGTTGTTCTACTTGCCAATGGCGTAGAACTTGGGACACATCCCATGTAGGCACAGGGGTTAAGTTAATATGAAAGAGTGTACGAAGATCAATACTCTTCCTTTAAACTGAATTCCACTTCCCCCTTACTTCTACTCACTTGGTGCTAGCCTTAGTTCTCATGATTATCACATCAAGGTTCACATAAATAGGTCCTTATCTAGTTTCACGACTGGAATTTCTTAGACCCCAGACGAGACCGGCGGTCCGTTGAACTCTCAGAGGTCGCAGACAAGCCCTAACTTACGTCATTCTTACTTACATAGGTTAATTTTAGCGAAAATTGAAAACCTGTTTTATTTCTAAACATTACTTACAAACATTTCTAATAATTAGTTAATTCGTTCAACACTCAACCATCAACAGTTAGAGATAAACAAATGGAACAGGATAATATTTCATTAAACATAATGGTATAATTGCCAAAATGGCACCCATAATAGATCTGAATTATAAAATAAGCAAGAAACGCTAGTGGAACATGCTCCACTAGCTCAACTCCTAAAACTAAGCTAGAACAATAAACAGTAGCATCCTCGAAAGCATGAAGGACTACCAAAACCGGGTGAATGAATGCTGGACGTCCGGGATAACTGCAGCGTAATGATCCTGTAGCTCTACGATTATCCACCTGTGCCTGCACTCTAAAAATAGTGAGGTTTGTATAGGTTAGTACACACTCTGTATCTAAGTCTCACACTAAGCAATGGTTATGACAAGCACACACCCAAGGACATTCCCATGAGCAAAAGCAATAAAGCCACCCGACCACAGCTTCTCAACCTCTCCTAACAACATGATTGCTTACTGGAAAGTCAAGTCAGTCCCAGCGACTTGCCAAATCTATAGATTAGGCAAACCATCGCTTTCTGACAAATTAAAGGGCATCTAGAAGAACATAATCTTTACAACCAAATACGATGTATTAGGCGCACACAAGTCAGTAGCTTACATTTACAATATGGAATAGGGAAATAATATGCCAACTGAGAAATAATCCATACATCATTACTTTTCACATTTGACACACACGCACAAATACACACATTTACACATCAGACAACATCATCATAGAGCATACTGATACCACTTTCACAATGTAACACATAACTTCTTTCATATCATTCAATTCTAGCCATTGAGACTTGGGAATCATGGACTTGACATTAAGACTTTCCAAAATAGGCTACAACATATCGGGACCTCAAACAGGGAGGTCTTCATTAGGCAAACCACAGAGTCTGCTTCGTTCATTCATACGTTACTCCATTTTCATTTCATTCATTGACCGCTGTTGTAAACACCAGTTTACCTAGGACTGTAGTTTAAGACATATCATTAGTGTTGACCACACCACCCCCGGCTCACCACTCCAAAACAAACCGTGCAATGACCAAGAAATGACTAATGTCATTACTGAATCTAACTCACCTTTTGATTTACTCCATCCTAACACCTTTCGGTATCATCATTTTCATTATGGTGCATCATTTTGAAGGCTGACCTCCATTTCATTCATGGGAAACATTTAACTTTAACCGACATAGAATCATGTGAGCAGTCATGGAAGTCCACAGTGTTCTTCCCCCACACCGAAAAAGAGGTGGAATCACCGCCAACAAGTGAACTCACACAAAACCATCTGCATGTACATGGGTCTTAACCCGCACGAGATCCCATATTAGCAGTATAGGTTCGAAGACTAGAATATCAGAGACCCCGATACCCGGCCAAAGGCGGACGTCTCATCTCATGAGAGTTACGTGAACCTACCCCTTCCCGAAAGACAGGCATCATCCGCCTCCATACTATCTATCACGGGTGCTCAAGTATAAGTACTCATTTACATCTCTATACTCACATAAGTCTGGGAAGCCTGGCAATTCTAGATAGGACATTGACTACTACTCATAGGAATCTCATACGATTGATTTCTCATCTCATCATTTCGTTCATCTGAGTGATGTTAGCTCAATACTCTCATTTAGGCTGTTCATAGAGACTGGTACTCTTCATTTATCTTACACACTTCTCATTAGGTGAGTACGTATTATGGTAACGTTTACTTAGGCTCATTTGCAGATTTCTCTCATCCTTCTACAGTAGCCTCATATACATGTTTGATCACCACATTCATCATTCATTAGCAACCTTTCTCGTTCCAAGTCATACCTTTATCACCTCTTATGTACATGAATGTTCATTTCATCTGACTATGCCAATCACTTGGCACATATTGGTGTGTCTTTCACACCCTTACTATAACCCCTTTTAGGTTTCATTATTATCATTGTTCCATTTCAACATTTCATTGTACTACTCATTCAGTATGCCAATGCACTTGGCCATTTAGTGTATTTACACTCATACTTAACCCTTCTAGGGTTCATCATTTCATTTCATACATCTTAGTTCACTTACTTTTGAACGTATGTTAGACTTATGTGTCTATACATACAAGCCATGAGGCTTCATTCGTAGTTCATTATGTGACTCATACATTCCTATATTTATAGAACAAGACTTATGTATCTTGTATATATATGCCAAGATCTTGATTTCGATCTAAGTAGATGGCATTATTCTTGGATGATTTGTTCACGTGTGACTTATGTATCAAACGGAAGTTTGGGCAATAATCAATTGGATATCATTTATATTTTTAATTAATTTTATTCTAATATTCATAACATTTTAACTCTAATTATCACAATATTAACATTGAAGGATTATTTTCTATTTAACCCTCTTCTTAAATTTGGCCGATGGGTTGTGGGTTCGAGCCCCCACAACCCCATTTTCATTTTTCATTTACATGTTACTCTCCCCTTTTTCTTAAACCAAGAGGTTTTGGGATCAAACCCCCACAGCCTCTTTTATTTTATTCTTAATTTCGCCCAATTAAGGAGGTTGTGGGTTCGAACCCCCACAGCCTCCTTCTTTTTAATTAAATTTCGCTTAAGGGCTGTGAGGTGGTGGGTTCGAACCCCCACAGCCCCATAATTATATTTTAATATTTTCTCTAAGTTAGGAGCATGTACAGTGAGGTCGTGGGATCGAACCCCCACGGCCTCACATATTTTTTTTGACTTATTTTCGCCTCCCTCATTCCAGCCTTAAGGTCGTGGGTTCGATCCCCACGCCTGACATCTTTTATTTATCTTGTTTCTCCCTCTCCTTTGCTGCCCATAAGTCATGGGTTCGATTTCCCCCATCCCCATTTTTTTTATTTTTCATTTTACGGGCAGCAGCTAAGGGGTTCGAATCCCCTTAGCCCCAACACATTTTTTTTTTTAAATTTCAGCCTTGAGGTCATGTGAGGTCTTGGGTTCGATTCCCCTTGACCTCACCTATTTTAATCACTTTTAAAACTCCTTCAAAATCTCCAGAACCTGCCCGAAATCAACATCCCAAGCTGGAAATTTTGCTTCCTTTTTTGCAGCCTATTTTCTCCACTCTTTAATGCTAAAAGTTCATGCATTTGGAGTAGTGTTTAGTGAGTACTTTAGGTTCGTTTTCATGAACATAATTGCCCAGAATTTATCATTTAATTCAGCCACATTACACTTAATTGAACATCATCATTTACATAGGTTTATACACTTAAAATGACAACAATAACCATATCAAACTTGAATCCATAAATGAAAACTCATTTACAGTAAGTTTACATTAAATTTTTCACATACACACACATATTTTCGGCAACAAAGCTTGTCATTCATATAATTCCAAATACATGTTCATGAACATATTCATCACGAAAACACATTACAACACCTAATTTCTACCAGCAAACATACCAACCTACGAATTCGTTGGGAGCTAATGACAGGGACATGCAACAGGGGAATCAACATTAGTTTTTGAACCGAATTTACTGAGTCCTAGGGGTCTCTTGGGAAAGGGACCAAGAGTAAGAAGACCCATACCTTTGTTTTCTTGTTAAATGTCCAGAATGCTGCCCAAGAACTCCTCCACAAATCAGTCCAAACACCCACACTCACACCTCACCCGACTAGCGTAGTATGCTTTGCTTAACGTTACCGAATTGCTTTCTCTTTGTGTTTTGCTTGTGAATTCTTCAAGATGAAGAATTTTTGTTTTATTTCTGACTTTTGTTCACGTTTTCAGCCAGAGAGAGTGTGAGAAAGAGAGAGAAATCGTGCAAGAGAGAGAGTGGGGGAAATGGGAGATAGAAGTCTAGTAGAAGTAGGACTTTGTGGGTATGAATTAGTCAACTTAATAAATAATTAAAATAAATAGAAAATCTGATTTCTCTTTTTCTTAAATCAACTAATATTTATTAATTAATTAAATTAATTTATCCATTTAAATAAAAAAAGTTAAATCATTGCTTCCACCTAGGTTCGAACCCGGGTGGAGCAAGACTTCACTTCAAGAGCTCAATTTCGGCTCTCTCTCCCCAAATTGCCCCTCACTTTATTAATTAAATAATTACATATGTATTTAGGGTAATTACAATATTACCCTTAGCCTGGAAAAAGACCATTTTACCCCTAGACCCTCAAAACTTAAGCTTTCCTCTCTTAAGTCGGTAAAGACTCATTCGAGTATATCTTCGTATTCGAGAGCCCTACATGGTTGGTCCAACCTTTCCAAGCTCAATTAACTCCCCAAGTTAGTTGGCTTGGTTGTAGCAAGGGTTCGAGGTCTGGTTCTACGCGTATCAATCCGTGTGAACCCTGGTCTAATCATAGGCATTCTTGACACACTAAGCATTTCTTATCTTATCCATTTCAGGGTTGTTACATTATCCCCCCTTAGGAACATTCGTCCCCGAATGACACTACTAACTATCTAGCGTAATGCCAGTCAGATCATAACATAGTTACTATACACAATCAAGCAATAGCAACAAAGAATGGAGAGATAAGGAAACTTAGACTTAAGAGTAGGAAGTCTAACCTCAAGGGCTGAATAGATGAGGGTAGCGGGATCTCATGTCGGCCTCGGCCTCCCACGTAGCACCCTCAACAAGATGATTCCTCCACAATACCTTCACTGTGGCAATCTCCTTGTATACTCTATCAGCTCTTACATTTCCTCCCGTTCGGACAATCCTTCATAATGTGACCCGGTTTGCCACAACTATAACATCATTAGGGTCCATTATACATTCTCCTCCATGCATTATGCCACACTTACTATTAGTGGCCTCTCCTGGGCTATAAAGTCTTACGAACTTCAGGGAGTAATCCCTGACTGATATCGAGCCCTGCTTAAGGTTGATGAATTCCTCAACCTTAGTCTCCTTCATTTATCTGGGAAAGAACTGCTCTAGAATAGCCATTTTGAAAAGATTCAAAGTAATAGGACCTTCTCCTAAGGCCTTGCTATCCTGTCACACCTTATACCAGGATTGAGCTACATCCTTTAGCTGGTAGGATGTCAACTCAGACTTCTTCACATCAATCAAACCCAATAGCCTGAGCTTGTAAAGTGCTAGCTTGGGCCATTTATACCAACATTGTTATTACTTCATCATCTGTCAACCCATCTGGGTTAACAGGCATCTCTGTTCCAACAACTGGATCCTGGGGAAAAACTTGGATTACCCCAGCAGCTGCTCCTCCAATATCTTCGCTTGTTTTTCTCCTTGTATTCATTTTTCGGAAACTTCAAGAGTTGATGTTAGACATGCTCATAACACCAAGAAAATTAGACATTAGGAAAAGCACGATAAAGAGTAGAAGAAGGGAAACTTTCCTACGCATCATGCAGTCTCTAATTCAGGATAGTGGTGCACTTCACTACCATGACTTACAAACTACTCAATGTGGTTGATGTGAACTTATTATTTTCATAATTTAACCTAGTGCTCTGATACCAACTTTGTCACGACTGGAATCTAGACCCCAGACGAGACCGGCGTCGTTGACCTCTCAGAGGTCGCAGACAAGCCTACTTACGTCATTCTTACTTTACATAGGTTAATTTTAGCGAAAAATTTGAAACTTTTTGTTTCTAAACATTACTTACTAAACATTTCTAATACATTAGTAATTCGTTCAACATCAACCATCTAAACATTAAGAGATAAACAAATGAAAGGAATAGTTCATTAAACATAATTGTATAATTGCCAAAATGGCACCCATATATAGTCTGAATAAAATAAGAAAGAAACGCTAGTGGAACATGCTCCACTAGCTCAACTCCTAAACTAAGCTAGAACATAAACAGTAGCATCCTCGAAAGCATGAGGACCTACCAAAACCGGATGAATGCTGGACGTCCGGATAACTGCAGCGATGATCCTGTAGCTCTACCGTCCACCTGTGCCTGCACCTAAAATAGTAGAGTTTGTATAGGGTTAGTACACACTTGTACTAAGTATGGGTATATGCAAGCACACACCAAGGACATGCATGAGAAAGAATAGCTCTTTCCTAACAACATGATTGTTGGAAGTCAAGTCAGTGGACTTGCCAAATTTAGATTAGGAATGTTTCCTAATTTGGATTAGGAAGGTAAATAATCTTTCCAAATCTGTATTAGGAAAGTCAGTGAGCTTTCCAGATTGGGAATAGGAAAGTTATGCCATGAGAATAATTATACATCATACTTTTTCACATTTGCACACAGCACATAACATTTACACATAGCACACATCATAGAGCATACAGTACATTTCACATGTAACACATAACTTCTTTCATATCATTCATTCATATGCCATGAGACCTTGGAATCATGGACTTGACATTAAGACTTTCCAAAATGAGGGCTCAACATATGGGACCTCAACTAGGGAGTCTTCATTAGCAAACACAAAGTCTGCTTCGTTCATTCATACGTACTCCATTTCATTTCATTCATAGACCAGTGTAAACACCAGTTATACCTAGGATGTAGTTTAAGACTTTCATTAGGTTCGTTGTGCAATGACCAAGAATGACCTAATGTCATTACTTGAATCTAACTCACCTTTTGATTATCCTATCCTAACACCTTTGGTATCATTCATTTCATTATGTGCATCATTTGAGGCTGACCTCATTCATTCATTGGGAACTTTAACTTTAACCGACATAGATCATGTGAGCATCATGAAATCCAGTGTCTCCCCCACACCGAAAAGAGGTGGAATCACCGGCCAAAGTGACCCAAAAACATGCTAGCGTACATGGGAATTTAACCCCGCCAGATCCCTATATTGGCAGTATAGGTTCGAAGACTAGGAGATATCAGGAGACCCATACCCGGCAAGCCGGACAGTCTCATCTCATGAGAGTTACGTGAACCTCCGCCCTTCCCGAAAGAAGGCATCACCGCTCATAGCTAGTCTATCGGTGCTCAGTATAAAGTTACATTACATTCATCTCATATGTCATGGAAGCTGGCTTCTAGTATGAGGACATCATAGCTCGTTAGATGATTTCTCATCTCATCATTCGTATTGAGTGTGTTAAGCTCTATACTCTCATTAGAGTGTTCATAGAGACTGGTCTCTTCATTATCTTACACTCTCATAGGTGAGTACGTATTGGTAACGTTTACTTAGGCTCATTTGAGATTGCTCTCATCATTTACATTAGCCTCATATAATGTTGTCACCACATTCATCATCATTAGCACCTTTGCTTTTCATAGTTATTCACCTCTTATTACATGAATGTTCATTTCATCATATGCCAATTCACTTGGCCATTTGGTGTGTTTCACACCCTTACTTAACCCTTTTAGGGTTTCATTATTTCATTGTTCATTTCATCATTTCATTGTTCATCTCATCATATGCCAATGCACTTGGCCATTTAGTGTATTTACACTCATACTTAACCCTTCTAGGGTTCATCATTTCATTTCATACATCTTAGGTTCACTTACTTTTGAACGTATGTTAGACTTATGTGTCTATACATAAAAGCCATGAGGCTTCCTTCGTAGTTTATTATGTGACTCATACATTCCTAAGATTTCATAGAACAAGACTTATGTATCTTGTATATATATGCCAAGATCTTGATTTCGATCTAAGTAGATGGCATTATTCTTGGATGATTTGTTCACGTGTGACTTATGTATCAAACGGAAGTTTGGGCAAGGAAACCCAAGTCTTGAATCAATTGGATATCATTTATATTTTTAAATAATTTTATTCTAATATTCATAACATTTTAACTCTAAGTTATATCACAATATTAACATTGAAGGATTATTTTTCTATTTAACCCTCTTCTTAAATTTGGCCGATGGGTTGTGGGTTCGAGCCCCCACAACCCCATTTTCATTTTTCATTTACATGTTACTCTCCCCTTTTTCTTAAACCAAGAGGTTTTGGGATCAAACCCCCACAGCCTATTTTATTTTATTCTTAATTTCGCCCAAGTAAGGAGGTTGTGGGTTCGAACCCCCACAGCCTCCTTCTTTTTAATTAAATTTCGCTTAAGGGCTGTGAGGTGGTGGGTTCGAACCCCCACAGCCCCATAATTATATTTTAATATTTTCTCTAAGTTAGGAGCATGTACAGTGAGGTCGTGGGATCGAACCCCCACGGCCTCACATATTTTTTTTTTGACTTATTTTCGCCTCCCTCATTCCAGCCTTGAGGTCGTGGGTTCGATCCCCACGCCTCACATCTTTTATTTATCTTCTTTCTCCCTCTTCTTTGCTGCCCATAAGTCATGGGTTCGATTCCCCTCATCCCCATTTTTTTTATTTTTTATTTTATGGGCAGCAGCTAAGGGGTTCGAATCCCCTTAGCCCAAACACATTTATTTTTTTTAAATTTCAGCCTTGAGGTAATGTGAGGTCTTGGGTTCGATTCCCCTTGACCTCACCTATTTTAATCAATTTTAAAACTCCTTCAAAATCTCCAGAACCTGCCCGAAATCAACATCCCAAGCTGGAAATTTTTGCTTCCTTTTTTGCAGCCTATTTTCTCCACTCTTTAACGCTAAAAGTTCATGCATTTAGAGTAGTGTTTAGTGAGTACTTTAGGTGCGTTTTCATGAACATAATTGGCCAAGAATTTATCATTTAATTCAGCCACATTACACTTAATTGAACATCATCATTTACATAGGTTTATACACTTAAAATGACAACAATAACCATATCAAACTTGAATCCATAAATGAAAACTCATTTACAGTAAGTTTACATTAAACTTTTTCACATACACACACATATTTTCGGCAACAAAGCTTGTCATTCATATAATTCCAAATACATGTTCATGAACATATTCATCACGAAAACACATTACAACACCTAATTTCTACCAGCAAACATACCAACCTACGAATTCGTTGGGAGCTAATGACAGGGACATGCAACAGGGGAATCAACATTAGTTTTTGAACCGAATTTACTGAGTCCTAGGGGTCTCTTGGGAAAGGGACCAAGAGTAAGAAGACCCATACCTTTGTTTTCTTGTTAAATGTCCAGAATGCTGCCCAAGAACTCCTCCACAAATCAGTCCAAACACCCACACTCACACCTCACCCGACTAGCGTAGTATGCTTTGCTTAACGTTACCGAATTGCTTTCTCTTTTGTGTTTTGCTTGTGAATTCTTCAAGCATGAAGAATTTTTGTTTTATTTCTGACTTTTGTTCACGTTTTCAGCCAGAGAGAGTGTGAGAAAGAGAGAGAAATCGTGCAAGAGAGAGAGTGGGGGAAATGGGAGATAGAAGTCTAGTAGAAGTAGGACTTTGTGGGTATGAATTAGTCAACTTAATAAATAATTAAAATAAATAGAAAATCTGATTTCTCTTTTTCTTAAATCAACTAATATTTATTAATTAATTAAATTAATTTATCCATTTAAATAAAAATAAGTTAAATCATTGCTTCCACCTAGGTTCGAACCCGGGTGGAGCAAGACTTCACTTCAAGAGCTCAATTTCGGCTCTCTCTCCCCAAATTGCCCCTCCACTTTATTAATTAAATAATTACATATGTATTTAGGGTAATTACAATATTACCCTTAGCCTGGAAAAAGACCATTTTACCCCTAGACCCTCAAAACTTAAGCTTTCCTCTCTTTAAGTTCGGTAAAGACTCATTCGAGTATATCTTCGTATTCGAGAGCCTTACATGGTTGGTCCCAACCTTTCCAAGCTCAATTAACTCCCCAAGTTAGTTGGCTTGGTTGTAGCAAGGGTTCTAAGGTCTGGTTCTACGCGTATCAATCCGTGTGAACCCTGGTCTAATCATAGGCATTCTTGACACACTAAGCATTTCTTATCTTATCCAATTTCAGGGTTGTTACAACGACCTCCTTTACATTCACCCTACCAAAGCAAGTTCCACTAGGGCATATCTCACTTTAGCGACAAGAAGCTCATCGCGACTTTCCTAAGGTATGATATGATACCGTTCCAGCCAACCATCCCTAAGTCCATCACTCATAGCATGAAGGATACCATTACGGCTAACTACTTCACAATTCATAACCTCGCCACTAAGTACAAGGTTCCACATAAAATTGACCTTCTTATCATCAAGGTCTCACTTATATTATTCAAGACTCTTAACATACTAAGTCAAATCATCACATAATAATATTCATAAAAGCATCAAGCAAGGGACATAAGTCTACCTAAACAAGACACCTCATATTTCACTTTAACATACAATATAAGTCATTCTAGAAGTACTTAGGAATAACATCTTATAACCTAACATCACTTCATATAAGAACACATATACTTTCACATATAGATAGACATTATTATATATCACATAATCATCATATACTTCAAGTAATGCCGACAAGGCCATGATCATCATATTGCATAAAGTAACGCCGACAAGGCCACATTAATTGCAAACTAAACACATAACACCGCCACCATAAGTGGACCATACCAATCACAATAGAATCAAAGTATAATTAATATCAAATTAAAGAAAACGGGGCAGCATACCTTCATACCCATATCCACACCTCAATTCAATGCCAAATCAACCAATTTAACATCACAAGGCCCTTACCCATGGCCATGAACAACAATTCAAAGCAATAACCATAAAACTCAATGAATCTACATCAATTCAATCTAGGTTTAACAATATAATATCAATTACATATCAATTGAACACAATTCTTATATCATTAGAAAGCCCATAAGAAACTACATAACAATTCCTCAATATAAGTTTAATATCAAGTAACCCAAAAAGTAGTCAAAACTAGGGTTCATCAATTCACATGGGTTCATAGGTAATTTATGTTGAAATCATCAATACAATATCAATTAGATCATAATTCAATGTTTAGAAATCATTTATGCAAGAACCCATGGTAGAAATCCCGAAATAGGACAAATCTCTTTAGAAAGCTTTGTAAACATCTTTGAAAGTTGGCTCCTTGATGAAACGAGTTTCAAGGATCAAAGCCATACCTTAAGGATGATAATCCTTCACTTTGATGAAGAATTCTCCTTCAAAACGCCACACCAAGCTGATCCTTCAAGTTGGACTTCAATGGAGTCTTTGGGTTTTCTAAGGGACTTTGGGGTTTTGATTTTTGAAGAATGAATTATTCTAATTGTTAAACACTTATATACTCCTTTAAAATACCCAAATACCCCTTAATAAACCGTCCACACTCTTATTTAGTCATGGGGTGAATTTACAAGTTCACCCCTAACTTGGCAGAAAAATTTGCGCAGGAACTTGCTTGTGACGACCTGTCTGTGACGGACCGTCACGGGTGAACCGGTCCGTCATGGACCTCCATCTCCAGCTCCTATGGCTTGCCAAGGGTTCCCCCTACACCCTTGAACAAGTCCCCCACGACGGAACCCTTGTGACGGGGCGTCACAGCCATGACAACCGTCGCAAGCTCCGTCGCAAAGGCTGTCTGGGACAGTCTGCCAACAGATTTTGGGTCCTTTCCTCAAGGACCCTTTGATGGTCCTTGGGGATACTTTCCAGGAATTTTCCAACCTAAACATGACCATATATGAGTTTAAAACCTGTAACATCAATTTCAACCAAAACGAACACATAAAACTCGACGAAACTCGCCTAGACGTACAAGGTCGACTCAAGGCACATCTTTCGAATGCCTTGGACGTTCTTGGTCGTTTGAACTCCAAACTTCACGAAACTTTAACCACTGCCTATACATGATATAATAACTCTATTAAGAACCTTAAAACACCATCAAACACACATAAACACTTAGAAACACATTTTAGACATTAAGGAGACTTAGTCGTCAAACGTCTTAGTCATCCCTTGACGTTTGACTTCCAACACCCCTAATACTTTAGCTACTGCCTATATACCACATATTAAACATATTTAGGACCTTAGAACACTAATACCAACATGTTAGACTCTAGAGCACTTAAGCTATTTTTTTCAAGGTCTCACAATCTCCCCCACTTGGACAACATTCGTCCTCGAATGACACTTGCCACTCTCCGGACACTTCCAAGATTAGAGATTCAACTAGCAGCACATAACCAAATCATACAACACATATCTAAGAAGAAATCATCAATTTCCCATAATCAAGAGATTCACAACACAACAAGAAACTAGAAGACAATTCTATAACTCGTTATGCTACAAAACTCACATGCTTCAATCTAAATAGCAAAAACACATTTTATATTCAACATCATATTCATATACATCAGTTCTAACCACATAACAATAATTTTAGACCAAAGAATCACTTAGTCATTTTCTCAAAAAAATTTACAGTGAGCAGTTCCCTAAGAAGCAGTGATTTAGCAACTTTTCCAAAAATGCAATCTTTAGGCAATTCTTTATATAGACATGCTAGAATGCAAGATAACATCATGTAAACATGTCATAAAACATTCTCAAAGCTTCTTAAACACACAATGCAAGAAGTAAATGAAATTCAATTTCAACAAAATTCCTAAACATCATGCACATGCAACAATTCAAGAAACTTCTATCCCATCTACAAACCATACTCTCCCACTTAGAAGGAAACTCATATTATCAAAAGAGAAACAAGAACTTACCAACATCATCATCACCATCATCCGACTTCTCAATTCTAGTTCGGAGTGCATAGAAACGCCTCTTAGTTGGAGCATCATCCTTTGGAACACTAGGCTCAACTCTCTTGCCCTCCTTCCTAGAAGCAATGTTTGGACAATCTCTCACTTTGTGCCCATCCTTTCCACAACCAAAGCAACTACCGGTACCCAATAAACACTCACCATAGTGACTCTTGCCACAATTGGCACAAGTAGGCTTGCTATCCTTAGAACCTCCTCCTTTCTCAAACTTCTTCTTAGGAACTCTAGGTCCATCTTGAGTTTGAATCCTCTTTTTGAACCTAGGTTGCTCTTGATCACTAGCAACACCCCTTTTTAAACTTCTAGCCATCCTTCTAAGTTTAGACTCCTCAATAGATTGTGCATACACCATGAGTCTAGATAAGGTCATATTATCATGAAGCATAGCGGTACGACATTCTTCTTTCACCAAATTGGCTACTCCGGTACAAAAGCGACTCATTTCATCTCTTGGATTGTACACAAGAGAAGGAGCATACCTAGACATTGTCGAGAATTTCAAAGAGTACTTCTCAACACTCATGTTGCCTTGCTTGAGATTAATAAACTCCTCCACCTTGACTTCTCTTCTCTCTCGGGGAAAGTACTTGCCAAGAAAAGCTCCCTTAAACTCTTCCCACTCAATAGGACCCGAATCTTCCGGCCTATTGTCCTTCCATTGAGTGTACCAAATTTGAGACACATCTCTCAATTGGTATGAAGCCAACTCCGCCTTCTCCCTAGATGTAACCCCCATAGCACTCAACACTTTGTACACACCATCAAGAAATTCTTGGGGATCCTCATTCACCTTAGAGCCAAGAAAAATAGGAGGATTCATCCTCACAAAATCTCTCAACCTAGAAGTCATAGTGCTCTCCATAACCCTAGGCACCATACTCAAATTGATTTGAGTAGTCACGGCTTGAGCCAAAGCCCTCAAAGCTTCTCCAATCACCCTATTAGACAACTCCGGTACCTCATTACCTCCATCCACATTAGGAACATGATCACCTTGGGGAGGCACATCATCACCTTGCCCATCTTGGACATCTTGCTCACCTTGAGCAACTTGCTCAACTTGCTCAACTTGAGGAAGAACTTCCTCATTCACCCTCTCCTCTTCCATCCTTCTAGCGGCCATCCTTCTAGTATTCATCTCCTAGCAAACACAAGGAAACTCATAAGAAGGATAATCATAACATTTACTCTACCGCACGATATAGGAATAGAAAAGAAGGGAGACTCTATCGTCCTATAGCCTCTCGCCCATAGATGTGTCGCGACTCACACCGATGGTCAAGACTCTACTAGACGTGACTTGATGAGAATTTTTGATACCTAATACTACTTTCACCAACCTACGCTCTGATACCAACTTTGTCACAACCCGAGACCATACCCTAGAAGATAGGGTGCAATCTTGGATTGCGACCGGCGTCGTCGAACTCTCAGAGTTCTAAGACAAGCCTCATTCATATCATTCATCGCATATACATAATGAAAAGTAGTGCGAATTAAAACTTTTCACTAAAACATAATATAGTCTTTAAAACTTCTTTCATATAGAAATACTAAGTCTCAATCTCATCAACTTACGACACAAGAGTATTTAATACGAAAAATAGAAATAACATAGTCTTGTACAATACTTCATAAAAGAAACATAAAACGACATATATGCCCTCGAAACAATGAGGACATACTTGAACTCTTCTACTCGGACGATTCTTCTAATGCCCAAGTCTTCTTCTCCAAGCTCCCTTACCTACCAAGGACTATAGATAGAAAATAAAGCATGGAATTAGTACAACCACATGTACTAAGTATGGCTATATGCATAAAAATCATGAAAACGGACTTTATTGGAAATATGCATCTTTTCATTTAGAAATCATAGTTTAAAC
This sequence comes from Solanum lycopersicoides, assembly GCA_022817965.1. Classification (NCBI taxonomy): domain Eukaryota; kingdom Viridiplantae; phylum Streptophyta; class Magnoliopsida; order Solanales; family Solanaceae; genus Solanum; species Solanum lycopersicoides. Next base: position 42,808,659 of record CM040627.1, read on the forward strand.
ATAAGAACATCATTTATCAATTAAGAAACACATAAGATAACATTAAACCAAAAATAGCATCTTAAAGACTCACTTTACAGTGAGCTACATTCACTGTACAGTGAATCACTTCACCATTCTCCCTAAGTCTTCCTAGCATGTAATTCCCTCACTTAAAGTCATCCTAAGATTCACTTAAGTCACACAAAGAGAGACCGCCCATACACCCTCTCTAGATGTGCCTAAACGACCCTTAAGATTACCTACGATGAGTCACATACACACTTAGAAAACAACCATAAACATCTATGTAAGATTCCTCTACCAAAGGTGATTCTAAGTCTCACTTGAGTAAGTGTGGAGCGACCGCCCATACAATCCCTTTCACACACACACAAAAGATCCTATAAACTACCTTAAATAGATTCATTCTCACTAAATACACCATCACTTAAATTAGAAGACATTCTCTTTCCAAAGCCTATCAACAGACCTACTTAAGTAAATCAAGAAGATATGTCCATAGTACAATGACCTCTCCAAGATTACCTAAATAGTCCTTAAGACTTCCTAAGGTTTAGATCATGTCAACAAGTTTAACCAACTTCCCTAACTAGAGTCATCCTCAAGACTTCCAAAGATAAGACATGAAGAGACCATCCTTTCATGTCCTCTTCATACTTTAGCTAAGGAATGCTTAAGTCACTTAGATTAGGTACTCAACCATTTACATAGTTACTACATCGGTCATTAGTTCATTAAGACTCATACATCATATAAGACACTCATATAAATCATCACATAAGACACTCACATAATGGATCACATAATGGTCTTTGGACAAGACCTAGGAACTCCACATAACACCTTCAAAGTCTATTGTGCAATGTCTAGATAGCGTCCCATACCACCACCTAAACCTCATAAACTTATCTAATGCTAAAAGGTATTCCACATGATGAGAATAGGCAATAACCGACATAGACCATGGTAGCAAACATGGAATCCGAAGTTCTATCCTACTTCGATGAGGTTGTTCTACTTGCCAATGGTAGAACTTGGACACATCCCATGTAGGCACATGGTTAAGGAATATGAAGAGTGTACGAAGCATTCAATCTCTCTTAACTGAATCCACTTCCCCCTTACTCATACTCACTCGGTGCTAGCCTTAGTTCTCATAGATTAGTTCACATCAAGGTTCACATAAATAGGTCCTTATCTAGTTCACGACCTCCTTTACATTCACCCTACCAAAGCAAGTTCCACTAGGGCATATCTCACTTTAGCGACAAGAAGCTCATCGCGACTTTCCTAAGGTATGATATGATGCCGTTCCAGCCAACCATCCCTAAGTCCATCACTCATACATGAAGGATACCATTACGGCTAACTACTTCACAATTCATAACCTCGCCACTAAGTACAAGGTTCCACATAACATTGACCTTCTTATCATCAAGGTCTCACTTATATTATTCAAGACTCTTAACATACTAAGTCAAATCATCACATAATAATATTCATAAAGCATCAAGCAAGGGACATAAGTCTACCTAAACAAGACACCACATATTTCACTTTAACATACAATATAAGTCATTCTAGAAGTACTTAGGAATAACATCTTATAACCTAACATCACTTCATATAAGAACACATATACTTTCACATATAGATAGACATTATATACATCACATAATCATCATATACTTCAAGTAATGCCGACAAGGCCATGATCATCATATTGCATAAAGTAACGCCGACAAGGCCACATCAATTGCAAACTAAACACATAACACCGCCACCATAAGTGGACCATACCAATCACAATAGAATCAAAGTATAATTAATATCAAATTAAAGAAAATGGGGCAGCATACCTTCATCCCATATCCACACCTCAATTCAATGCCAAATCAACCAATTTAACATCACAAGGCCCTTACCCATGGCCATGAACAACAATTCAAAGCAATAACCATAAAACTCAATGAATCTACATCAATTCAATCTAGGTTTGACAATATAATATCAATTACATATCAATTGAACACAATTCTTATATCATTAGAAAGCCCATAAGAAACTACACAACAATTCATCAACATAAGCTTAATATCAAGTAACCCAATAAGTAGTCAAAACTAGGGTTCATCAATTCACATGGGTTCATAGGTAATTTATGTTGAAATCATCAATACAATATCAATTAGATCATAATTCAATGTTTAGAAATCATTTATGCAAGAACCCATGGTAGAAATCCCGAAATAGGACAAATCTCTTTAGAAAGCTTTGAAAACATCTTTGAAAGTTGGCTCCTTGATGAAACGAGTTTCAAGGATCAAAAGCCATACCTTAAGGATGATAATCCTTCACTTTGATGAAGAATTCTCCTTCAAAACGCCACACCAAGCTGATCCTTCAAGTTGGACTTCAATGGAGTCTTTGGGTTTTCTAAGGGACTTTGGGGTTTTGATTTTAGAAGAATGAATTATTCTAAGTGTTAAACACTTATATACTCCTTTAAAATACCCAAAATACCCTTAATAAACCTTCCACAGTCTTATTTAGTCATGGGGTGAATTTACAAGTTCACCCCTAACTTGGCAGAAAAATCTGCGCAGGAGATCTCTTGTGACGACCTGTCTGTGACGGACCGTCACGGGTGAAACGGTCCGTCATGGACCTCCATATCCAGCTCCTATGGCTTGCCAAGGGTCCCCCTACACCCTTGACAAGTCCCCCACGAACGGAACCCTTGTGACGGGGCGTCACAGCCATGACTGGCCGTCGCAGCTCCGTCGCAAAGGCTGTCTGGGACAGTCTGCCAACAGATTTTGGGTCCTTTCCTCAAGGACCTTTGATGGTACTTGGGGATAATTTTCCAGACTTTTCCAACATAAACATGACCATATATGAGTTTAACACCTCTCACATTAATTTCAACCAAAACGAACACATAAAACTCGACGAAACTCGCCTAGACGTACAAGGTCGACTCAAGGCACATCTTTCGAATGCCTTGGACGTTCTTATCGTTTGAACTCCAAACTTACGAAACTTTAACCATGCCTATACATGCTATAATAACTCTATTTAGAACCTTAAAATACATGAAAACACCACAAAACACATAGAACCACATTTAGACATTTAGGACACTTAGTCGTCAAACGTCTTAGTCATCACTTGACGTTTGACTTCCAACACCCTAATACTTTAGATACTGCTATATACCACATATTAAACACATTTAAGACCTTAGAACACTAATACCAACATGTTAGACTCTAGAGCACGTAAGCTATTTTCAAGGTCTTA
>CM040627.1:42812964-42881220 GCA_022817965.1 Solanum lycopersicoides
AAATTAAACCAAAGATAGCATCTTAAAGACTCACTTTACAGTGAGCTACATTCACTGTACAGTGAATTAATTCACTGTTACAGTGAATCACTTCACCATTCTCCTAAGTCTTCCTAGCATGTAATTCCCTCACTTAAAGTCATCCTAAGTATTCCACTTAAGTCACACAAAGAGAGACCGCCCATACACCCTCTCTAGATGTGCCTAAACGACCCTTAAGATTACTACGATGAGTCACATACACACTTAGAAAACAACCATAAACATCTATGTAAGATTCCTCTACCAAAGGTGATTCTAAGTCTCACTTGAGTAAGTGTGGAGCGACCGCCCATACAATCCCTTTCACACACACACAAGAGATCCTATAACTACCTTAAATAGAATCATTCTCACTAAACACCATCACTTAATTAGAAGACATTCTCCTTCCAAAGCCTATCAAAAGACCTACTTAAGTAAATCAAGAAGATATTCCATAGTGCAATGACCTCTCCAAGATTACCTAAATAGTCCTTAAGACTTCCTAAGGTTTAGATCATGTCAACAAGATTAACCAACTTCCCTAACTAGAGTCATCCTCAAGACTTCCAAAGATAAGACATGAAGAGACCATCCTTTCATGTCCTCCTCATACTTTAGCTAAGGAATGCTTAAGTCACTTAGATTAGGTACTCAACCATTTACATAGTTACTAACATAGTCATTAGTTCATTAGTTCATTAAGACTCATACATCATATAAGACACTCACATAAATCATCACATAAGACACTCACATAATGGATCACATAATGGTCTTTGTACAAGACCTAGGAACTCCACATAACACCTTCAAAGTCTATTGTGCAATGTCTAGATAGCGTCCCATACCGCCACCTAAACCTCATAAACTTATCTAATGCTAAAAGGTATTCCACATGATGAGAATAGGCAATAACCGACATAGACCAATGATAGCAAAACATGGAATCCGAAGTTCTATCCTACTTCGATGAGGTTGTTGTACTTGCCAATGGTAGAACTTGGACACATCCCATGTAGGCACATGGTTAAGGAATATGAAGAGTGTACGAAGCATTCAATCTCTTCCTTTAACTGAATCCACTTCCCCCTTACTCATACTCACTCGGTGCTAGCCTTAGTTCTCATAGATTAGTTCACATCAAGGTTCACATAAATAGGTCCTTATCTAGTTCACGACCTCCTTTACATTCACCCTACCAAAGCAAGTTCCACTAGGGCATATCTCACTTTAGCGACAAGAAGCTCATCACGACTTTCCTAAGGTATGATATGATACCGTTCCAGCCAACCATCCCTAAGACCATCACTCATAGCATGAAGGATACCATTACGGCTAACTACTTCACAATTCATAACCTCGCCACTAAGTACAAGGTTCCACATAACATTGACCTTCTTATCATCAAGGTCTCACTTATATTATTCAAGACTCTTAACATACTAAGTCAATCATCACATAATAATATTCATAAAAGCATCAAGCAAGGGACATAAGTCTACCTAAACAAGACACCTCATATTTCACTTTAACATACAATATAAGTCAATCTAGAAGTACTTAGGAATAACATCTTATAACCTAACATAACTTCATATAAGAACACATATACTTTCACATATAGATAGACATTATTATATATCACATAATCATCATATACTTCAAGTAATGCCGACAAGGCCATGATCATCATATTGCATAAAGTAACGCCGACAAGGCCACATCAATTGCAAACTAAACACATAACACCGCCACCATAAGTGGACCATACCAATCACAATAGAATCAAAGTATAATTAATATCAAATTAAAGAAAACGGGGCAGCATACCTTCATACCCATATCCACACCTCAATTCAATGCCAAATCAACCAATTTAACATCACAAGGCCCTTACCCATGGCCATGAACAACAATTCAAAGCAATAACCATAAAACTCAATGAATCTACATCAATTCAATCTAGGTTTAACAATATAATATCAATTACATATCAATTGAACACAATTCTTATATCATTAGAAAGCCCATAAGAAACTACATAACAATTCCTCAATATAAGTTTAATATCAAGTAACCCAAAAAGTAGTCAAAACTAGGGTTCATCAATTCACATGGGTTCATAGGTAATTTATGTTGAAATAATCAATACAATATCAATTATATCATAATTCAATGTTTAGAAATCATTTATGCAAGAACCCATGGTAGAAATCCCGAAATAGGACAAATCTGTTTAGAAAGCTTCGTAAACATCTTTGAAAGTTGGCTCCTTGATGAAACGAGTTTCAAGGATCAAAGCCATACCTTAAGGATGATAATCCTTCACTTTGATGAAGAATTCTCCTTCAAAACGCCACACCAAGCTGATCCTTCAAGTTGGACTTCAATGGAGTCTTTGGGTTTTCTAAGGGACTTTGGGGTTTTGATTTTTGAAGAATGAATTATTCTAATTGTTAAACACTTATATACTCCTTTAAAATACCCAAATACCCCTTAATAAACCGTCCACACTCTTATTTAGTCATGGGGCGAATTTACAAGTTCACCCGTAACTTGGCAGAAAAATCTGCGCAGGAACTTGCTTGTGACGACCTGTCTGTGACGGACCGTCACGGGTGAAACGGTCCGTCATGGACCTCCATCTTCAGCTCCTATGGCTTGCCAATGGTTCCCCCTACACCCTTGAACAAGTCCCCCACGACGGAACCCTTGTGACGGGGCGTCACAGCCATCGCAAGCTCCGTCGCAAGCTCCGTCGCAAAGGCTGTCTGGGACAGTCTGCCAACAGATTTTGGGTCCTTTCCTCAAGGACCCTTTGATGGTCCTTGGGGATAATTTCCAGGACTTTGCCAACCTAAACATGACCATATATGAGTTTAACACCTCTCACATCAATTTCAACCAAAACGAACACATAAAACTCGACGAAACTTGCCTAGACGTACAAGGTCGACTCAAGGCACATCTTTCGAATGCCTTGGACGTTCTTGGTCGTTTGAACTCCAAACTTCACGAAACTTCAACCACTGCCTATACATGCTATAATAACTCTATTAAGAACCTTAAAACACCATTAAACACACATAAACACTTAGAAACACATTTTAGACATTTAGGAGACTTAGTCGTCAAACGTCTTAGTCATCCCTTGACGTTTGACTTCCAACACCCCTAATACTTTAGCTACTGCCTATATACCACATATTAAACATATTTAGGACCTTAGAACACTAATACCAACATGTTAGACTATAGAGCACTTAAGCTATTTTTTTCAAGGTCTCACAGCAGGCAGTGGCACCAGGCTCTATCGAAGGATCACCATTGACGGCCAGTAGGTCCATCGACGGGCCGTCTGTGGATTCAACCAATAGGACCTTAGGCTGTTATTTGGTTAATCCTTGCCCAGGCTAAGTTTCTATCGATGAGACCTCACCAACGGGCTTTTGGTCAACCAACTGGGCGTCGTTTGGTTCAGTCGATTGACACTGCCAAGGCAGTGTCTCGACAATCCTTGGGTCCTTCTTGTAGGCCCTTTTACGGGGCCCTTGGGAAGTCGTACCCGAGATTTCCAATGTAAATACAAACCTTAACAAGTTGTATACCTCCCACATCAGTTTCACTCAAAACAAATACACGTAACACTTCCAAACATGCTAGGCCCCATCAAGACACACATGAACATCTCAAGGGTTAACTTTCAATGACTTACACTTTCTTGGACGTTTGACCTCCAAACTTCATGAAACTCCATTTACTGACTATAACCATCATTATAACTTATTTTTAGACTTCATAATCTCATGACATACAAATATAAGCACGCATAGACACATGAGGCACATAGGTGACTAATCGTCATCCATTGACGTTTGACTTCCAAATCATCTCAAACTTTACACACTGCCTCAATGCCATAATATAAGTCGTTTTAGGACCTTTGACCCTTATCACGAATATGTTAAGCTCTAGAAACCCTAACTCATTTTGGGGGTCTTAATATCATATTTCAACATTCCGGTAGAGTAAGCTTGCAAATGGCTGCTAATCTAGTGTGATATATCATATTTGACCCTTCTAAAGGATGTAAGTACAGTTGAGTGATAAAGGAAAGCGATACAGACAGAAAGTAAAGGCCAAATAATTAACTTGCAATTCTATCAAACACCTAATATCAGTGATGATAAAAAAAAAGACCAACTAAAACAACTACGATTCTAACTTTGTCCGCTAACCAAATGACTTTGCAGAAAATATTGCCAGCCCTCCAACAAGAAGAAGAAAAAGAAGACAAATGGAGAAGAAAAAGAAAAAAATAATGATAAAGAATGTATAAATGTAAAGTTTAACTATTGCTTCTACGGTCCAATACTCTGTAGACTCATGTACTCAATGAATGGCTTTGCTGAAGCGCAATTGAGTAATACATATCGATGATCTTGACTTTTTTCCAGATAAGTCCAAGGAGATGTTATGAAGCCTCTAACCATTTTACCTTGTCGAGGGAACATAGATGACATTTCACAAACCTCATTATGATTTGATTCATCATTTACTCATTTAGGCTTATTTATCCTGAACTCGATATCCTCAGAATAACGAGAAAGAAGAGTTAGAGCTTTTCAATTTTTGGACCATCTGCTATACATCCTTGTACCCATGATTTGTTCCCTATAAGCTACAATTATAATTACATAGTATTAGAACAAGCCTTTACTTGAAATAAAGTTACTTTAAATAACATATTTTACCTTTCAACAAAATACATCCATCGATAATGTACTGGACCACCTTGTATTACTTTGTCCACTAAATGGACAGTTAAATGAACCATTATAGTAAAAAATGATGGAAGGAACAACACCTCTATGTGGAAAAGAGTGATAAAAATGTTTTTTTTTAGTTTTTCTAGGTTCAGGAGGCTCAAGTTTTTGAGATAAATGTGTCTAAAACAAGAATATAACTCTACCAAAACTGTAACGACTTGATTCAGAAGCACATTGCGAATTGATATCTATAGTAATTGTTCAATAATGATGTGACAATTATGACTTTTTAAACCAAAGATCCTCTTTAATTCTAGATGTATACAACGGCATATATTACTCGAATAACCTTCAGGCATAAAGATATTCTTTAAAGTTGTATGGAAGTTCAGTTCTTATCCTTTGGAATTGTAAATGCACCAAGACAAAAATCATCATTCTCATCTGCCCAAAGGTCTTCCCTTGTACCCATATCTTGTAGATCTTTTCGAGCATCAATGTGATCCTTTGACTTTTCTCTATCAATTAATACAGTGTATATTACATTGTCAAAAACATTTTTCTCAATATGCATAACATCTAAATTATGACGCAACAAGTTGGACTCCCAATAAGGAAGATCGAAGATATGCTTTTTTTCTTCCAATGTTGAGTTGAACCTTCACCCACACTACTTTGTCTATTTTTTTCTTTTTCTTTTTCTTTTATCATTCAACTTTGCTTGTCTTCCAAATGTAACATTAATATTTGTCACTTGTTGCAAAATATCTGATCTGGATAACTGTTTTTTTGGCGGGGGGGGGGGTGTTTGTTTCTTCTACAGTTCTGTCAAAATGATTCCTCATTAATCTGAATTTATGATTTCTTTCCAAAAATCAACGATGACCAACAAAGCACCACTTTCCACTATGAGTAAGTCGACAAGGTTTCATGTCAAAATTAAAAAATAGACATGCAAAACCGGTGTATGTGTTCCAACCAGATAAGATACCGAGTCTCAGAAAATCACTAATTTTTCACATAAGAGCTACCTGTATTCTTAACATTTCATTCTTTTATGAATCAAAAGTCTCAACACTTCACTCCACAACTCATTCAACTTCTTTATAAGAGGTTGTAAGTATACATCTATGTTATTTCCCGCCTTCCGTGGACCTGGAATGATCATTGATAGAATAGCATTTGATTGTTTCATGTACAACCAAGGTGGAAGGTTATATTGAACCAAAATTACAGGCCAAATGCTATTATTAGTACTCCTCTCTCCAGAGGGATTGAAACCATCACTAGCTAGCCCATATCTAACATTTCGAGAATCAAAAGCAAATTCAGGATGAGTTTTATCAAATCTCTTCCATGCCTCACCATCTCTAGTGTAACACCCCGTAGTCAAAACAACAAAAAAATAGATTTTTAGAAAATAATTGCAGGTCCAATCGACGGTTACCATCGATGGACCGTAGTCTGACCTACGGCCCGTACTGCAGGTCCGCAGATTGTCACTACAGCCCTCAAAAAATTCAGCTCAGCAAAATTGACTAAGTATCGAACCACGGACGACCGACTGTCCGTAGATTAGACTACGGTCCGTCGACAGTGTACGTGGATTGAGACTCTTACTACCCAGCCTCTTATACGAACGACGGATGACCAACACAGACCGTTGTTCGATCTCCGGTCCGTAGTCTGACCGTAGGTGAAAGTTAGCAGTCAGTTAGGGGGAAAAGTTATTGGGTCAACTTTAAATGGTCATAAATCTTAGAATAAAATTAATTAGGTGTCCTATGACCTATCAAAAGATATATAATTCAATTATCTTTCTATAGCCTCCGAGTTTGCTAAACTCCAACCTCCGAGTTTTCTAAACATCAACCTCCGAGTTAAAAGTTATGCCAATTTTAGAAAAGGTCTGCCGAGCAGACCAAACCTACGGAACCAAATGAGGACCATCGACTGAACGACGGCCCGTCATTCCAGGTCGTCATTTGGTCTGACAACAATTAATTCAGGGCTCTTTTGATCTTTTTCTACTTTGTTTAACCGCTAAGATACGTCGTTTTGACCATAAATCATCAGATTTTAGTTAGTTTAAGCCTAGAAACATAACAAGAAATTACCTAAGTCAAAATCATAAATCAAATCTTAGAAAATTAGCAACAAGAAAGGAGAAAAAAGTCAAGAACCCTAGTTCAAGAATGCAGCAAGGTTCCAGCAGTTCCAGCCAAAAAATCGAAATATTTCAGCTATAGTATATGGGCATTTCCCCATCTTTTCATTTTAAGTATAATTTAGCTTCCGCATTAGCTTATATTCTTTAGTATGCTCATGATCATACCAGCAGGGTTAGCTTCGAATAACTAATGGTCCTAGGTCCCGTGTCCGCGTCTCGGGGGTACCTTTGGGCGTGACAAACTTTGTATCAGAGTACTAGGTTTAAGTGTCCTAGGATGTCTAAAAAGCCACACTAAGTAGAGTCATTTTCATGGGTGTGAAGTGCACCACATCTAATGAGAGGGACGCTATGAAGTGTTTTAGGAAAACTTCACTCTATTGTTACTCTTATCGTGCGTAAGGTATGATCTAATTCCATTCTGACTTGACGTTCTATGTTTAGAGCTAACGCTAGGAATGCGAATGACAGGAATGCAAACGCAACTCCTCCAGTCCCAAATTAGGAAGTCTTTAATGCTGAATTCAAGAACGCCATTTAGATGTTGTCTCAGAGTGACTCCAACCAAAATAATCAGCGGGTTCAAGCTCATGAGAATGTAAATGTTTGATCAACAGTAGTCAGCATTCGTGACTTTGTTAGGATGAATCCTCATGAGTTCTTAGGATCGCAGACCACTGACGATCTTCAGAATTTCTTGGATGTGATCAAGAAGATATTTGAGGTGATGCAAGTCAGTGGGAATGATCAGGTTGAGTTGGCATCATACCAGCTGAAAGATGTTGCTCATATCTGGTACACCCAGTGGAAGGATAATAGGGGTACTGATGCAACTCTTATTACATGGGATTGCTCTAGTGAGACATTTCTGGACAGGTTTTTCCCAATAGAGTTGAGAAAAGCAAAAGCCCAGGAATTAATGAACTTAAGGCAGGGTAACATGACAGTCCAGGAGTATGGGCTTAATTTTAACCAACTCTCCAGGTATGATCCTCACATGGTTGCTGACTCCAGGTCTCAGATGAATAAGTTCTTGTATGGAGTGTCAGATTTGGTGAAAACAGAGTGCAAAAATGCTATGTTACTGGGTGATATGAACATCTCTAGGATTATGACTCATGCTTAGTATGATGAGGGTGAAAAGCTTAGGGAACATGCCGAGGAGAATAAGAAAGACTAGGACTGGGAACTATGACTATTCTTAGCAGAAATTGGGTGGTGGAAATCGCTCACAGAGTCAGCAGAAGTTTTCAGCCCCAACCCCTTCATTAACTTGTGTTCCATCCTCCAAGAACAAGTACGATCAGAAGGTTAGGGCAACAGTCTCTAAGTCTCATGTAAATTTTTCAGGCACCAAGACTTACCCCACTTGCCCTAAGTTTATTAAGAACCATCCACGTGAGTGCCTTACAGGAAAGGAAGTGTGTTTAAGATGCAGTTAGTCTGGTCACAGTTTGAGGGATTGTCCTTCTAGACAAGGTCAAGGAGGTTGTAATGGTAGAACTCAGCCTACAACTTCAGCAACACCAGAAAGTCGCCCAACTCAGCAGGGTGACTCATCTGGTATAGGTAGCGGTCAGCACCAGAATGGGTTGTATGCTCTTCAGGCTCGCCAGGATCAGGAAGGTTCTCCTGATATAGTCACTCGTAAGTTACGAGACTTTGATATTGATGTTTATGCATTGTTAGATCCAGGGGATTCTCTTTCTTTTGTAACTCCATACATAGGAGTCCAATTTTGTGTCAGTCTAGAAACTCTCTCAGAACCTTTCTCAGTCTATAATCCGGTTGGTGACCCAGTTATAGTTAGACGGGTATACAGAAATTGCCCTGTAACAGTATTTGAGAAAGTCACCTTAGCATATCTTGTAGAGTTAGAAATGATAGACTTCGATGTCATTCTTGACATGGATTTGTTACATTCTTGTCATTCCTTACTCGACTGTAGAACTAGGATTGTTCATTTTCAGTTTCCAAATGAACCAATCATAGTATTGAGGGATTGTAACTTAGCGCCTCTCAGTGAATTCATTTCTTATCTTAAGGCCAGAAACATGATATCTAAGGTTTATCTCTATCATCTAGTTTGGTTTAAGGATTCTATCTCAGAAACCCCAACTCTTGAGTCAGTTCCAGTAGTTAGTGAGTTTCGAGAAGTGTTTCCAGAAGATCTTTCTGGAATTCCTCTTGAAAAAGAAATTGACATTGGAATTGAACTCTTTCCAGATACCCTGCCTATTTCTATTAAAATTGGCTCCAGCAGAGCTTAAGGAATTGAAATATTGAAAGACCTTCTAGATAAGGGTTTCATCGGACCTAGTATTTCTCCATAGGGTGCACCAGTGATGTTCGTAAAGAAGAAAGATGGTTCTCTCAGAATGTGCATTGACTATAGACAGTTGAACAAGGTCACAATAAAGAATAAGTATCCCAGCCCCAGGATTGATGACTTGTTTGACCAACTTCAGGGTGCTAGTCACTTTTCAAAGATAGACCTCAGATCGGGTTATCATAAGGTCAGAGTAAGAGATAGTGACATTCCTAAAACAGCCTTCTGATCTCGGTAGGTCATTATGAATATGTAGTTATGTCATTTGTACTAACCAATGCTCCTGCAGTTTTCATGGATTTGATGAACAGAGTGTTCAAACAGTACTTGGATTTGTTCATTATCGTCTTTATTGATGATATCCACATTTACTTTAGGAATGAGGAAGAACATGCAAGACATTTGAGAGTTTTTCTGCAGACTCTCAAAGATCACTAGTTATTCACTAAGTTTAGCAAATGTGAGTTCTGGTTGCAATTTGTTTCTTTTCTTGGTCACATTGTATCTAGCGAGGGGATCCGAGTGGATTCATAGAAGATACAAACAGTGAAACAATGGCCCAGACCTACCTCTGCTACAGATATCAGGAGTTTCTTAGGTCTAGGGGGTTATTATAGAAGGTTAGTGGAAGGATTTTCATCCATAGCCTCACGATTGACTAGGTTGACTCAGAAGATGGTCAAGTTTCAATGGTAAAATGATTGTGAGAAAATTTTTTCATAATTGAAAACTAGATTGACTACAGCTCCTGTATTGACTCTGCCATAGGGTTACGATCGTTATGTGATCTATTGTGATGCATCCAGAGTTGGCCTAGGTTGCATGTTGATGCAGCGAGAAAAGGTTATAACTTATGCTTCTAGACAACTTAAGGTGCACAGAGAAGAACTACCTAACTAATGACCTCGAGCTTGCAACAGTGGTGTTTGCACTCACGATCTGGAGAAACTACTTGTATAGTGTTCATTTAGATGTGTTCACTGACCATAACGTCCTTCAGTATGTGGGTGAGAGTATGTGTTCACCAGAAAGAGTTGAATCTTCGTCAGAGGAGATGGCTTGAGTTCCTTAAGGATTAAGATATGAGTGTGCATTACCATCTTGGTAAGGCAAATGTAGTAGCAGATGCTCTTAGTAGATTATATATGGGTAGTGTAGCCCATGTTGAGGAAGAAAGGAAGGAGCTAATGAAGGATGTTCACAGGCTTGCTCGCTTGGGAGTTCACCTTATGAGCATATGAGACAGTGGTGTAACAGTTCAGAATGGGGTAGAATCTTCTTTGGTAGTGGAGGTTAAGGAAAATCAAGATAGTAATCCAATCTTGCTTGAACTTGAGAGTGCAACCCATAATCAGAGAGTGGAGGTTTTCTCCCAAGGGGATATAGTTTACTTCGCTACAAGGGTAGATTGTGTGTTCGTGTTGTGGGCAGTTGAGACAACATATTCTTGCAGAAGCCCATAACTCCAGCTATTCTATTCATCCAGGTGCCACTAATATGTGCTGCGATCTGCGGAAAGTCTATTGGTGGAATGGCATGAAGAGGGATATAGCAATTTTGTGAGTAAGTGCCCTAATTGCCAGCAAGTCAAGGCAGAACATCAGAAACTAGGGGGTATGACTCAAGAGATCGACATTCCTACTTGGAAGTGGGAAGTGATCTATATTGATTTAATCACAGGGTTACCGTGTAGTGGGAGACAGCATGACTCCATTTGTGTGATAGTTGATAGGATGACTAAGTCTTCTCGCTTTTTGGCGGTAAAGACTACACATTCGGTAGAAGACTATGCGAAGCTTTACATTAATGAAAGTGTGAAGTTTCATGGGGTTCCTTTGTCTATCATCTCATATGGAGAACCTTAGTTTACCTATCATTTCTGAAAGTCATTTCAGAAGGGTCTTGGTACTCAAGTTAACCTTAGCACAATATTTCATCCGCAGACGGATGGACAGACAGAACGTACCATTCATACCGTAGAGGATATGTTTAGAGATTGTGTGATAGATTTCAAAGGTAGTTGGGATGATCACCTTCCTCTTATTGAGTTCTCCTACAACAATAGCTACCATTCCTGCATTCAGATGGCCCTTTATGAGGCACTGTATGGGCATAGATTTAGATCTCTTGTTGGTTTGTTTGAGTAGGTGAAGCATCTTTGATAAGGACAGATTCAATCCTTTATGCTATGGAGAAAGTGAAACTCATTAGAGATAGACCTAAGACAGCCCAGAGTCGTCAGGAATTTTATGCAGATCTAAGTAGGAGGGAACTAGAGTTCAAAGTTGATGATTGGATTTTCCTGAAAGTGTCACCTATGAAAGGGGTGATGAGGTTTAGCAATAAAGGGAAGCTCAGTCCTAGATATGTAGGCCCGGATAAGTTCTTGAAAAGGGTTGGCTAGGTGTCATATGAGTTAGAGTTGCCAGTAGAACTAGCAGCAGTGCATCCAGTCTTCCATATCTCACTCTTGAAAAAGTGTGTTGGGGACCCAACCTCTGTAGTGCCATTAGAGAGTGTGTCTATGAAAGATAGTCTTTCTTATGAGGATGTACCAATTGAGATTCTTAACTGTCAGGTTAGAAGGTAGAGAAAAAAATAATTAGCTTTAGTCAAGGTTTTGTGGGGGAGTCAGTCCGTAGAGGGAGTTACTTGCAAAGCAGAAGCAACCATGAAAGTGAAGTATCCTCACCTCTTTCCTTCCGATTCCACTCCAACTTGAGGTAATAGTTCCTCTTCAGTTTTTAAGTCATTCATGCGTGAATTAAGTCTTAGAATCATGATCCCTCAGTTTGTACATGCATTTTCAACGTATTTGCATGTTCTTGGAACTCAGTTCAATCAGAAATTTAGTCCTCAATGTTTAATAGTAGGGATTGCAGATCTCTCCCTCTATTTAAGCTAGGTTAGGCTTCATTCGAGGAGCAACACCCATGTACTCAAATGAGACAAAAAAATCAGATTTTTAGAAAATAATTGCAGGTCTAATCGACGGACCGTAGTCTGATCTACGGCCCGTACTGCAGGTCCGTAGATTGTCACTACAACCCTCCCTAAATTCAGCTCAGCAAAATCGACTAAGTCTCGACCCACGGACAGACTGGCGGTCCGTAGATTAGACTACGATCCATCGATGGTGTCTATTGATTAAGACTCTTACTACCCAGCCTTTGACATGAATGACGGATGACCAACACGGACCGTCGTTTGTTCTACGGTCCGTAGGTGTGACCGTAGGTGAAAGTTAGCAGTTAGTTAGGGGGGAAATGTTGTTGGTTTAACTTCAAATGGTCATAAATCTTACCAGAAAATGAATTAGGTGTCATATGACCTATCAAAAGATAGATAATTGAAATATCTTCCCATACCAACCGAGTTTGCTAAGGTCTAACCTGCAAGTAAAAATTTATGCCTATTTTAGTAAAGGCATGTCGAGCATACCCAAACAACGAAAACAAACGACAGCCCGTCAGTCCAGGTCGTCATTTGGTCCGACATCAATTAACTCCTGGGTCTTTTGGTCTTTTCGTACTTTGTTTAACCCCTAATATACGTCATTTTGACCTTAGAAACATAACAAGAACTTACCTAAGTCAAACGAATAAATCAAAACTTAGAAAAATAGCAGCAAGTATCGAGAAAAAGGTCAAGAACCCTAGTTCAAGAATGCAGCAAGGTTCCTGCAGTTCCAGCCCCAGAATCTAAGTGGGATTTCACTAGTGGGTTTCTTTCACCCATTAGGTCCCTAGTTTTTAGTAAGTTCTTGATTCTCTTATAATGAATAGACGTAGGGTTTGTAGAATTATAGTAGATCATCAAGAATTAATTAGCTAGATATATGTCCAAATCTGATTGTACAGTTATAATTTAGATTATCACATGAATTTTAGACCCCTATCTATGTATTTCTTTAGTTCTTGAATTACACATGTTAGATTAGATATTTCAGTTACTTTAGGTATATATGCCGCAATTATTAAATGCATAACTATCAGATTAATTATTGCATTCTCAATTTGCATGTTTATTTTAGAGCTATCCAGCATTTACAAAATTCATTCATAATGTCTTAATCACTTAATTCATTAGGAGTAGCATAATACCGAGTTGGACCAGGGTTCAGCGTACCCATATAGTCCTAGAACTACTAGCCAAGTAGGTTGTAAGTCCCCTTTGTGGGCATCATTTTGTGATCATGCCAGCATGACTTTATACCTCTGGCAGGGTATATTGAGTCATCTCGATGGGGCGTATACATCGGACTCCACATTTATCTCATGTGGTTTTATTATCGGTTATTAGTAGCTCCCACAGTTCATTCACACTCTATTGCATTGACCATTTATCAGTATATTGAGTATTCAGTTTCAGCATATTATAAATTGGTCATTGCATTCAGTATCTCAGCATTAAGTATATCAATGTTCAGAACATTTTTACTTGCTTTTGTGCTTGTTCAGTTATGTTTTAGTTCAACATTACTCTATCCTGCATGCTTAGAACCTTTCAAGTACTGAGTCATACGTGCGCTACATCTTCTCGTGATGTAGGTTCATGTTCACATCATTCAGATCATGCTTAGATCGACTTCTGATCTACGGTTTAGCTGAACTAGTGGTAAGTCCTCATTCTCCGAGGAAAATAGTCATGAATTTAATTTTAGTATTTTAGTCTTTAGTTTTAGTTTTTCTAGACTTAGCTGGGGCTTGTCCTAGCATACTATTTAGTTTAAAGGCTATTTCAGACATATTTAGTTTCAATTATGCATTGAGTTAATATTTTCTTTATATTAAACTTATCTATTTTCAAATATTTTAGCTATAGTATATGGGAATTTCCCATCTTTTTATTTTAAGTGTAATTTAGCTTCCTCATCAGTTTATATTCTTTAGTATGCTCATGACCATGCAAGCAGGGTTAGCTTAAGATCACTTGTGGTCCTAGGTCCCGTGCCTGCATCTCCGGGGTATTTTGGGGCGTGACATCTAGGATGCCTTAAGATTCCATCTTTGTTACCACCCTCCGCATGCCACCTCATATGTTCTGCCATCTTAGAGCACATGAACAATCCTTGTAATCTTGTCTTTAATGGGAAGTAACGCAAAAAAAAATTCAGGTCTCTTTTTTTATCTTACCCGTAGCAGCCACTTTAGTGTTTGTATTAATCTCATCAAGCTTCCATATCAAAGTGTGACAATGCTTGCATATTTCTTCATTAACATCATCTCCCCAATACAACATGCAATCGTTTGGACAAGCATCAATTTTAACATAATCAAGACATAACTTGTTGATAGTTTTCTTTGCCTCAAAAACAAATCTGGGATCTTTGCAAATTTAAAGGCATCCCTGAGTAGATCCAGTATCATAGTCATCCTTTTTCACTTCCTAGACAAATACTTTATGTGATATAACTGTAACAAAAACTCTAGTTTTGATTACTCAGACCCTTCATACAATTTTACCCTTCCATCTTGAAGCAACTCAAAAAAGTCTTTGTCATATGAAGTAGGCATATCATTTAATATCTCTTCTTCTAACACTACTTGCGACGAACCTACATCAAATCCTTCTCGACTTAAGCTATTTAATGCTTCATTAATCTATAATTCTACAGGATTTTTTGGAGGCGGTGTATCTTGAGTAACCTTAGTGCTTTCAGAATTTTTCAACATAGTTGTTTCCCCTTGCATAATTCAAATGACATAATTTTGAGGAAATGACTTGCAAATCAATGATCAAACACTACATCTCTAGTCTGCCATTTTCCAAAACAACATCGAGGACACAGGCATTTTATTCTATCTTCTATAGCTCCATTTTTAAATGCAAATTCTAGAAACTGATTCAAGCCGACTAAATATTCTTTTGTGGTCCTTGGCATTTTAATCCAATATTTATCCATCGAAAAAAATAAGATTAGCAGACAATATCACCTATAAGATTTACATGAGAAAATTATAAGATTAGAGACATATTTAACAATTTTATGTACCAATATATGCAGAATTGGAGTATATGAAGAAGAGGGTAAGTCATAGTACAATATTTATTCTAGTTAGTTTTCATTTCAAGTTAATCGATCTATTTTCGGTCATTATGTTTTCTATTTTCATCCCAAAATTGTAAGATAATGGCCACTAGCAGGAAGTGGATGCGGATTTACAGAACAACAATCTGAGAGAGAAATGTCTATTTTTCTCTATTTAGTACTATTTTAGTAAGCGCATCTTAATTATTTAGAGGCTTGTACTTGATATTCAATCAGTATGTTTAAGTACTAACTTATTCGGCAGAAACTCATTGATTTATTATGTAAGTAAAATAAAACATATAGCTGAAAGTGAGAGAGCTCACCATCAGCATCAACAAATGAACTTGAGCCAGGAAGTTCATTAAGATATCATGAAAGAGTACCAACAAATATCGAAAGGGGGTCAGAGTACCTCAACTTTCTTTATCCTTAAACAAACAAGATCTAGAAGCTCTGCAGTTCCAGTTCCACATAAAGCAAATATTGAAAGGGGGATCAGACTTGATAAATTAAACAAAAGGAATATTTTCTATTAGATTATGCAAAAAAAATATCTAAACAACAGTCATGATGTCAAAACATTTTCTTATATTGAACAACATTTGAACTCAAGAGCAATGTACAAGAAGGAGGGCATACATGACCAGGTTATAATTGCATGTTTGCGCCTAATGGCTCTAATCTGAACCTAGTGAGTACATCAAGACTCAAATATTAGAAGATGGAGACCTATTAGAACATGTGAACTAAAGGACTTCCTGTAAAAACTTCTACCAAAAAATACATGTGGACCAAAGGAATAAAGGACTTCATGTAAAGACCTATTAGAACATGTGGACTACAGACCTAGAAGAATATAATGTATGAATAAATGTATAAAGAGATAAGTGAAGATTGAGGGAACATGTAGCAGATAAACAAAGAGAAACTATACACCTTACTCCAGCAGAAATAAGGATCAACGGAGACGACAAATCCAAATTTTACAAAGAAACAAAGGACCTGTTGAGCAATACGATTCGAGAAAATAGGGCATCAAACACGGAGGAAGCAAACATTAGTAGACTTTTTAGATACTAACAGAGGATAAAACTTTTGGCAATATCCATAGAGTATGCTTAGGCTAAAGTAAAGAAGACATCAAGAAGGTAACAACAAGTCTAAAATTCATCCCAAAACAGTGGTGCAATAGCACGAGCAACAGGGGCAGGGCAAGATTATATCGCTCAATCTCAAATTAAGCAAGATTGTGTGAGTGATGCATTTATTTAAGATCTAAAACAAACTCAATCAAGAAGTTGGTTCAATTTCTTTGAGGGAAAACAGAAATCATTCAAGTCCCCCAATATAGGTTATAGTTTAACTGTATTATACAATAAACTAATTTTTTAGCAAGTCAACTATGTAGCTAGAATTAAAAGAAACTAAATAAATGTAAAAGTGATTTTTCATTTAAATGCTTTGAACTATGACCCATCATAATCCATCAATTGAACACCCTATAATCCTCCATTAATGCCCTGCTCATTTTCGTCCAATGGAAACCAGCAGTAAATGTAAAAACTCAAAATCAAGCAACGAAAATAAGTGGCAAATACCAAAACTGACAGCTAAACCACGAGAAGTACAACAAAATTACAACAAAATAAACCTGATTCGACCACAAAGTACACGTTCAAATTTGATAATTTCGAATACAACAAAATTCACTAATTTTACCTCCATGCATATATACAAACAACCAAAACACAAACTTATCTAGTTAATACAATCAGTAATTTGAACAAAAATTTCAGATTTGTGATGATTCAAATGAGAAATTTCAAAGAGGCGATGTAGGTTCATTTTTCAAAATGGTGAGAAGATTCATATGAGAAACATCACCTTAGAACGCCTATCCCATTTCGAATTTGGTGAGTTAGCTGAAGAAGCGGAGAAGTCGCGGTATAAAGAAGTGCAGTAGAGGATATTTTCTATAGAGAAGTGCAGCGTATCGATGGAAAGAGCTAGTACTGAAGTTTCCAAAAAGTGTAGCTGATATTTTGTACTTTTTATTTTGTTATTTGTAATTTAACTAAAAATAGCTAATATTTTGTTAAAAAATTCATAAATAACTGATATAGAGATATTTTGAAATAATTGTGTTTCCAATACAATATAAAATAGAGATATTAAATTGTTTTTATATTTTGAAAGAGTTCATATGACATACAATAGAGATATAGGATTTTTAATATTAAATTCTATTTTATATTTCAAATTGTATTTATATTTTGAAATAAAAATTATATTTTCAGATAGCAAGGGATTAAACCTCTGCTATTTATGACGGGGGTTTAAACCCCCACTATTTACTTTCATTTTCTATCGGTTGCCAAACCCACTTTATTTAATGTAATTTGTGGGGGTTATAGCTAACCCCCACTTTAAACCCCCATGATTTAGGCATTTTTTGTAGTGGATCAAGTGTCTCATTTGAACATTAGGATAACAAAGGAACAAATTTAAAAGGACCACAAACGGGATGCGGAAATAGCAAAGATAATGACCCAAATGGACATATTATCAGAACACGTCATAGGAGGTGGTTGAAGAGTGTGAATGCAATCAGAGTTAGTGTAAAGAATCTTGATTAAGCTCACTTTGAAGCTATGTACAATGAGGAAAATATTTCCTAACAAATCAAGTAGGGGGTTTCCATACGAACTATCTAAGGTCATGGGTAACTAAGCCTGGAACAAGGATTGTCATGGAGGTTGGAAAAACAAATATAGGGAATGACATGACCGTTGAATGAGTTGGAGAGAGAGGGACGGTGAAAAAGAACAATATTTACCTACCCATGAGCGTCAAAAGCCAGAAGAGCCAAGGGCTAACCCGTTAAATTTCTGCACCATGTATATGCTTGCACGCATTCTCAACAAGTGGAATGATCGAACAAGGTACAGAAGAAAATGAAAGAGTACGTCTCTTCTTTAAACCAAAAAATTGCCTCATATTAGGTATCAGTTAAGTAGCTGGAAACACAGAGGTTCAGATCTCGACTCATTTAAATCCATGACCAAAAAGAGGATTACCGAGTGATGCAATGGTTAACCCAAAGAATGAAGGTTGAAAGCATGTCTTCATCGTTCCATAACGTTAAATAAGATGCTTCATCTGAATTAACCCAACTTTTTAGTTTTATAATTTTGTTGTTTGAATAACGGTTGTTAGATGTGCAGGTTGAAAAGTAATAATTTGACAAAAATAGGCAATTACGCGAGCTGAGGTACTGTTCGATGATTCACTGGACAGGTCAATGAGCCCGATGTTGATCCCCTTTTTGACCAACTAAAGAGTCGGAGTTCACTTAAATTGTGTTGGCGAAAGTGTCATTTGGTGCATCACCAAGTTTGTTAGCTACATTAGTGGAATTCCCGAATGGCTTACAAATTGAAAGGTGAAAAAGTCTTTTACCATTTTAAATTCGAAATTCCATTTCATTTGACATTTTTTGACTTTTACACTCTTGAACTTCATATCTATATCGTATTTTTCATAATATTTTTTTATTGGGGATTATATGCTCAGAGGAATTCACAGTTTTTGTAATACCCTGGCAATCTTATGACCTAAGCTAGAGCCTCGTATGATGTACAATGAATTGAAATGGATGAAAATGAAATTTTTAGACATAATATGATGTAAATACTTAGTAATAAAGTGTTAGTGCATAAACATCAACAACTATGTTGTTCGAAAACTAGTGATTTGTACTAGTGTGGTCTTAGGTTTTGTAATGAGGTTTTGAAGTGTCTTATGAGGACTTAATCATGTAAATATGGTTTGAATACGTAAAAATATATTATTATGGTCCAAAACTCTGGGTACGACCCCCTAAAGACCACCCAAGGGGTCCTTGAACAGGACCAACCCTTTGGCCAAAGAGCTGTGAAACGACAACTTGACCTACGAGTCCAATCTACAGCCAGTAGACTGGTCTACGGACCTTAAGTCCCGATAGTAGGTGGGGAATTAGTTTTGGTTAGCTTCTATCCCAAAAATGGAGCCTCTGAACAAAACTACGTCCATTCAGTATGGTCAGTAACTCCATGAACGATCCATATGTGGAGGGGCGTAGTAGATGCTACTCAGATTTTGAGTTTTAGTTTTAGTTTAATAGTCTTAGTTTTAGTTAGTTATTTAATAAGAGGTTATTAAGGGTGGTTAGTTAACCAATTACCTTTATAAAGATAACTATATGACCCTAACCCAAAGACTTTAAGTCATTCAACTAAACTCACAACTCAAGGACAAAAATTCAACTTCCCTCTCTCAAAATAATTTCTATAAGAACTCCATTTAAGAAGAAGACCAAGGTTCAACTAGGTCATGAAGAACTCAAATTTTCTCCATGTTCCCCAATTTCTAGGTTTTCACTAATTTCGTGCCTATCTTTCTAAACTTGTTTCCATTAATATAAATTGATTAATTATAATTATACATGAAGCTTAATGGATTAATTCAAGTAATTTTAATGGCTTTTGAAGAAATCCCCAGAAGACCTATGAATCCCCCTTCTTTCTCAAATCTAAACCCACGTATGTTTTGATTGATCAATGAAGGATCACAATCTACTATATTTATACATAATTCATTATTTTATTATTAAATTAACCTTTATGAAGAATAAAATATCATAAAGTTAGGCTTGAATTTTGGATGAAGCCTTAAAGACAATGAATTTATTATAGCACTATGTTGAATTGTTGATCCACATATGGTGGAGGTGTTTACTTGATCTGTTGTCTTATCTTGAATTGATCATCGACTTATGGTGGAGGTGCTCACTTGATTTTTGAATTGTGGTCTTGAGTTTTGTTCTTCATCCCTACAACCCTAATTATGATCAAGTATGTTATGATATGAACAATTATATTATGTTGTGATATGAACATGTATGTTATAATATGATACGAATATTGATGTTGTGTTATGATATGAATAAGAATGTAATGCTATGATTATGTTAGTGTTGATATGTTTAATAAAAGGTAATTCGTCTAAACACTATATGAATATGATATAAAAGAACATTCTCACATGTTCGTGGTTGTTTGATTGAGAGGTTGTCTGCATCTTTGAAACCTTTGAGATCTACACTATATGAGACTTAAGTCCTTAAAGCATTATTTATGAACTAATTCATAACTAAAGGCTTAATTATTTTTTAAATGGAATTATGATTACCACCGCCTGGATATGATTATGAGATGGGTTCCTTCATGCTAGTAGTTGGGCTCACATTACAATGTCTCATGAGATGGAAACCCACACAATAGAAATCAAAGGTTTCTAGAAGAAATCTCCATAACCGATAACTATTTTCCCATATAGGTCTTATGAAGTGGATCCACATTATATCTAGGTCTTCCATTCCACCTTGTTCAAGTGAAACACCTCTTTTCGGTGTGGGTGTTGAACATCATATTTTATGTAGCTCACATGGTATATGTCAGTTATTGCTAATCTCTTTATGTTTAATGAAAATGAATTAAGATATGAATATAACTATTTAATATCAATATGAGCTCTAACTAGGGCTTCTTAAAGGGTACTACTTAGTGTTGGTAAGGTTATGGGACTTTACCTATGCATTGCACAAGTGGGTTCTTTGAGTAGTTCTTGTGTGATTCTATTATGTATGATGAATTATGTATCATGAATTTTTTATGATTACTTATTTATCATGACTTATGTATGATGTTAAGGTTCCTTTCACCTATTATGATATTAATTATGTATGTGACTATACTTATGTCTTCTTGATGGATTTGCTTAGAAAGTATGGGGGTATGGGACTTCGTATGTATATTGCACAAGTGAAATTTATTATAGTATGCATTGATAATGCCTTACTTGGACGTGCATTATGGATTTTAACTTGAAATAGTGTGGTTTCAACTTAAGGTCCCTCTTGTGCATATTTTAATGGTTTTAATTACATGGTTTCCATACTTAGTACAAGTTGAATGTACTAACCCATATTTCTCTTATTTTTCTACCAAGTGTAGGTTCGGACTAGTAGGTTAACATTGAGAAGAAGGAAGGCTTGGATTGCATTCTCCAAGACTATGGTATGTCCTCTAGTTCTGAGGAAAACATGACGCAACTTATGTTTCTTTATATTGTTTAATAGACTACTAATGTATTTCCTATTATGATACATTCGATTGTAAAGGGTTATGGTCCCTATTTGAGACTTCTATGTAGTAATTATATGATTGATGAGACGACGTCTAGACATTCTATTTTCCTTATATGAAAGAGTTTGACATTATTGTTGATTTTTTTTAAATTCTACATTGTTCAATGTCTTATGCAAGGATGATATTCTAAGGGCTTGTATAAGACTCGTTCGGGGTTGAGAATGTCGTGTTACGACTTGGGGGTGATCTCGGGTCGTCAAAAACTTGGTATTAGAGCATAAGGTTTTGAGATAATACTAGTATTGATGTTTTATTAACCACGTCTAGTAGAGTCTTGTTCATTAGTGTGAAACGTGCAACACTTATGAATTATAGACTATGTGATGTTTAGGAAGTTTCCCTTCTTTTGTTATTCTTGAAGTCATGCCAAAGATTCTTACCTCTACAAAGTCCTTATCTTCTTATGCTTTTATTGTGGATATAGGAAATGACTACTAGAATGGAATCCACAAGGAGAGTGAAGCAAGATATTGCTAATGAGAGAGTTCCTCCCCAAGACAATCAAGTCCCTCCAAATGTCCCTCAAGGTGAACAAGTTATGGTCAATCCTCAAGTTATGACGGATTGAGAGATAAGAGCGGCTTTCCGAACCTTGACTCAAGTCATGTCTACTCAAGATCAAGCCGGAAATACAAAATCTTAAGCTACGACGGCAAAAGCAAATTGGGAGATTGAACCCCGTGTGAGTCCATGCAATTACCATGTCCTCGAGATTTAGAGACTTCACGAGCTTGGACCCTCCAATGTTCTTTGGGTCTAAGATAAATGAGGATTCTCAAGATTTCGTAGATGTGGTCTATAAGATTGTGCATTCTATGGGTTGAACCTCTAACGAAAAGGCCGAAGTAGCCACATATCAACTAAAGGATGTGGCTCAATCATGGAATACTAGATGGAGAAATAATAGGGCTAGAGGATTGGGTCACATAAGTTCAGAGGGTTTTAGGAAGACGTTCCTTGTTACCACGTGTTTGAATTGTCAATAAGTCAAGGTCGAACATCAACAGTTGGGATGTTTGTCTCAAAGAAATAGACATTCACATTTTGAAGTGGAAGGATGTTAAAATGGACTTTATTATGTGTTGGCCTCGCACCTAGAGGCAACATGATTGCATTTGGCATCCCACTTTATTCCCGTCGAGGTTCATATTCAGTGAAAGACTATGCAAAGTTATATATTAAGGAGATAATGAGGATCCATGGGGTTCCCTTTTCCATTATTCTGGATAGGGTACTTAAGTCAATTCTCATTTTTGGAAGGCTTTTCAAAATGGGCTTGGTACCAAAGTGAAACTTAGTTGCGCATTTCATAACCAAATGCATGGTCAAGCAGAACGTACCATCAAAACTCTATAGGATATGTTGAGGTTATGTTTCATTGACTTTGAGGGTAGTTGAGATGACCATCTCCTGTTGATAGAGTTTTCCTACAATAATAGTTACCACTTAAGTATTGCCATGACTCAATTTGAAGCACTTAATGAGGAAAGGTGCAGGTCTCCGGTTGTGTGGTTTAAAGTAGTGAATTTTCTCTTATTGGTCCCGAAGTAGTTTATGAGGACATTGAAAAATTTCAACTTATTAGAGATACCTTGAAGACGGCCCAAAGTCGGCAAAAGTCTTATGCCGACGATAAAAAGAGGGGTCTTGAATTAGAGGTAAGTGATTGGGTCTACTTGAAGATCTCACCCATGAATGTGGTAATGAGGTTTGGTACAAATGGGTGGTTTAGTCCCCGGTATATGGGCATGTATGGGATATTAAAATGTGTTGGAAATGTTGCCTATGAGTTTAACTTGCCAAATGAGTTGTTTATTGTTCATGTGTTGCATCATGTCTCAATGCTCAAGAAATGTATAGGTGATCTGGTATATATCCTTCTTTTAGAAGGGTTAATAGTTGATTAGAATATTTCTTATGAAGAGGTTCTGGTTGAGATTTTAGACCAGCAAGTGAAGAGGTTGAGGAATAAAAAGGTTTCTTCGGTTAAGGTTCTATAGAGGAAGCATGTAGTTTGTAGTGCTACATGGGAGGCTGGGGCTGATTTGATATCCCGTTATCCGCATCGTTTCCCTCCTACTTCTATTCAAACATGAAGTAAGTAGTTTCTCTTTAGTTTTTAGTGAATTGAGAGTTATGTGTATTTTATGATTTTTTGCCATGATTTTTCTCTATATGATGTGAGTCCATCTAAAGGAGCATGTATTGCATAACTTGAGTTTCTCATGAGTTTTATGTTTCTCTTGTTGAACTTGTTGATTGGTATGATAATTGCATATTTGTCTTATGAGGTGAATTTATAAATATGCTAAATTGTGTTTTGAGGAGACATGTTGAATCCATCTTCTGATCTTGAACTTTTCATTGATTGGAGAAGTAGTTCCTCCTATGAACATGACATATGATGTATGGCATGCATATTGAGTTTGTAGATGTAGTTCCTACTACCTCATAGTGCTTTGATATGCCTTGATTTTGAGTTGAAGTTTCTCCTTGAATAAGTGCTTATAATGAATTGTGCATTTGAAGTTTTTGTACATTTTAACTATGTACGCTGGTGGGGTTGTTGGTTTAGAGTTTCTAACTCAGTTTGGTATGTACGTTGACATTCACGAATGTTCCAAGGGGGAGATAATGTAATACCCTGGAAATCTAATGACCTAAGCTAGAGCCTCATACGATGTATAATGACTTAAAAAAGATGAAATTATGTTTTAGACCTTATCTAATGTAATTGGCTTAGTAATAAAGTGTTAGTGCATGAACGTCAAGAAACAACCATGATGTCTGTCACGCCCCGAGCTACCCCCGAGATGCATACATGGGACCTAGGACCACAAATGATCCCAATCTAACCCTGCTGGCATGATCATAAGCATACTGAAGATAATAAACTAATGCGGAAGGTAAATCATAATTAAAATGAAAAGATGGGGAATACCCATATATTATAATTGAGATATTTTAAAACTCATGAGTTTAATACAAAGAACATATTAACTCAATACTAAAAAAAACTATGTCAGAACATAGCCTCTAACTGACTAGAAATGCTGGGACAAGCCTGAGATACGTCTAGCAAAAATTTAAACTAAAGGACTAAAACACAGAAAATAAACTCATGACTATTGTCCTCAGAGAATGAGGACTCACCACTGATTCTACTGAACTGGAGATCGGGAATTGATCTAATCGCGATCTCGATGCTGAGAACCTGAACCTACATCACGAGAAGATGTAGTGCATGTAGTACTTGGAAGGTACTGAGCATGTAGGATAGAGTAAAGCTGAAATAAAACATAACTGAACAATCACAAAAGCAAGTATAATATTTTGAACGTGATATACTGAATTCTGAGCTAACTAGATGCAATGACCAAATTTAAAACATGCAGAGACTGAATACTAACTAAACTGTAAATATGGTCAATGCAATAGAGTGTGACTGAACTGTGGGATCTACTAATAACCAATAATAAAATTAAATGAGTTAAATGTGGAGTCCGATGTATATTCCCCGTCGAGAGGATTCAATATACCCTGCCAAAGGTATAAAGGCATGCTAACGTTATCACTAAATTGATGCCTACAGAGGGGAGTTACAACCTACTTGGCTAGTAGTTCTGGACTATTTGGGTACGCTAAACCCTAGTCCAACTCACTTATGCTATTCCCATTGAATTAAGTTATTAACACATTATGACTAAATTTCTGTAAACTGGATAGCTCAAACTGAACATGCAAACTGAGAAAGCAACAATTAATCTCATAATGATGCATTAATAACTGAGGCATGTATAACTAATAACTGAAATATCTGAGTTAGCATGTGTAATTCAAGAACTAAAGAAATACATAGCTAGGGTTTTGAAATTCATGCAATAATCTGAGTAATAATATGGTAATCTAATTTGGAACATATAACTAACTAATTCATGATTTTCTATTGAAGTTCTAGAAAACCTAGGTCTAATCATGATAAGGAATCTAGAATTTGACTGAAAACTAAGGACCCAATGTGTGAAAGGAACCCACTAGTGAAATCCCACATACATGTTGATGAAATCTACGGAGAAATCTTTAGATTACGGGGTTGGTACTGATGGAACCTTGTTGCGCTCTTGAACTAGGGTTCTTGACCTTTTTCTCCTCTCTTGCTTCTAATTTTTTATGTTTTGATTAATGATTTTCACTTAGGTAAGTTTTAGTTATGTTTCTAGTGTTAAACTGACTAAAAACTCATGATTTAGGGTTTAAACGACATACCTTAGGGGTTAAACGAACTAAAAATGCCAAAAGACCCCTGAAATAATTTCTGTCGGAGCAATCAACCACCTGGACTGACGGTCTATCGTTCAATCGACGGTCCTCGTTTGGGTCTACTCGACAGACCTTCACTAAAATGGGTATTACTCTTTACTCGGAGGTCGGATTTTAGAAAACTCGATGGCCATGGAGAGATGATTCATTTATCTATCATATCAAAGGTCATAAGACACCTAATTCATTTTGTACTAAAATTTAGGACTATATAAAGTTGACTCAACAGCAATTTCTCCCTAACTAAGTGCTAACCTTCACCTACGGTTAGACTTACGCACCGTCGATCGAACAACGGTCCATGATGGTTATCCGTAATTCATGTCAGAGGTTTGGTAATATGAGGCTTGATCCACGGACTGTGGTCTGTATTACGGAATGTAGGTCTGTCCGTGGGACGAGACATAGCCGATTTTTTATGAGTTGTGTTTGGGAGGGATACAAAGGTGAACCAAGGACCCACACTACGGGTCATAGATCAGACTACGGTCCGTATATGGTGCCATAGATTGCACCTGCAATTTTTATGAAAAGTTGATTTCTGGTCTGTTTTGGATACCGAGTCTTATAATATCCGCAATATAGTAATTTGGACTAGTGATGTATTAGGTCTTGTAATGAGGTTTTGAAGTGTCCTATGAGGACTAGATCATGTAAAATGGTTCGAATGTGTAAAATAATATGTTTAGGGTCTAATTGTTCGGGTACGTCTACCACAGTAGACTTGTCTACGGACCATAAGTCTAGATTTTAGGTGGGGACTTAGTTTTGGTGAGCTTCTCTTCATAAAAATGAGCCTATGAACTAAAATAAACCCATCCAGTACGGTCAGTAACTACACGTACGGTCCGTAGGTTGAAAGGCGTAGATGCTTCCCAGATTTTGAGTTTGAGTTTTGGTTTAGGGGTCTTAATTTTAGTTAGTTATTTAATTAGGGGTTAATAAGGGTGGTTAGTTAACTAATTACAAATCTAAAACTAACTATAAGACCCTAACCCTAAGAGTTTAACTCATTCAACCAAACTCACAACTCAAAGAGAAAAACTCAACTTCCCTCTTTAAAAATCGTCTCTCTATGAATTCCATTGAATAAGAAGACCAAAGTTAAACTAGGGATTGAAGTAGTCGACTCTTATCCATCAATTCTCAAGGAATTGATCAATGTATGGAACCTCTTTACTGTTGCGATCTTATCCCCAAGGAGGATCTCTCAAAATTGAATTTCAAAGTTCCATAAATTCTAGGTTTTCACTCAATTTCGTGGGTCTTTTTCTACACTTGTTTCCATTGATCTAAATTTAATTTATTATATATATGATCTAAATTTAATTTATTATATATATATATATATATATATATATATATATATATATATGAAGGTTTATGGATGAATTCATGTAAAGTTTACAATTTTTTTCATCAAATCTCCACAAGATCCATGAATCTCCCTAGTTTCTCAAATCTAAACCCTAGCATGCTTTGATTTTTGAATGAAGTATTAGAATCTAGTATGTTTCTATGTAATTAATTATTGTATGATGACGTTACCCTATATTATGAATTAATATCACAAAGTTAGGGTGAATCTTTAAGAATGCCTTGAAGGATATGAATGAAGTCTTTCAATTCAATTATAGTATTATGTTGAATTGTTGATCAACTTATGGTGGAGGTGTTTACTTGATCGATAGTCTTATATTGAATTTTTGAACCAATAATCGTGGAGGTACTTACTTGATTTATGAATTGTGGTTTTGAGCCTTGTTCCTCTTTCCAACAACCTTAATTATGATCAAGTATGCTATGATATGAACATGTATGTTATGGTATGCTATAAACATGTATGTTATGCTATGATACGAATATGGATGTTATGTTATGATATGGATACGGATCTTATAATATGATTACGTTAGTGTTGATATGTTAAGTAAATGGAAACTCTCCTAAATACTATATGAATATGATACCAAAGAAGATTCTCACATGTTCTTGGTTCTTTGATTGAGATGGTGTCCTCATCTTTCAAACCTTTGAGCTATACACTATGTAAGTAGTTAAGTCCTTAAAGAATTCTTTATGAACTAATGCATAACTATAGGCTTAGCTATATTCAAATGGGAATTGTTCTTAGCATTGAGTGGATGTGAATATGATATTGGTTCCTTCACGCTAGTAGTTGGGTTCACATAACGGTTTCTTATGAGATGGAAACCCGCACGATACAAGTACAAGATTTCTAGAAGGAATCTATGTATCCCATAACTATGTGTCTGCATAGGTCTTTGCTAGTTGATCCACATTATAGCTAGGTATGTCTGTTTCACCTTAGGCATGTGAAACACTTCTTTTTGGTGTGGGTGTAGAACACCAAATTCCTGTAGCTCACATGATCTATGTTTTTTTATTGCTAATCTCCCTATGTTTTACGAATATGAATTAAGATACGAATATGACTTATGAATATGAAATCTAACTAGGATTTCTTAAGGGGTACTACTAAGTGTAGGTAAGGAAATAACACTTTACCTATGCATTGCACAAGTGGGTTCTTTGAGTAGTTCTCATGTGAGTCACTTATTTATGATTATGTACGTATGATGTTAGGGTTTGTTTAACCTTTTATGATGTTAATGATGCATGTGACTATACATATGTCTTCTTGATGGCTTTGGTTTGAATATATGGGGGCATGGGACTTCATATGAACATTGCACCCGTGAACTTAAAAAGGTGGCCATGGGTGGTATTTTATTGTATTGATGGATTATGACTTAAATTGATGTGCATTATGGATTTTTTATTGAAATATCATGGTTTTAACTAGGGGTGTACATGTCAAACCGTAAAGTCAAATCAAACCGACGAACCAAATCAAACGGAAAAAACCCAACTTGTGGGTTGGTTTGGTTGGTTTGGTGATTGAGAAATAAAATCGACCACACTTGGTTTGGTTAGGTATTAGAAGAAAAATAGACATACCGAACCCAAAACTATTATTTACTTATAATCTACTTTGTTTATATATTTTTAGTTATTTTATAGTTTTCTATTTTTATATATTTTATTTCCAATTTGCGCTTGTAAAATTGTGTGTGTATACATATATATATATATATATATAAATATATATATATATAGTTTTAGTTTATTTATAGCTAAAAAATATTATTTGTAATCTACATTGTTAATTTATTTTTAGTTAGTTTATAGATATCAATGTTTATATATTTTCTTTCAAATTTGGACTTGTAAAAATTGTCAATATTTTATTTTGTATTAAGATCCGAAGTTACAATTATATTGTTATAGATTTTCAAATTCAAAGTTAACAATTT
The DNA here is from genome assembly GCA_022817965.1 of Solanum lycopersicoides. Lineage (NCBI taxonomy): Eukaryota > Viridiplantae > Streptophyta > Magnoliopsida > Solanales > Solanaceae > Solanum > Solanum lycopersicoides. The sequence continues at coordinate 42,842,200 of CM040627.1, forward strand.
ACTTTATAAGTATTTTTTGGTATTTATTTTGTCTCTAGGCTTTAAGCTTATTATTTTAACATAATGAACGTTGATATTTCAAAAAAAAATATTTTGTACTCATGTGAATTTTACAGTTTTATCAAAAATTTATTCACTTAAAAAAATTTAAGTTTAGTTTATCACACAGGTTAGTGTAAAAATATTTGATCACTTTTCAAATACCGTATAGTTGAAAAAATCCAAAAAACCGACTAAGTCGAAAAACCAACTTTATGTGGTTTGGTTTGGTTTTTAGATTTAGTAAACCGACAAAATTGATTTAGATTTTTTTTAATGATAACCAAACCAAACCAACCTATTTACACCCCTAGTTTTAACTAAAGGTCCCTTTTGTGCACATTTTAATTGTTTTAATTGCATGATTTCCATACTAAGTACAAGTTGAATGTACTAACCCATATTTCTTCTCTTTTTATACCAAGTATAGGTTCAGGCTAGTAGGTTATCATTGAGAAGAAGGAAGGCTTGTATTGCATTCTCCAAGATTTTTGTATGTCCTTCATGTTCCGAGGACAACATGATGCCACAAATGTTTTCTTTTATCTTGTAATAGACTACTTATGTACTTCCTATTACGATACATTCGACTTTAAATGGATATGGTCCCTATTTGAGAATTTTATGTGGTACTTAGATGGTTGATGAGACGACGTCTAGACATTCTCTTTTTCTAATACGAAAGAGTTTGCCATTAATTATTGAAAAGTTTTTAAATTTCACATTACTCAATATATTATTCAAGGATTATATGCTAAGGGCTTGTATATGACCCCTTCGGGGTCGAGTACGCCGTGTTACGAATTGGGGTGCTCTCGGGTCGTGACATTTTTCTTCCATATTTTCTCGCCCAACTTGTAGTTTTCAGTGTAATTTTGAGGTTGGTGTCCCGAACATGACTTTATTTATTGTCGGCTGTGATGCAAGCTTGAATTTTATTTTGGATATATCGCATAATCTTGAATAGTTGGTTGATTTTAATTGAGGACCACGTTAGTATCATGTTAAATTTTATGTTTTAGCCCATTGAAATCCATGTGTAAATTGATTAAATTCATGGGCGTGTTGTGGTAGCATGTTGGGTCTTGTGAGGGTGAAGTGTGAGTAACCAACAATGTACCAATGGACCAAATGTTCCAAATGATAGAATGGTTGACGTTATTCTTAAGGGAAAAAGCGTTGATTCGTCAATTTTAGACATCAGAGGAAGTCTGAGTACCCTAGGCTCATTATTTTTATGGGTCTTTGTTTAGTTGCATTATATAATGCTTAAGATTAAGTATCGTGGGTTCTTTGTTAAAAATTGAAGGTCGGGTCAAAGGTTAGCACAAGAGAACAATCACCAGCTTAGTCGAACTCAACAAATGAAATGGTAGTTCGCTAAGGGACCCCTCGATTTACTTTTTTATATTAATTAATTTTGGTTTTATTCTATAACATTCGGAGATATTCCTGAGTTCACCTAGTTTACTTGGTGACTCTCCGAATGTCTTTGCGATCACCATTTGTTAGTTCCCATTTTGGTAAATTATTCTGTAACATGTGTCGAGCTACCTTTTTTTCATTAGATGATTTTGGCCAATCGTCGAGTGACCCTAGACATCACCGGCTTGTGCTGATTTTTGTACAATTTCATTCTATAACATTGTTATGCCCGACATAGCTCGTCGAATAAGTTTGGCGACACAACAAACTAATCGACGAGTTTTTCTGCACGTTTTAAACTTTGATGTTTTGTTGACCTATTTCTAATATATTGGTTTGTGATGTGTAGTTTTTCAAATATTGCTGATGTCACGCCTCGAAAGCACCCATTAGGCGCAACACAACGTACAAGACTGCTATAAGCCTCATAAAAACCTCATAAAATTTCATTGAATTCAATATAGAAATAATTCTCAATAAAACTCATTTAAATCCAAAATATTAAAATATCATTTAAAGGAAATACTTAAAAATACATCGGAAGTCATTGTCTAACATGGCCATCTTTACAAATTACAAGAAAAAATAAAGTGGGGACACGACCCTTTAAAATCAAAAAGACTAGAATTTGTCTATTATATGAATAAAGGAAAACATAAAATTTCTTTTCCTAGAATCCCTAAGGACATACCAAGTCTTCCAGAAAACACAATCCAAGCATTTTAATATAGATAGAATCAATCACATGCCGGAACCTACAGTTGCAATAAAATATAAAGAAATATGAGTTAACACACAAAAATATTGTAAGGACCCCCTAAATGAATTAAGGTGCCGTTTAAAATATGTTAAATAAGTACTTTACAGTATGCATACTTGATTTAAAGTGATTTGGAGGTCAAACATCTAAGACGTTCGAAAGTTAGCCTTGAGACGTGCATGTGTGTCTTGGTGTGCCTTGTAATGTTTTACGTGTTCGTTTTGATTGAAATTAATATGAAAGGTCCTTAACTTGTATATGAGCGTATTTATGTTGGAAATGTCCAGGAACGACTCCCCAAGTACCACCCAAGGGGTCCTTGAGAAGGACCCAAAAGGCGGCCTAGACACTGCCTTGGCAGTGTCAATCGACATCCCGTGCTCTAGGCTACGCCCCGTCGATTGGTCCGTATCTCAACAGTTATCTTGGTGAGAATAAATTCCCAGATGAGGGGATGCAGTCACAAATAATGGCATAGCCGGATTAGCTGACGTCCAATCGACTCCCCCTAGACCGATGTCCGTCGATGCAACCTGCAACCTGCCTACACGCACTATTTCATTAAAGGGGTGATTAGGAAATTCACCCCACGTTCTTAAATTAATATGGATTGTTATTAGGGGGTAATTAGGTATATTAAGTTTGTTAATAACATCAAAAAACCTATTCCAATTCATTCTTCAAATTTCACTATTCCCTCTCAAAATAAAACCTCTCTACAAACCTCCATTGGAGATCAAGCTCAAGAATAGCTCGGTTGATGGATTGTGATGGTTTCTTCATCAACCTTTCGTGGTTTTCTTCTATAATGAGGTATGGTGATCCTTTATCTTTAGATAAACTTTCATCTAAAGATTTCCTTCAAATATTTGCAATGAGATTTCATGATCAAATTGTGTATCTTTCAATCTAGCCATGGGTTCCTTCTCAAAATAATTTCAAAAGCATGCTTATGATGAATTGTTTATTATCTAATGTTTATAATGATGTTTTCAATCCAATTTCATGATGAACCCATGATCCTTCTCAATTCTCAAATTAGTCTATAATGCGGGCATTATGATCTTGATTCTATGTTGATTGAATTATGATTCTAGTATGTTGAATTGATTATAGCTACTGTTTTATATTCAAATATATGGTTAATTATTGATAATTGATCAATAAGGATCAAGGTTTGGATATTTGGTAAGTTGACCTATATTCCTCCACCTTCTATAGAACTGATAATGTAGTGTACATAATGTGATGTTGATCCTATGATGGTTGAATCATGATTTCATCTATGTTATGGTACTTTTAGCTACTGCCTTATATATGAATTATTTATGAATTGTGAGTATTGATCAATGATGATCAAAACTTGGAGAATTTGTGAGTTTGTCCTACTTCCTCTTCTTTTTTATAGAACTGATAGTTGAATTGGCCTTGTATGGCATTGAGTTGTATGGTCCACTTATGGTGGTTTTGTCTATTTCTTGTCAATCTATATATGTGTTTATCATGGCCTTGAAGCTAAGTTTGTGAACTATGAGTGTGGTTATGATGATCACAATGTGGAGTAGCATGCCTAGTCTTTTACTTTAGTATCATGTTCTAGGTATTGATGATGTCTACTCTAATTGATGAAGTTGTTAGGATCAGGTGTTGTTTAGGTGCTTCCATTGATGAATTAATAATGGTGAATGACCCGTACCTATGTACACCTATATGAATGTGTGATATTAGCCAATGTTAGGAGTCTTGAAAGCAAGTGTTGAAGTTTTCTTGTCTCCAATGCTAGTATGTGGTGTGTGGTCTATGCTTGAATGTGCAATGTGGTCTTAAGAGGGTGGCTCCTCAATGTGGTGTTGATATACATTATGTGACCATGTTGACCAATGTACACACACTCACGCCTCATGCATGCTTATAAGTAGTATAAGTTCATGGTATATAATGAAAGCATAATTCTCATATGCAGTCATGTCTACTACTATGCATGTAAAGTATATGTCCATGAAGTATGTTATATATATTAACTAGGATGACTTGATAGGTGTACTAGTCTAGGAATGGGTATGAGACTTTGTCTATACATTGCACATGTATACCTTGATAGAATAGTTCCTAGGAATGTTATCCATGTACATGGATGTTTATGATTGGTTAAGCTATGAACATGAAAGTATATGATATGATGATGTATGTAAATGGGTAGTGTCAATCTGTTTATATGAAAGGGTTTCTTCTATATATACACCTACACACTTATGCATGAATGAAGTGAAGTATGAATATTTGTTGTCCAAGGGTGTTTATGTGAAAGGTTTTCTCACATATATGTACATATACACTCACATTAAAGCATGTCTATGATGCTTGTATGATGATCTAGTAAATAGAGGGTCTCTTGAAAGGTGTTCTCAATTGTACCCTAAACTATATGGTGCTTGAATATTCTATGTCCATGTGAAAGGTTTTCTCACATTAATTAGGTTGATGAAAGGATACTCTCATCTATAACCTATGCACTAAGCATATGAGGGGTTAATTCCCATAAAGCCTACTTTTATAAAGTAATGTTCATAATGACTTTTCAATAAAGGGAACTTAGCTTAGCGCCTAGTGATCTTGAAGATGAGGGGTGCCCCTTCCCAAAGTGGAAACGCTTGTTCACCAAAGTCCTCACGAGGTTGATAACTACAATGCCATATTTCGCATAAAGAGGGTTTCCATGTATGCCTCTAAGTTACATTAACTATGTTGCCCCATAGGATCTAGCAAGTGATATCAGCTAACATGCTAGCATGATGTTAATGTTCTACTTTGTCAAAGTAGAACACCTCTTTTGGGTGTGAGGTTCTACAATATCGGATTCCATGTTTAGCACCCATGGTATTAGTTTCGGTTAATGCTATAGTTTCCCTAAGTAAAATGGACAATGAAAGTAAATTAATGAACCCTAATTATGATAACCTAAGGTAAGTTGCTTATGATAGGTAAGAGTAATGAACTTACCTATGCATTGCGCAAGTAGCTCTTGAAGGGAGTTCTAGGAAGGTGTTCTATATATATATTTTTATGTTCCTTATGTATGACATTGTAATATTGTCTACTTGTTATGTTAATATGCATGGTATGAGTCCTATTAAGTCTATATGATGAGGTCTCACCTTATATGCATAAAGTTTGTCTGATTGACTATATGATGAAGGTGTTACTTGGTATGTATGAAGTTGTCTATACTTTCCATGTTGATGTATGAAGTAAATAGTATGCTTGTGGTCTCTTTTTGAGTTTACTTAGTGTGTGTGAGGTTATGGGGTTCACATGTACATTGCACTAGTAGGATTAGATTGGGGTTATGTGTAGGTCTTATGAAGTAAAGTCCAACTATGTTTTGTTGACTAATGTCTATTATGTTGTTGTTGGTAGTGTTGACTTACATGATGTCTTGGAATAAGTCTTATATGTGGTGTATGCATTATGTTGAGCTGTATATGTGGTTCATGGAATATGTTGGTTCAAATGTGAAGTAGGTTTATTAGGATATGCTATGTTCCTATGAATGTCTATGTTTAAGCAAATGAAGGTTATGTGAATGTTCACCTTGGTGGACTTATGGTGATGCTTGAGTGTTGATGGTGGAATGGAACACTATTCATTCATTGCACCAAGTATCACTAGAGCGTTACTTGGAGGATTAATGACTTAAGGTATAAGATGTATAATGTCTTGAAATTCTAAATGAGATTTAAATGACTTATGTGACTTTATATGATGTAATAAATAGTGTTCATGTCTATATGATATATATGAGCTATGATGTACTTATTGTATCGAAGTTTTAAGATGTTTTACTAAAAGACATGATACATGGTTATCTAACCAAATGTCCTCTTTAAATGCATGCTTTTGCATGGTTGTCATACTTAGTGCATTCTTGTACTAACATCAGTCTTCTTCACCCTTTTACACAAAGTGTAGGTTATGGATGCCTAAAGAATAAGGTGAATGGTTTGGTATGTGTTTCCCAAGCTCAAGGAAAGGGTTCCTTAAGTTCAAGGATTTCCTATGTTATGTTTTATTCAAAGTTATGTAATATCTTAGTTAAGATTTATATTGTAAGGGTCGTGTCCCTAATATACTTTAATGATGTTGATTCTAAGACGAAAAAGATACTTAGAGTCTAATTATGTATTATGATATTTTTTATATATATATTGAAAGTGATGTTCTAGCTTAGATGTGCTATGAAAATTTTAAAATTTTCGCTAAATTTCCAATGACAATGCGATGAATGATAACTATGGGCTTGTATAAGACCTCCGAGAGGTCAAGTAAGCCATGTTACTTTTAGGAGATGCTCTCCAGTCCTGACAAATGTGGTTTTAGTGCATGAGGTTATAAAAGTTCTTTTAGGGTCCAAAGTCTCATATTGCCACGTCTTGTAGAGTCTTGTTCATCGATGTTTAGTCGTGACACATCTATGAGCGAGAGGCTATTTGACGATAGAATTTGCCTTCTTCACTATTCTCATGTTGTGTCGTAGAACTTAACTCTATAATACCTCTCTCTTATGTTTTCTTGTCCGTTGGTCTTTTCGATGTGATTGCTTGGATGAGATGGTATATCTATGCTTGAGATAGAAAAGTTGAGTTTTGATGCTTGTATTGATTTTATAGTTTGATGAGTATGTATGAGGATGAAATTTGATGTATGATGATGTGATGTCATTTATGGCTATATATATGTGATTTAGTTTATATGACATATTATGTGAAGATTTATGTTATGATATGATTTAAGATTGTTAAGAATTGTTTTAATAGAAATGAGCTTTCTTCTTGGGATGGCTAGTTGCTATGTGGTTTTGTATGATGATAGTCTCATGATATGGTTTAGGGTTGAAATTCTTTTGAAGAAATGTGGTGAATAGTTAATGATGCATGTTGCCCCTGTATATGTGGGTGCTTATTCATGGTTGCCTTGTTTGGATTGGAGTCTCCTGTATAGGCTTGATCATAGAAGTTAAAGTAGTGTGCTTACCTTGTAGGGTGATTATGTGGGTTGGAATGACCTAGAAGTTATCTTACCCTAGTATTGAAAGAAAAGAAAGAGTCCTTATGGCTAAGTCCCCTCTATTGTTTCCCCTAAGGTTTTCATGACCCTTGGTATTTATGGTAAAGTTTACAACTGATGTGGTTGTGTAGTGTGACATAACTTAATTGTTATGGATTTCCTTTATGTTTTGAACATAGAGAAATGATGATGCTTGAGGTATTCCCCCTTGATGTTTGAGTTAGTAGGCGCCTTAATAAGAAAATAGGAGTGAAAACCCTCAATGATGTTAAACCATCTTGTGTGAGGAGTATGTAGAGTTGGTCTTGCCTTTCCTTGACCTTTGTGTTTAAGGGCATGATATGATTAGGCTTACCCCATGTGAGGGATAATGTGCCTTGACGGTAATATTTAGAGGGCCCTTGATGTTCCTATGTTGAGTTCGTTTGAACTTCTTTAATGTTGGAAATCACTTTTAGGAGATATTGATGGAGGGTGTTCTTAAGCTTAGAACCCAAGAGTGCGGTGATGTGCTTAGTCATTAAAGTGTCTGAGCAAAATTTCTCGTAAGGTGGAGTTTAGTTGCTCTTAAATGGGTTTACCCTAAGTGGGGGGATGATGATGTGAGTAGTAATATTGTTCATATCCCTATATTTTCCTTCTATTCTTACTGGAGCTTGAAACTAAAGAGTTCTTAATAGCTTGTTCATGATAGGAGTATTGCATAAAAGTATAAGTTGCATGTTCTCCATATGTTATGTATGTCTTAATTGACACTACGTTAAGAATGTTTTGAAGATTCAAAATTGCATGAAAAAGGATTTTGATAAAATTCATGTTTTCTCATGTTGATTGTATATCTTGATATGTTAGTTGTGCATTTAACTTCATGAGATGAGGTAAGGAGCATGTTACATGTCACTTTTAAGCTGTGGTGTTTTAAGCCATCAATAAGAAATTTAGTCTCCTTAAAATGAAAGATGATGAGTCTCTTAAAAATGTGTGACTTTTATGACTTGGGAAGTGTTAATGTAGGGCTCACTTTTGATAAGTCAAGGCATGTCTAGATAGTGTCCTTGTGTGTGCCTATAATGGATGCTTGTTTATGAAGATTATTGATATACTATGAATTGAAATTTATGTGGAGTGACTTCCTATTGAGTGATGTGTGTGGTGTGTCTTTCCATTTAGACTTCAGTAGGAAGGATGTATGAGCATGCTTTGGTTGAAAAGTTGAGAATTTCTCATTTAAGTGAATTGACCTTTGTGCATTGCTTGTGTATGAACTCCTGAAGACATGTAAGTGTGTTGAGGAGAAGGACATTCCCCCTTAAACATAACTATTCATGGTAAGGTTGAGTATGGACTTCATGGCATTATGTTTAAAGGATAAGTATTTCTTAATTATCTACTTGACCCAAGTCTATGTGTATTGAAGTAGAGGTGCTTATTTGCTTCTTCAGTGATGTTCAACTTGCCTATGTGTGACATAAAGGTTGTTGCATAATGATCTCCTAATTAAATGTATATAATATGTTATGATTAGGATAAGGATATTTCTCCTATGAACATGACAAGAAACTATGTGTTGGATGCATTAACGAGTGAGTGAATAAGGTTTTTGCTTGCTTGTGTTGCATTGAGTGCAAAATGGTTTTGAAGTTGTCTTTCCTTGTAAGTTTGGTGCATTGAAGTCTATGTGATGATGTTTTGAATGTTGTGAGTTGCTCGATGGGTCATTGAAGTCCTTGAAGTGTTTAAAATGTTCCAAGTGTCATTCGAGGACGAGTGTTCCCAAGTGGACCCTCAAAATGAATTAAGGTGCCTCGAGCCTCACATGTGCCTAAAAAGGTTTAAAATAAGCTAAATAAGTATTTTACAGTATGGATACTTTATTTGAAGTTATTTGGAGGTCAAACGCCCAAGAACGTCTGAGGCGTTCGAAATTTAGCCTTGAGATGTGCATGCGTGTCTTGGTATGGCTTGACATGTTTTACGTGTTCGTTTTGATTGAAATTGATATGGAAGTTCCTTAACTTGTATATGATCGTATTTATGTTGGAAACGTCCGGGCACGACTCCCCAAGGACCACCTAAGGGGTCCTTGAGAAGGACCCAAAAGGTTGCCTAGATACTGCCTTGCAGTGTCAATCGACGGGCTAGCAATTGACGCCCCGTGCTCCAGGCTACGGCCCATCGATTGGTACGTATCTCAACACTTACCTTGGTGAGCATTAAGTACCAGATGAGGAGCTGCAATCACAAATGACAGAGCAGTAGGACGAGCCATCATCAATTAACGCCCCGTCGACTGCTGTCCATCCATGCAGCCTAGTCGATGCAGCCTGCAACACTGTTTCATTAAAGGTATGAATAAGAAATTCACCCCACGTTCCTAAACTACTATGGACTGTTATTAGGGGGTATTTTAGGTATATTAAGTTAGTTAATAACATCAAAACCGCTATTCAAATTCATTCTTCAAATTTCACTCTTCCTCTCAAAATAAAACCTCTCTAGAAACCTTCATTGGAGATGAAGCTCAAGATTGGTTGATAGATTGTGATGGTTTATTCATCAAGTTTTCGTGGTTTTCTCCTATAACTAGGTATGGTGATCCTTCATCTTTAGATAACTTTTCATCTAATGTGTTCCTTCAAAGCTTTGCACAGAGGTTTCATGATCAAATTGTGTATCTTCAATCTAGCCATGGTCTTCCTCTCTAAACGATTTCAAAAGCATGCTTATGATGAATTATGGATTAGCTACAGTTTATAATGATGTTTTAAATCCAATTTCATGATGAACCCATGATCCTTCTCAATTCTCAAATTAGTCTATAATGTGGGCATTGTGATCTTGATTCTATGTTCATTGAATTATGATTCTAGTATGTTGAATTGCTTATGGCTACTTTTTATATTCAAATTTATGGTGAATTATTGATAATTAATCAATGAGGATCAAGGTTTTGATATTTAGTAAGTTGACCTATATTCCTCCACCTTCTATAGAATTGATAAAGTAGTGTACATAATGTGATGTTGATCCTATGATGGTTGAATCATGATTTCGTCTATGTTATGGTACTTTTAGCTAGTGCCTTATATATGAATTATTTATGAATTGTGATTATTGATCAATAATGATCAAAGCTTGGAGAATTTGTGAGTTTGTCCTACTTCCTCTACTTTTTTATAGAACTGATAGTTGAATTAGCCTTATATGGCATTGTGTTGTATGGTCCAGTTATGGTGGCATTGTTTACTTCTTGTCAATATATATATGTTTTGATCATGGCCTTGAAGGCAAGTTTGTGAACTATGAGTGTGGTTATGAAGATCACAATGTGGAGTAGCATGCCTTTTACTTTAGTATCATGTTCTAGGTATTGATGATGTCTACTAATTGAATGAAGTAATTAGGGTTAGCTGTGGTATATGTGGTGCCATAGATTAGTAATAATGGCGATGACCCCTACCTATGTACCCCTATGCGAATGTGTGATATTAGCCAATGTTAAGAGTCTTGAATGCAAGTGTTCGAAGTTGACTTGTCTCCTATGCTAGTATGTGGTGTGTGGTCTATGCTTGAATGTGCATTGTGGTAATAAGAGAGTGGCTGGATCAATGTGGTGTTGATAGACAAAATGTGATCATGTTGACCACTGTACACAACTCACTCCTCATCCTTTCTTATAAGTAATATAGGGTCATGGTGTCTAATGAAAGAATAATTCTCATATGCACACATGTCTACTACTATGCATGTTAAGTATATGTCCATGAAGTTTGTTATGTATCTTACCTAGGATGACTTGATAGGTGTACTAGTGTAGGCAAGGGTATGGGACTTTTCTTATACATTGCACATGTATACCTTGATAGAATAGTTCCTAGGGTTGTTATGTATGTACATGGATGTGAATGCATGGTTAAGCTATGAAAATGAAAGTATATGATATGATGATGTATAAAATTGGGTAGTGTCTAAATGTGTTTATATGAAAGGGTTGGTCATATATGGACACCTATATTCTTATGAATGAATGAAGTGAAGTATGAATATATGTGGTCCAAGGATGTTTATGTGAAAGGTTTTCTCACATATATGTACACATACACACACATGAAAGCATGTCTATGATGCTTGTATGATGATCTAGTAAATAGAGGGTCTCTAGCAAGTGATATCACCTAATATGCTAGCATGATGTTACTGTTGTACGTTGGCAAAGTAGAGGACCTATTTTTGGTGTGAGGTCCTACAACAACGGATTCCATGTTTAGAACCCATAGTCTTAGTGTCGGTTCAGGCTATAGTTTCACTAAGTAAAATGGAAAATGGAAGTAAACTACTGAATCCTAATAAGGATAACCTAAGGGAAGTTGCTTAGTATAGGTGAGAGTAATGAACTTACCTATACATTGCACAAGTAGCTCTTGAAGGGAGTTCTAGAAATGTGTTCAGTATGTATATGTTTATGTTCCTTATGCATGACATTTTAGGATTGTATACTTGTTATAGTAATATGCATGGTATGAGACCTGTTGAGTCTATATGATGAGGTCTCACCTTATATGCATAATGTTGGTCTTATTTACTATATGATGAAGGTCTTACTTTGTAAGTATGAATTTGTCTATACCTGTCATGTTGATGTATAAAGTAAATAATATGCTTGTGGTGTCTTTGTGAGTTTACTTAGTATGTGTGAGGTTATAGGGTTCACATGTACATTGCACTAGTAGGCTTATATTGGGGTTATGAGCAAGGTCTTATGATATCTTATGAAGTGAAGTCCAAGTATGTATTGTTGACTAGTGTCTCTTATGTTGTTGTTGGTAGTGTTGACTTACGTGACGTCTTGGAATAAGTCTTATATGTGGTTTATGCATTATGTTAAGTTGTATATGTGGTTCATGGTATATGTTGGTTCATGTGTGAAGTAGGTGTGTTAGGATATGCTATGTTCCTATGAATAATTATGTTTAATCAATTGAAGGTTATGTGAATGTTCACCTTGGTGGCCTTAATGTGATGCTTGAGTGTGGATGGTGGAATGGGACATTATTCATCCATTGAACCAAGTATCACTAGAGGGTTACTTGGGGGGTTAATGACTTAAGGTAAAAGAAGTATAATGTCTTGAAATGCTAAATGAGCTTGAAATGACTTATATAACTTTATATGATGTTATGAAAAGTGTTCATGCCTATATGATGTATATGATCTATGATGTACTTATCGTATCAATTTTTTAAAAAGTTTTACCAAAAGGCAAGATGCATGGTTTTTCTAACTAAATGTCCTCTTTATGGTTGCCATACTTAGTGCATTCTTGTACTAACCAGATTCTTCTTCACCCTTTTACACAAAGTTTAGTTTATGGATGCTTATAGGATGTCTCTAAGTTGAAGGGCTTGATATGTGTTTCCCAAGCTCAAGGAAAGAGATCTTTAAGTTCAAGAATTTCCTATGTTATGTTTTATTCAACGATATTTAATTGCTTAGTTTTGATTTATGTTGTAAGGTTCGTGTCCCAAATATACTCTAATGATTTTGAGTCTAAGATGGCTAAGAGAATTAGATTCTAACTATGTATTATGATATTTTTTATATATATTGGAAGTGATGTTATACCATAAGATGTGCTATGAAAGTTTTAAATTCTTTGCTAAATTTCCTATGACAATGCGATGCATGATAACTATGGGCTTGTATAAGACCTCTGAGAGGTCAAGTATGCCATGTTACTTTAGGGGGTGCTCCCCGATCATGCCAAATATACTATGTATGATAACCATGCTAAATCATGCTTAAAAGGGGACATTGTGTTTCAAAGTAACGCAGATGCCCTTTATAAAGAAACTTCATAAACATAAGCATAATAGACATGATAAACAAAACATAACCAACAAGCAAGTAATATCACATTTTGAACATAATAAACATGTAAGCCATTACCTTCACAATAAGCCTCCATCTCAAGTAACCCTCAAGTTATACTTTGTGCAATGTATCAAAAGCGTCCCATACCACTATCCACTCTAAGTACCACCTTAAGGTCACAAAAAGTGAACTTATTATTCAACCTTTAAATCTTTTAGACCATACTAACTTATAAGAGTTATAAACATTATATAATTCACTATTATTACTTTGGGACCATCGTCTAAGACAACTCTAAGTGATACTTGTGCAATGTATGAGTAGCATCCCATACTACAACTCACACCCAGTACTCCTTTAAAGACACCATAGACAAGGCACCTTAATATTCATTAAGTCATGACAAGGAAAGTAAAGCTTAAGTACAACCAAAGTAAAGCATGAATATTTTTATTTAGACTTAAGTCAATTACCTTCTTCATTAGATTGATTTAGAATACATTCATTCGTTAAGGACACTTTCATTCATAAGCCATTAAGACCTTAGAGAACTTACAATAGCCCTCTTGAATCCCACCCGTGCCATGTCAAGATAACATCCAATACTACTACCCACACTTCATAGAACTTCTCAAGAGACTATAATGCACATCTCACATGATGGGAATAAGAGTTTAACTAACATAGAACACGAGAGCTAGGAGATGTATTTCAATGTCATATGACCGCACACCGTAAAAAGGTTGTCTACTTTTCTATGGTAGACTGAGTAATATCCTTTATTTGTTAGAAAACCACTGGCTAGTATATACCCCTATGTGGTCACTTAGTTATGGGATAGAAAGATATTCATTGTAACCCTAGCCTAACATTTATAGAGGTTCCATCTTACCATATAGGCTCGTTGATTAGGCTACATTCCCATAGAGTCATTCATTCAAATTCATTATACTTGATAGGTTTACCTAAATTGGTCCTACAAACTCTAAATACATTACAGAAGGAAGGGTTACAAAATATAGGTCTAGCGATTCAAAATACTTTTAGGATAGCTCATGCCCTACAAAGAAGGGTGTCATAAAAATTGGGTCTACCGATCATGGTTCATCATTTCACACACGGAAGGATTACCCACACTAGGTATACTGGTCCAATGTTTATCATTCATTAGCTTCTAGACTCATCATGAATGGTACCCTTAACCCTTGGGTCTAATGATTGAAGACATAGTCTACAATACTTTACCATTCATCGATTAAAGGTTTACCAACATTATCTCTACCAAATCATGATCATTACATCCAAGACAGATTAAATAGTCATTTATGAAAGGAAGACATAGTCATATCGATTCATATTCATTAAGTCACTACATATTCTTTACACGAAAGAGGGTGCCTAAGCCTACCTACTCAAGATTACTTATATGCATATTACATGAATTTACACAAGCATAGGATACAAGACTACCTATTAAAAGTGTACAAATTAATGAGGAACATCACTTAACATTCTATCATCATCATTCATAAGTGTTTTAAGTGAGAATAAGCCTTTTTATCACAGCATCATTACATTCTACACATAATCATTGCACTTTCATTGAGGTAAGAAATATGCACTTCCTATCTTGATTTACATATATCCTTTATGCATATATAGGTACAAAGAATGTGTCACACCCGATCCTGGACCCAGTTGAGACCGGCGTCGTTAACCACTCAGAGGTCGCAGACAAACCTCTTTTTAGCATTCATCCCAATCATACAGTTAAATTTGCAGAAAATTTAAAACTTTTTAACACTTATTGAAGTGTTCTTAGACTTCATATAATAATGCATAAGAGCGATATTCTAATAAGCTCAAACTAAAGCAACCATCTATCAAAAGATTAAACAATTGAAATAAAGAATCATAATAATAATAATAGTTTGTCATATCGGCCTTATTACAAACGCTTGAAAAAATGTTTGAAATGAAACACTATGGAAAACATCCACTAGTTATGTCTAATGTACTAAAGCTAGAATAAAAGTGTAGGCATCCTCGAACTCAAGAGGACCTACCAAATTCTGGACATCGCTAATCCAAACTGCTTCAACGAATCTTCAGTCTTCTCAAGAATCTAAACCTATAAAAATAGTAATAATATATGGGGTTAGTACACACTTGTACTAATTATGGGTGTATGCACATAAACACATAAGGTTTATGCATGCTCAAGGAAAGCTATTCCTAAAGCAACATGCCGTTTATGGAAAGTGAAGTCACTATACTTTCCTAATTCGTTATTCGTGAATTATGCTATGAATATGACATATTCTCATGCATTTAAAGCACACAACTCATTTTCTATATGAACATAAGACATTGTAATCATGAATACAATTTTAGAACAACTCAAACAAAACTTAATAAATTTGCTCCTCTTAGGCCGAGAGCTTCTTCTCCCATGCCTTAGTTTTTTTCAGTCTTTTTCTTCTTGTTGTTGTGTAGTTCAATGATCTCCTTTGATCCTATGTTTTACTTACAAGTGAAATGATTCATTGTATTCCCATACCTACAATGAATCGAGTAAGTAATCCAAAAGACTAAGGAAATGATTTGGCTACCCTACTCACAAGTTATGTTTCTCATTCTTGTTAAATTGGGCATGAATGTATTTATAAGCCAATCTTTATTGGCTATACCCATTCTTTGAGTATTTGCATAATATATAGATCTTGGGGCATATATTCATACTCCAATATTAGCATAAACCAATAAATGTTAAGACATCATTCTTATCAAACACTGATGATTGATATTCTTAAGCTCTTGCTTACTTAGTTCCCTTTGAACTTACATTTCTTCTTCTTTGATCTGCTGTTCACTTTGAACATGTTACTTTATTTCTTTCTTACTTTCTTACTGAAATCTTTCTTACTGAAATAGATCATGTGAGCTAAATGAAATCCAGTGTCTTCCCCACACCGAAAAGAGGTGGTTCACCGGCTAAGGTGAAACCGAGTCCAGTGTCTTCCCCACACCGAAAAGAGGTGGTTCACCGGTTAAAGTGAAGCCAAATACAGTGTCTTCCCCACACCAAAAATAGGTGGCTTACCGGCTAAAGTGCAACAAAAGTCAGTGTCTTCCCCACACCAAAAAGAGGTGTTTCACGGCTAAAGTGAAAACGAATACTTTCCTTAAGATTTTAACCGACATAGATCATGTGAGGTAAACATGAAATCCAGTGTCTTCCTCATACTGAAAAGAGGTGGTATCACTGGCCAAAGTGAAACCGGATACTACCTAGCACTCTCAGGTGGAATCATCCACTAGCTAGTCCCTATGCTGGAAACATAGTTCAAAGACTAGGAGACTTCGGAGACCCTGGTCCACCTTGGTGGTGATCTCGTCTCATGAGGCTTACATGTGCTGGCACAAGCTCATTGCTAGTCTATCGGTGCTTAGCTCAGATTTATTATACTTTACAACTTTTAGAGTTGACTCAAACATTATGGAAGCTTGCTTCTAGTATGAGGTATACTTAACTCAATGGATGAGTGGTCATCCCTTTCTTTTATACTTGATGAATGTGAATTTAATCTTACATTATCATCATGGTGCGAGTGAGACTTGTCTCACAATTTCTAGCACCCATAAACTTAAATTTTTATTTTTTTGGGGGTGGGGGGTGAGGGGGCTGGTATGGCGGTGGGGTGGGGGGTCGAGGGTAGGGGTGAAAAAATGAAAATTTTGAAGTTCAAAATATTTCTTAAAAATAAACTTTAATTATTTTTTGTGAAGCGTGGGGTGAAGGTCGAGAGTTGAAATATTAATAGGGACCCATATATGAAAGTTTTGGAAAATCGCTTCTAAAACTTGGTAACATAAGGTTTTTTGAAAATATGGAGAAAACTTGCAATACCCATATTTGACCCGTAGTTTACCCATAATATACCCATATTTTAATTAGTAAAATATGGGTATAATCCCAAATACTACCCATATTTAAAATCACTCTTTCAACCCATACTTGATGGGCTATTTGGGCGGGTTAATGAAAAATGAGCTTAAATTGCCAGCACTACTTCGCACCAAACGACACTAGCCTATTAGATAGTATCACACTAAATCTATGTTGATAATTCTTTCTTATTAACTACCTCCTTGGTCCGGTAAGTAGCAACAAAGTGAGTTCTAACGTGTGCACTCATTAAACAGACTTCTAAGCGAAAGAATTATCAATGCATGAGACAATACTATTCAAGAATTGCTTTTTTACTATTTACACTTTGTTAATCGCTTATGGTTCCCATAACCCTAGTTATGAAATATAGGTACTAATTATCTCAAAAACACAATCAAAATTAATTAAAATAAATATACTTGTGTTAATGATAAAAGGTTAAGAACAATAGCTAAACTATTTTTTATTAATAACGAATACAAATAAATAATAAAGGAGAAGAAAGAATAAACCACAATTCTTCGGCCTTCATGGCGGCTCTTTCAAAGTTCTAAAGCTAGAAGAA
The DNA here is from genome assembly GCA_022817965.1 of Solanum lycopersicoides. NCBI lineage: Eukaryota > Viridiplantae > Streptophyta > Magnoliopsida > Solanales > Solanaceae > Solanum > Solanum lycopersicoides. The sequence goes on from CM040627.1 coordinate 42,859,876, forward strand.
AATTTAAATTGTGTCTTGTGTCTTGATTTTTTGTTCTTGGACTCCTCCAAATAATTATTTCTATCTATTACTTATTTATTTTAGAAACCCTAAAAATAATTGAGTCCAAACAGTATAGGAATCCAAAACCAAAAAGAATTGTAGTCCTTTATCTTCTTTTTTTCCACGTGAACATCAGTGCCGCATCAATGGAAGATTCTCCACCACCATTCATTGGCCAGTGCATTGAGAGAATGCCACGTGAAAGGCTGGCAGCTTATTCCATCAACTTGAATTCTTTCGCAATTCACAATTTATGCTCATCGACGTTTGGTGAAGAGGTCTACAGACCATCGACGTTCCGTAAGTCACTCTACGGATTGTAAATGGTGCCCGTAAATCCAGGTAAGTATTTCATTTTTATGTGTTAGAGTGATCTACTTCCTAACCTAAGGACCATAAGTGGGGTTTCGTAGGTCCAATCCCTAGCTCGACAGACCCGACCCAGAATGCCTAACACTTTAAACCCCAAAATTTAAAACAATTCCCCAACTTCTTGCAATAACCCCCAACCGACATCAATCCCCATTTTCCCCTAAATTCACTCCCTCCCATACGAAATTTGATCCACTATTAACACCACATCCAGAAACCCTCCAATTCTTACAACCTGTATTCCCAAATACTTCGGAGTTCAGGCACGATGCTAGTAGGTGAAATTCGTGTTGATCATCATTAAAGAATTTCTGTCATCGCACAATAACACAACTCTTTCTTACTTTTAAGGTAATTGAATTTACGTCACTTTGAATTTTAATTCATAGTTTGACATTTGAAAGTTGGGATTGGGTCTTAACCTTAATTAGTTAATTGTCCATGAAAGAATGTTTAGGATAAAATATAATCACCCAAATGACGATGGTTAGTGATTGTGTGTAAACCATATTGGAATTCCGATTCTAGTAACTAGTCAAGATGTAAGTTTTGACTTAATGTGCCATATCATGCTTTATCGGATAATTAAATTAAACATTTGGATCCCTTGGAATGACGAACTAGCATGAATTGATGTTGAAATGCACGAGAAGACTAGGATATTTGTGAAATTTTCATATCATGTGGTCTTAAATGTATTTACGTTTGAGACCTGGCACAACCCGATTGTACGAGACCCCGTCAACGGATTGTAAGTCAAGCTACAGACCATAGATTAGGTATGTAGGAGGAAGCACTAGCAAAAGCCTCAAAGTGTGAGACTACAGTCATGGACTACGGTCTTTAGTTCAATTTACGGACCGTTCTTCTTGCCCGTAGTTTCCTTCTGAGTCAACCTTAATGATCCCTCTGGCCTACGGAGGGGGTGTGCCGAGCGTAGACCAATCTACGGCCTATAAGTCCCTACAGTAGGCGGTCACTAGCATTAATTTGTCATTTTTTATACTTAATTTTTTTCCTCAATGTTTTGAGTGTGCTCTCGGTTTTTTTTAGTACTAAGTACTCTTCTACCAGTACTAAGGTACCGAAGAAACAATTCAGATACACCAAGAGAGGGAAGTCCAGTAATTTGCCCCCACCCTTCGGCTGGTTGATCAGGATATCGACAAGGAGAAGGACCCCGAATATGTCCCACGAACCAGTAGGACTTCACCAACTTCAACCAAAGCCACTAGGAACATACCCAAGAAGGTGGTCACAGACGTAGTAACTGCCTCCCAGTCTGATGAGGAGGGCACATAGATACGGTGAACGACTAGGTGTGCTTCTAATTCTAGAGAGGATTTGAATTCTGAGTCTACTGTCAGTCTTCCTCAAGTCTGCATCGGGCTCTACAACGGGGGAAAGTGATCATAATGAAGCAGACTCATCTTATGAGGCAACCAACTTTTAGGATACTATGATCACACAAAACTCTACATATGAATAGGTAGCAAAAAAACCACATAACTGATATGTCGAGGGGAAATGACAGATCTACCGAGATGCAAAAGTGTTGAATGCATAAATGAAAACGGCACGGACTATCACCAAAGAGAGTCAAATTCTTAAAGGAAACATTCATACAATACTAGAGATCCAGGAGTCATTCAAGAACCACAAGTCGAAGTGGATGTCTTCTGAGCCAAAAATGTGTAGCGAAGAAGTGGTGCGGGGTTTTTATGCTTCCTTTGCGGGTACTCTCTGCGGATCTATCCATAAGAAGGACAAGCTATCATCATAGGACCCCCACAAATCCACCATGGTTCGAGGTGTCTTAGTGAACATATTTCGTGACACCATTTGCGTCTTCTTATACGGCCCCTTCTACGATAACATGTGGGCCACAAACACGGGATATTTTGATGTCAGGTATAACATTGTGGAATCAGGAGCCTTCGTAAGAGTGTCGAAGTAAAGAGAGATTCTCATATCGTGGCTTGATAAACATATGGCGCTGGATGTTGAGAGAGTAAAATGGGCTGTTACACCCAAGCTGAACATCACAAAGGCCATCATCAATTTGGTGGCCAAGATCTTCTGGATATTGGTATGAAATTGACTTTGGTGGCCAAGCAAAAAACTGGTCACGTGGGATAGAGAAGTCATGGTAGCCACATTGGTCGCAGGGATTGAGATCGAATTTGGCCAATAAATATTGGCGGAAATTCATGAGAGGGCCTTCAAGACCTCTACTACTTACCCATTCCATTATATGACTTTTCATTTATGCAGGGATGGAGGAGTGCTTTATTGGAATTGTGATAACTTGGTTCATGCTATTGGGAATCTTGATAGTGGGCTCGTTCAGGTGAAGCTAATATGGCAGCACCACGCTGAGGGTGAGAGGTCAATGTGCCCGTGGGCGATAATATGTTAGGTACAGTGGAACAAGTACACGGTGACGGGAATGCACCTCCAGATGATGCACCAGCCTCCTATTCACAAGCTTATAGTCAAGTTCCGAGCTTATCTAGAGCCACTCCACTTTTCATAACCTTTGTGACGCCACATGCCTGAGTCCAAAAGTTAGCGAGACAGATGGTTGTATTACTACAATGTATCAAGCTGTGGATGCAAAAGTTACTGGCCGAGTCCAATGAGAGGTTAGAAAAGAGGATGGAGGCAACAATGGACTAAAAAGTCCAAACAATTCATAAATGTCTCGATGCGTTCGAGGTGAGAGTTCTATAGAGGAAAAACCTATCAAGTTATATGTCCACAATCTAGACTGAGCTAGCGAGTCTTTCAGCCAATATCGCAACAATCATGGCTTCACCCGCTGTTGAGCCACAGGCTGCCCCCTATGCACTACGCAGAGATACTGTTTTGGGTGCCCTTTTCAGTGGAGATGAGGCAGAGTTACAACTTGAGCCCAGACGTGCCCAAGGAAAAAGGCACCGTTCGAGTCGAAAACATGATCTCACAGAGAAGGAATTGTCCTTAAAAAATCAGCACATGCAAGAGAAGAAGGTATAGAAGGACTCCATCCTAGATGAGAAAACGAGGTAGAAAAGTCTGAGTGAGATGGTTGTAGGGGCATCAAGTTCTATACACATTCCTGAGAGTCTCTTGAATGAGGCATATTATGTTAGCAGTAGTGATGGTGCGACACCTAGAGATGCGGGCACTACAGACGGTGATCCCACTACTGCTGAAGCGGGGTCCAGGAAACCAGACCCACTTGCTCGTTGATGAGTCTTCGACTCTAAGCGCCCCATGTTTGCCACACCCAAATCCATTACATTTTACAAATTTTTGTGTGCTTTGGGGAAAATCGTACTTATTTTGTTGGGGGTGGGGTAAACGAATTGTGAGTGATAGAGTGAATTCTGAGTAACCCAACTCACAGCCTTCTCTTTGAATTTTCTTGCTTAGTTATTTTTCCACATGAGACTACTTAATTGTTTGTTAAACTGACATTTTTAGGAATAAATTTTGTGTGCAGAATCATGATACATAATGAAACATGATGGCATCATCTTTTGAATAAATGGTACCTGGACAAAACATCTGCCAAAAGTTGTAGACTTGCATAAGTTTAATGTGTTAGCTCTGAGCATTTCATGATAATGAACAAACTTGATTGCATGACCTAGTGAGAACTTGAAATGGGCCATGAGTGTGAGAGAAGTTGTGATGAATTAAGCAGCTTGTGATGATATAGAAATTACCTGGTTAGTCCGGCTAAGACAATCCACTCTAGAGTCTAGGAAGTGATCAGAGGCCCTTGTTCTAAGCAGTCCACTAATAGGCCTAAATGAATCCGACCAAATGACATAAATTATCCCTTTGATCAAAATACTTCGAACCTTAATGATACCACTTCTTGTAAGACAATGAACTCACCTCACCATAAACAAATGTGTTGGTCCCGATCTCTCCTTGGATATGTGCACCTCGACTTAGGCGAAAAGCCTAAGTTTAGGGTTGTTTGTTCAAAAGCGTAAGCTAAAATCTTGGACTTATCCGACATCGGGTATTGTTCACCTTAACTAAGGAAAATCCATAAGTTGGGGTTTATATGAGACAGGAAAGCAAAAGAAAAAAATGTGGGTATGAAAAGAGTTTGGTTTTTAAACTAGAGGAAACAAGAACAGGACGTGACATTGTGTGAAGGAAAGGGAACAAAATAAAATATTTTTTTTTGTAAATAATAATAAATAATGAGATGAATGAAAAGAGAACAAAATAAAGAGCTACAACGTCTAAAAGTCACGTCCACAGTTGAACATAATAAAGAGAAAGAAGAGTAGAAGATAAGATGTCTAAAACAAGGAAAAAAGAGGTATAAAAGTCTAATGTAATGTCAAGGAGGGCAGAAAGTCACTAGAAGTATCAAAATGTACAACACCTGACCCTTAGCGTATGTTAAAAGCCAAGAAAGTCCTATAGTGATCCTAGAATCTATATTGGAGAGTCTAAGCAGTGAAAATAAGGGCAAGCCTTTGGTATTGGGCACTGACTGTGACTTTAAATTACTTCTGGATGTAAGTATTGAACGAATCCATGTACTCAGAAATCATATGTATTGTGTAAAGAAAGGGAGTTTTGTTGAAGTAAGGGCACTAGTGGCATTATCCACAAATTGTTACCTTGGGAATGGTGAAACTATGCATGTCGCTTGATTGATTGGTCTATCATTGTAATATTTGGGTCCGCACGAAATAACTTGTGGATTCTAGGATAATAATATTTGCACCTTGAAAAGAGAGTGGGGAAAGAAGGCCATGTGATTGATTTTTCTTGAGTTACTAGCTTTTTTACAGGAGTCATTTAGAGTCTTAATGTGTCGCTTGAGGACAAAAAACAGTTTTATGTTGAGGGTATTGATGTATCGTTAGTTTATGGTACTTTTTATACAATTCACTTAAGAGTTGTGTGTGTCTAGAGCCCGTTTGTATTAGTTTTTATCTGTTTTTGGCATGTTTTGCAGCAAAAGTTCTCATGCGCAGAAATAAAGAGACAATAGGGAAAAATGCAGAAAATCACAACTACGGAGGTGATCTACAGACCGTAGGTCCATTGATGCTACATAAGTGATGCTCGTAGATCAGCACACAAGGCATGGGAGAAGGATCAGGAAAATCTGACAAAGTGTGGAACAACGACGACTATTGACGGTCCGTAGATTGATATACAGACCATACTTCTAGACAATAGAATGTGACAGCGAGGGTTCTATTACCTGACTATTTAAAAATCATAAGTGTTGAGCTACAGATAGGAATGACGGACCATAGATTGATAGAAGGTCCATACTTGTGCTTCGCCGGTTGCCTCAAAGAAGATCAGTTTTGGGAGCTAAAATATTTTCTATGTCCTAACTGATGGAATGGACTTATGACCAGAGATCCATCAACGGTTTGTAAGTTGGTCTCATAGAACGAAGACGCGTGCCTGAACATACTTTCTTTATTTTGTTGCCCTTTTAGTTTAGGACTTGTTTTCTATAAATAGGGGTTTTAAAACCCCGTTTTAGGGGTTGGAGAACATTATTTTGGTTTTAGTTCTATGTTTTTGATGATTAACTTGCAAACACTTGACAATTGGTTATTTCGAAAGCACTTTATTAAAGATTTTTGGCTATGAAATTCAAGTTGAGATTCTTGGCCTATTCTTATTATTATGTAAGTTCATGATTTCTGCATCTCGAAATATGAATTGTGTTCTTGGTAATATAGTTAACTAAATCCAGGACTAGGGTTGTAGGAACCATTAGTGATTAACAACATATGAAAAGTAATTAAGCAATCTTCGAATTGTGTTTTGCATGGATTGATAATTCTTTTGTTTTAGAAGTCTTTTTAACAATACGCAACGTTAGAAGTCGCCTTGTTCTACTTCCCGGACCAAGGAGGTAGTTAAATAAGAAAATAATTATCAACATAGATTTAGTGTGATACTATCTAATAGTTTAGTATCGATTGATGTGAGGGTGAAAGCTAAGCCAAACATTGATGCAATGTCTTATATGAAGTAAAGGTAAGGGTTAGAATTATACACACGTAACCGGACAAAGGTTGGGGGTAAATTCTCAATATGTCAGACCAAGGATTTACAGATACATAACATATCACTTTGCATGTAATACACTAGGAGCGGGTTTCTAGTTCTTCTCATATTGATAACAACTCCAATTTAACTCTTGCTCAATAATTAATTACACAATTTTCCGAATTTGTTACACAAATCTTCCCTTTAATTACTTGTATCTGGAAATACATTTACTAAACTAATATAATTGTTAGTTGAGGTAAAGTCTAAACCATTTTCCTCGTGGGATCGGCCCTAACCTACAAGTTGGGTTCTTTACGTAAAACGCTCGCTTATTCTTCTTTAGGAAGGTGTAATTTGAGCGTATCAAACCATAACTACCATCTAACTACAAGTAATCTAAATTAAGGCATTAAAGTTACGAAAGCAAGTTAATTTACTAAAAACCAAGTAATGCTCAATTTACCAAGGATCCAATCATCTAAATATTGCTTAAGATAAACGTAATATCTGATAGTCAATGCACCAAAACTATTAAACAATACAAAGTCTACACAAAAGAATGTTATTGTACTATTCGACTAACTAACAAATGGTCTATGTACGGAAATGGTGGACATAGACTAAAGAGAATTTCATGGAGGCCCGTAAGATGCGGCACCCATGAAATCGATGCAATAATCTCAAGTCTCTCAAGCGAGGTCTGTCAAAAGTCACATGAAGATGCCCTATACTAAACAAAGATAAGAGAAAGTGCAAAATCAGTACACAACCACCGTGTACTTGTAGGATCGTGCGGCTATCACACTAGTGCAATATAAATAAGTCGACCAAACATTATAATCACATGGATATGTATCAACATAAAAAACATTATCAACATGAAAATTCGACAATACATTTCACATACTTAAAACACCATTAGTCCTCTCACGAAACCCAAACCTAAACACTTAGCTTGCTAGAACGTGGCAATTTGATCCCAAAGTATGTCGGAACGTGGAAACCTATCCAAAGTTATGTTGAGATGTGGAAATCGATCCCGTTTAGCTTGCCGGAACATGGAAATCCGATCCCCAGTCACACACAACAATTAAAATCACACGTACATATAACATCGAGATTATATCGCCTGATCATAAGAGAAAACACCAACACCGCTAACTCCAAATTGTGAGTGGAATAACTCCTCTCATGCAGCTTCAATTGATGTGAGGCATAAGCTAGGACATATTTATCCTGCATCAACAAAACACCCAAACCCGAATGTGAAGCATCATAATTAACAATGAAATCCTTACCCTCAACAATTAATGCTAGAATGGGCGTAGTTTTCAAAAGAGTCTTAAGCTTTTGGAAGCTCTATTCACATTTCTCATTCCATTCAAACGGTACCTCCTTTTTTGTTAGAATGGTCAAGTGAGTGGAATTTGAAGCAAAATTCATAACACAACGACAATAATAACTAGCGAGTCCCACGAAACTCCTTATTTCGGTAAGCAAATAGGGTCGTACCCGATTCTTAACCGCTTAAATCTTTTGGGTATCTACGCTTACCCCTTCTTTTGATAGTACATGCCCTAAAAATGCAGCCGATGTATTCACACTTGAAAATTTTTGCATATAACTTTTGTTTCTTAAGAAAACTCAAAATAGTATGGAGATGGTAAGCATGCTCTTCATCATTCTCGAATAAACCAAAATATCATCAATAAAGAGTATCACAAAGAAATCAAAAATGGCTTGAAAACACCATTGATCAAGCTCATAAAGGTTGCAGGTGCATTAGTCAACCCCAACGACATCCCCAAAAACTCATAATGCCCATAACGAGTTTTAAACGCCATCTTGGGTACATTTTCTGGCCTAATTTTTATTGATAATACCCGAATCTTATAAGAATCTTAGAGGAGATTGCTTCACCTTGCAATTGATAAAAGAGATCATATATTATGGGAAAGAGATACCTATTTCGAATAGTAAATTTGTTCAATTGTTGGTAATCAATACACATCCTCATGCTACAATCCTTTTTCTTGAACCTTAAAACCGGAGCACCCCATGTTGAGGCACTAGGATGAATATATCCCTTATCAAGAAGCTCTTGGATTTGAGCCTTAAGCTCTCTCAATTCTTCTGGATCCATGCAATACATAGGAATTGAAATGAGGCGAGTACCAGGCTCTAAGTTAATACAAAAATCTATGTCTCTATCTATATGCATGCCAAGCATGTCATTGGGAAATACTCCACTAAACTCAGACACCACAATAATAGACCCAATAGATGGAGCCTTGATACGCTCAAATTACACTTCTTTACAGAAGTATAAGCTATCGTATCATGTAAAGAACCCAACAAGTAGTTTGGGGTCAATCCCATGAGGAAAATGGTTTAGACTTAACTTCAATATACAATTACGTCTATTTAGTCAAGTCCTTTCCCAAAACAGTTAATTAAACGGGGGGGGGGGTGTTTGTGAAACAAAAGTGTTCAATTATTTCTAAGTAAAATAATTAGCAATATTTAAGACTTTTGTGTTTATCAAGTGATGAGAAAAACTAGGGTGTAAGTGTTCCCCATAGGTTCATAACGCGGTAATCCTAGCTATAACAATTCTTTCCTAGTATCTTGCATGCAAAGTGATAAGTTATGTATCTCTAAATACTTGGTCCAGCATTTAGAGAATTTCACCCCGTACCTTGGTCCGGCTACGTGTGTTTAAGTTACTAAACCTTACCTTTACTTCATATTAAGCATCATATTCGATGTATGACTTAGTTACTACTTCTCACCAATCGAAACTAGCCTATTAGATAGTGTCCACTAAATCTATGTCGATAATTCTTTTCCTATTAACTACCCCCTTGGTCCTAAAAGTAGATATAGGGCAAGTTCTAACGCGTGCACTCGTTAAAAAGACTTCTAGACAAAAGAATTATCAATACATGCAAGAATCTATTTTAGAATTGTTATTTAGCTAGTTTTACCTTGTTAATAACCCATAGTTCCCACAACCCTAGTTGTGAATTTAGTTACCCATGCCTAGAAATACACAATTCATGGTTGTTAAACAATAATTCATGTACTTACTTTGACAAGTTTGAAGAAAATCCAGAAATAACACTGTCACGACCGGAATCTAGACTCCAGACGAGACCGGCGTCGTTGACCTCTCATAGGTCGCAGACAAGCCTACATACGTCATTCTTACTTCATCTAGGTTAATTTTAGTGGAAAAATTGAACTTTTTGTTTTCTTATTTCATGCAAAACATTTTAAACTTAACATCATAGGCATTCACAAATCAACCATCTAATATAGAGATAATCAAATGAAAGAAATAGTTCATAATTGCATTAAACGTATTTTTGCCAAAATGGCACCAATACAAAGTCTGAAATGAAAGTGTAAAGAAACACTAGTGGAACATGCTCCACTAGCTAAAGCCTACATCTAATCTAGATAATTACGGTAGACATCCTCGAAAGCATGAGGGCCTACCAAGTCCGGATGAAAGCTCCACGTCCGGATAACTGCAACGTCAACCTGTAAGCTCTAGCGTCCACCTGTGCCTGCACCTAAAAATATAGAGTTGTATGGGATTAGTACACACTTGTACTAAGTATGGGTATATGCAAGCGCACACCAAGGACATGCATGAGTAACAATGTCTCTTTCCTAACAACATGAATTATGGAAAGTCAAGTCAGTGGACTTGCCAAATTTGGATTAGGAAAGTTAGTGGACCTACCAAATTTGGATTTGGAAAGTCAGTGGACTTGCCAAATTTGGATTAGTAAAGTCATGCCATGAGAGTAACATACATCATCATACGTATCATATTTCAAACAGCACATAACATGTTACACATAGCACATAACATATTGTATATAGCACATAACATCTTTCATATCATTCGTTCATATGTCATGAGACCTTGGAATCATGGACTTAACATTAAGACTTCCCAAAATGAGGGCTCAACATATGGGACCTCAACTAGGGAGCCTTCTTTAGCAAACACAGTGTCTGCTTCATTCATTCTTATGTACTTCATTTCATTCATTCATAAGCTAGTGTAAACACCAGCTATACCTAGGATGTAGTTTAAGACTCTCATCGGGTTTGTTGTACAATCATCAAGAATAACCTAGTGTTATTACTTGAGTCTAGCTCACCTCTTGATTATCCTATCCTAATACCTTTGGTATCGTTCATTTCATTATGTATATCAATTTGAGGCTGCCCTCATTCATTCATTGGGAACTTTAACTTTAACCGACATAGATCATGAGAGCATCATGAAATCCAGTGTCTACCCCATACCAAAAAGAGGTGGAATTAGCGGCCAAAGTGACCCAAAACATGCTAGCGTACATGGGAATTGAACCCCGCCAGATCCCTATATTGGCAGTATAGGTTCGAAGACTAGGAGATATAAGGAGACCCATACCCGGCATGCCGGACAGTCTCATCTCATGAGATTTACGTGAACCTCCGCCCTTTCCCGAAAGAAGGCATCACCACTCATAGCTAGTCTATCGGTGCTCAGTATAAAGTTCCATTTCATTCAACTCATACGTCATGGAAGCTGGCTTCTAGTATGAAGACATCATAGCTTAATAGATGATTTCTCATCTCATCATTAGTATTAAGCATACATTATTCTCAATACTTTCATTAGAGTGTTCATAGAGACTGGTGTCTTTATTAACTTTACACTCTCATAGGTGAGTACGTTTTGGTAACATTTACTTAGGCTCATTTGAGATTGCTCTCATCTTTCACATTAGCCTCTTATCATGTTGTCACCACAATCATTAACTTTAGCACATTTGCTCTTCATATTTACTCACTCTATTTTACGTGAATGTTCATTTCATCATATGCCAATGCACTTGGCCATTTGTGTCTTTCACACTCTTACTTAACCCTTCTAGGGTTTCATCATTTCATTACATATTATTCATTTCATCGTATGCCAATGCACTTTGCCATTTATTGTGTTTTACACTCTTACTTAACCCTTCTAGGTTACATCATTTCATTACATACATCTTAGGTTCACTTATTTTTAAACGTATGCTAGACTTATGGGTCTATATATATAAGCCATGAGGCTTCATTCATAGTTCGTTTAAGTGATTAATATCTTCCTAAGATTATGTGGTACAAGACTTATGCATCTTGTATGTATGCCAAGATCTCGATTTCGATCTAAGTAGGCGGCATTATTCTTGAACATTTAATTCACATATGACTTATGTATCAATACGGAATTTGGGCAAGGGAATCCGGTTTCGAATCCCTTGGACCACACTTACATTTTTATTCATTTTGGTTTAAATCCACACGGCTTGGGGACCCAAGGTCGAGCCCCAACACCTTCATTTCCCTTTAATTTCTTTTCTTTAGATATTTCCCTTTTTGGCCGAGGGGTTGTGGGATCGAACCCCCACAACCCTTTTTTTATTTAAATTCCTTTTTCCTTGACTTTTTTAAGTTGACCGTGAGGGTGTGGGTTCGAATACCCACAACCTCACTTTATTCTTCTCTTTGATTTCCCTTAACCAGCCTAGAGGTCGTGGGTTCGATTCCCACACGTCTCAACCCTTTTATTTTACTTTTACTCTTCCTTAAATCTGATTGAGAGGTGGTGGGTTCGAATCCCACTCCTCTCATTTCTTATTTTTTTAAGTTACATTTTCCAGCCAATACTATGGTTCGAATCCCCCTCACCACAATACTTTTAAATCACTTAATTTCATGGTTTTTAACATGGTGAGGTCACGGGTTCGACACTCAGTGACCTCATTTATTTTCTTCATTTTTCATAACATTTTAAACCATTTTAACTTGACCGAAATTCATCAACTTATGGCTGGAAATTTTGTAATTTTTCAGCATCTTTTTCATCAAGTTACACATTAGTTCTTAGGGGAATTTCATGGTTCATTTATAACGTTTTAGGTGCAGTTTCATGGATTCGTTTAGCCAAGGGTTTCTCACTCAATTCAGCCACATAACATTTCATATGAACATCACGATTTACCTATGTTTGTGCACGTAAAAATACAACCATAATACATCATTTTTTTTAGCCATAACCCGAGGGCTATAGTCCACAGTTCACATTTTGCACACACATACACATAGTTCGGAAAACATGGGTTGTAATTCATACGATTTCAAACATACATTCATGAACATATTCGTCACGAAAACACATTACACGCCTAATATCTAGCAGAAATCATACCCAACCTACGAATCAATGGGATCTAGTGACAGGGACATGCAACGGGGAACAATCCTAATTTTCGGATTAGAATATACTGAACCTTAAGGGGTCTCTTGAAAGGGACCAAGAGTAAGAAAACCCATACCTTTTATGATGTTCAAACCTTGAAGTTTCTGCCCAAACCTTCTCCAACACTCACGTCCAAAACCAAGTTTCAACACCAAACTTTCGACGGAAAACCCTCCCTTTGCCTAACGTATTTTGCTTAGCGTTTGATTTTATTTTCGTTGTGAGTTCTTCAAGTGTGAAGAACTTTGGTTTATATTCTGTTCTTGTACGTTATTTGGCAGAGAGAACGTGAATAAGAGAATGATAGAGACATGAGAGAGAGATGAGCGTGAGAGATGAGAGTTTTCTTAGGCTTAGGAGTCTAGTTTAGGACTTAGTCAAATAAGGTTTTTATTAAATGATAAAAATCTGATTTACCTTTTATTTTAAATCAGCCAATAAATAATAAATATTAATTAATTACATTAATTTATCAACTTAAATAAAAACAATTTAAATCATGCTTCCACCTAGGTTCGAACCCGGGTGGAGCAAGTCTTCACTCTAAGAGCCAATTTTCGGCCCTCTCTCCCCAAAATGCCCCTCCACCTTATTAATTAAATAATTAATTATATATTTAGAGTAATTACGATACTACCCTTAGCCTGGAAAAAGACCATTTTACCCCTAGACCCTCCAAACCTAAGATTTTCCGTTTTTAAGTCCGGTAAAGACTCCTTCGAGTAAACCTTCGTATTCGAGAGCCCTACATGGCTGGACCCAACCTTTACTAGCTCAACTAACTCCCAAGTTAGTTGGCTTGGCTGTAGCAAGGGTTCAGAGGTCTGGTTCTACGCGCATCAATCCGTGTGAACCCGGTCTAATCGTAGGCATTCTAGAAACGTTAAGCATTACTTATCATATCCATAGGGTTGTTACATTATCCCCTACTTAGGAACATTCGTCCCCGAATGACACTACTAACTATCTAGCACAATGCCAGTCAGATCATAACATAATTACTATTCACAAACAAGCAATAGCAACAAAGAATGGAGAGATAAGGAAACTTAGACTTAAGAGTAGGAAGTCTAACCTCAAGAGCTGAAAAGATGGGGGTAGCGGGATCTCATATCGGCCTCAGCCTCCCACGTAGCACCCTTAACAAGATGATTCCTCAAAAATACCTTCACTGTGGAAATCTCCTTGTTCCTCAGCCGCTTGACCTGTCTGTCTAAGATCTCAACAGGTACCTCCTCGTAGGACAAGTCTTCATCGACCCCCAAACCTTCCACATGTAGAATCAATGATGGATCACCTAGGAACTTCTTTAACATGGATACATGAAAGACTGGATGGACAGAATCTACTTTCGCAGGCAATGCCAACTCATAGACCACCTCACCCACATGCTGTAGGATCTCATATGGTCCAACATTCCTCGGACTCAACTTCCCCTTCCTGCCAAACCTCATCACCCCCTTCATAGGTGATAACTTAAAATAGACCTGGTCACCAACATCAAACTCTAAGGGCCATTTTCTGTTATCTGCATATGACTTCTGCCGACTGTAAACAGTAGCCAAACCTGTCCCTAATCACCCTGACCTTCTCTACGGACTCATGAAGGATCTCTGGACCCAAAATGGATGACTCTCCAACCTCGAACCACCCAACTGGATATCTACACCTCCTACCATACAGTGCCTCAAACAGTACCATCCAAATGCTGGAGTGATAGCTATTATTATACGAGAACTCTATCAAAGGCAGGTGGTCATCCCAGCTACCCCTGAATTCAATCACACACGCTCTCAACATGTCCTCCAATGTCTGAATGGTGTGCTCTGCCTGCCCATCAGTCTGAGTATGAAAGGCAGTGCTAAGCTTTACCTGCGTGCCTAAGCTCTTCTGGAAGGATCTCCATAAATGTGAAGTGAACTGAGCTCCTCTATATGAAATGATAGACAAAGGAATCCCATGCCATCTCACAATCTCATCAATGTAGAGTCTCGCATAATCCTCGGCTCTGTAAGTAGACTTCACAGGGATAAAGTGGGCAGACTTAGTCATCCTGTCCACAATAACCCATATGGAGTCATGTTGTCTCCTAGTCCTCGAAAGACCAACCACGAAGTCCATATTAATGGCCTCCCACTTCCAAGTCGGAACCTCAATAATCTGAGTAAGACCGCCAGGCTTAAGATGTTCTGCCTTAACCTGCTGACAATTAGGACACTTGGCCATATTCTGCAATGTCCTTCTTCATGCCATCCCACCAATAAATATGCTTAAGATCATGATACATCTTGGTGGAACCTGGATGTATGGAATATCTGGAACCATGGCCTCTGCAACAATCCTGGTCCGCAAATATTCACATCTGGTACACACAGCCTGTCCTGGTACCTAAGTATGCCGTCACTCCCAAAGCAAAAGACTCATTCATCTTTATCAACACTGAGTCCTTCAGCTCCATCAACACAGGATCGAGATGCTGACCCTGCTTGACTTCAACTACCAAGGATGATTCAAACTAGGATGAACTGAAACACCCCCACTAGTAGAGTCAACCAATCGCACACCCAGTCTGGCCAGTCTGTGTACATCTTTCACCAACTCCTTCTTCTCATCCTCAACGTGGGCGTACTTCCCATGCTCATCCTGCTCAAAGCATCAGCTACAACATTAGCCTTACCTGGATGGTAGTGAACATTCATGTCATAGTCCTTCAACAGCTCCAACCATCTCCGCTGACGTAGATTCAACTCTCTCTGCGTGAACACGTACTGGAGACTCTTGTGGTCTGTGAACACATCCACATGCACTCCATACAAGTAGTGCCTCCACAGCTTCAGTGCAAACACCACAGCTCCAACTCCAGGTCATGAGTGGATAATTCTTCTCATGAACCTTGAGCTGTCTGGACGCATAAGCTATCACCTTACCAACCTGCATAAGAACACAACCAAACCAACCCTAGATGCATCACAATAAACAGTGTAATTCTCACCACACTTAGGCAAAGTAAGCACCGGGGCTGAAGTGAGTCTGTCCTTGAGCTCCTGGAAACTCTTCTCACAAGTCTCCGTCCACTCGAACTTGGCCTTCTTCTTAGTCAAAGCTGTAGTGGGGCAGCAATGGAAGAAAAACCCTCCACGAACCTGCGGTAGTAACCAGCCAATCCCAGAAAGCTACGGATATCGGTGGGAGTAAGAGGTTTTGGCCAGTTCTTCACAGCCTCAGTCTTCCTGGGTCCACCTCCACACCCTGATCGGACACAACATGACCCAGGAAGGTCACTGATCTAAGCCAGAATTCACACTTGCTGAATTTGGCATACAACTGATGTTGTCTAAGTACCTGCAAGGTTAGTCTCAAATGTTGTTCATGCTCTTCCTTGGTCCTAGAGTAGATGAGGATGTCATCAATGAATACTATGACGAAAGAATCAAGGTATTCACGGAAGACTCGGTTCATGAGGTCCATAAATGCAGCTGGTGCATTAGTGAGACCAAATGACATGACTAAGAACTCATAATGACCATAACGGGTACGAAAGGCTGTCTTTGGGATATCTCCATCCCTAACCCTAAGCTGATGATACCCTGAACGAAGATCAATCTTAGAGAAGAAACTAGACCCTTGGAGCTGATCGAACAAATCATCTATTCTGGGAAGTGGATACTTATTCTTTATAGTGACTTTGTTGAGCTGCCGATAATCGATACACATTCTAAGGGTTCCATCCTTCTTTTTCACAAACAACACTGGAGCCCCAAGGGGATATGCTCGGCTGAATGAAACCCTTATCAGTGAGATCTTTTAACTGTAGCTTCAACTCTTTGAGTTCAGCTGGAGCCATTCTGTAGGAGGAATTGAAATTGGTTTAGTATCGGGTTCTAAGTCGATACCAAAGTCAATCTCTCGAGGGGGAGGAACTCCAGGCAAATCATCAGGAAATACATCTTGGAACTCATTCACTACAGCACTGAGTCTATGGAAGGAATGTCATGATCTAAATCATTAACACTCACAAGATGACACAATAACCCCTTGGACATCATTTTATTGGCCTTAAGGTTCGAAATCAAGGGATTAGGACGACTCGAGTTGTACCCTCCCAGACCAGCTCTACCTCATTAGGGAAACGAAATCTCACAACCCTACTACGACAATCCATACAAGCATAACAACTATGAAGCCAGTCCATGCCAAGAATAACATCAAAATCATGCATGGTAACTCAACAAGTCTGCACACATAGTCTACCACATACAACTATTGGGCAATCCTTGTACACTCTATCAGTTCTTACATTTTCTCCTAAAGGTGTACTAACCACTATAGGATCATGCAGAACTTCAGGCAATATCTCAAAAGTGAGAGCAAGCAAAGGAGTTACAAAGGAAAGCGTAGACCCTGGATCAAGTAAAGCATAAACAGAAGTTGAGAATACTTGCAGCATACCTGTGACCACATCAGCGGACTTCTCCTGCTCCTCCCTGCCCTTCAGGGTAGAATTGTTCCTCTTAGGAGGCTCGGCTGCTGCTGCACCCTGTGGATTAGGCCTAGGCTGAGCATTACCTCCAGCCTGACCTTGTTCTGTGGGCAGTCCTTAACCATATGCCCGCTCTTACCGCAACCGAAGCAGGCATTAGTGCCCTGTCTGCACTCTCCACTGTGAGCACGGCCACACTTAGCACAGTCCTTTCGGGACGCTGCATCTCACCTCCATTGCCCTTCTTGGGCTCGGGTCTGCCTCCTCTAGGTGTTGTACTCCTCTGAAAGTTAGAGTTCCCTGAACTCTGCTGCCCCTTTTTAAATCTGGGCTGCTCACGGACACCAAAGTTGTTCCTGTTGCCTCCATTGCTAGGACCTGCCTGATCATGAGGCTTAGGCCTCCTAGCATCACGACGCTCTCTTCTCGGCTGTCCTCCACCTTGGACATGCACCATCAACCTGGAGAGGTCCATGTTATCGTGGAGCATCGCAGACCGACACTCCTCCTCCAGATCTCCGTGATTCCTGTGAGGAACCTGCTCATCTCATCCCTGCTGTTAGATACAAGGGAAGTAGCATACCTGGATAGTTTAACAAACTTCAGTACTCATCTCATCCCTGCTGTTAATACAAGGAAAGTAGCATACCTGGATAGTTTAACAAACTTCAGGGAATACTCCCTGACTGTCATTGATCCCTGCTTAAGGTTGATAAACTCCTCAACCTTGGCCTCCCTCATCTCCTGGGAAAGAATCTCTCCAGGAAGGCTGTCTTAAACACTCCCAAGAGATCGGAACTCCGCCCAAAGCTCGGCTATCCTGCCACATCTTGCACCAAGTCTGTGCTACATCCTTGAGCTGATAGGAAGCCAGCTCAGCCTTCTCAGTATATGTGGCCCCCATAGCCACCAAAATCTTATGACCTCATCCACAAACTCCTGGGGTCCTCTGAAGTCTTAACCCTGTGAAAATAGGAGGATTCATCCTCGTGAAATCTCTCAGCCTGTCAGCCATGCTACAACCGGTGGGTTCTCCCTCTGAACATTCTGCCGGTTGACCTGGTCAGTCATGGCCTGGGCCTGCATAGTGATGGCCTGTGCCATCTGGCCAGAGATGCCCGCACCTCCGCATCAGTCAACCCAGCTGGGTTAACCGGCATAGCCACTCCTTCAGCTGGAGCCTGGGGTGGAACCTGATTGTCCCCAGCAGCTGCTCCTCCTCTCCTCTGACCAATGGTTCTCCTAGTATTCATTCTCTGAAAAAACAAGATTGATGTTAGACACGCTCATAACACCAAGAAATTAGACATTAGGAAAAGCACGATAAGATCAGAAGAAGGGAAATTTTTCTACGCATCATGCAGTCCCTAATTCAGGATAGTGGTGCACTTCACTACCATGACTTAGAAACTACTCAATGTGGTTGATGTGAACTTATTATTCTCAGAATTTAACCTAGTGCTCTGATACCAACTTTGTCACGACCGGAATCTAGACCCCAGACGAGACCGGCGTCGTTGACCTCTCAGAGGTCGCAGACAAGCCTACATACGTCATTCTTACTTCATCTAGGTTAATTTTAGCAGAAAATTTGAACATTTTGTATTCTTATTTCATGCTAAACATTTTAAACTTAACATCATAGGCGTTCACAAATCAACCATCTAATATAGAGATAATCAAATGAAAGAAACAGTTCATAATTGCATTAAACGTATTTTTGCCAAAACGGCACCAATACAAATTCTGAAATGAAAGTGGAAAGAAACACTAGTGGAACATGCTCCACTAGCTAAAGCCTACATCTAAGCTAGATAATAACGGTAGACATCCTCGAAAGCATGGAGGCCTACCAAGTCCGGATGAAAGCTCCACGTCCGGATAGCTGCAACGTCAACCTGTAAGCTCTAGCGTCCACCTGTACCTGCACCTAAAAATATAGAGTTGTATGGGATTAGTACACACTTGTACTAAGTATGGGTATATGCAAGCACACACCAAGGACATGCATGAGTAAGAATAGCTCTTTCCTAACAACATGATTATGGAAAGTCAAGTCAGTGGACTTGCCAAATTTGGATTAGGAAATTAGTGGACCTGCCAAATTTGGATTTGGAAAGTCAGTGGACTTGCCAAATTTGGATTAGGAAAGTCATGCCATGAGAGTAACATACATCATCATACGTATCATATTGCACACAGCACATAACATCTTACACATAGCACATAACATATTGCATATAGCACATAACATCTTTCATATCGTTCGTTCATATGCCATGAGACCTTGGAATCATGGACTTAACATTAAGACTTCCCAAAATGAGGGCTCAACATATGGGACCTCAACTAGGGAGCCTTCTTTAGCAAACACAGAGTCTGCTTCATTCATTCATACGTACTTCATTTCATTCATTCATAAGCTAGTGTAAACACCAGCTATACCTAGGATGTAGTTTAAGACTCTCATCGGGTTTTTGTGCAATGATCAAGAATAACCTAGTGTTATTACTTGAGTCTAGCTCACCTCTTGATTATCCTATCCTAACACCTTTGGTATCGTTCATTTCATTATGTGTATATTTGAGGCTGGCCTCATTATTCATTGGGCTTTAACTTTAACCGACATAGATCATGTGAGCATCATGAAATCCAGTGTCTCCCCACACAGAAAAGAGGTGGAATCACCGGCCAAAGTGACCCAAAACATGCTAGCGTACATGGGAATTGAACCCCGCCAGATCCCTATATTGGCAGTATAGGTTCGAAGACTAGGAGATATAAGGAGACCCATACCCGGCATGCCGGACAGTCTCATCTCATGAGAGTTACGTGAACCTCCCCTTCCCGAAAGAAGGCATCACCGCTCATAGCTAGTCTATCGGTGCTCAGTATAAAGTTCCATTTCATTCAACTCATACGTCATGGAAGCTGGCTTCTAGTATGAGGACATCATAGCTCAATAGATGATTTCTCATCTCAATTAGTATTAAGTATACATTATTCTCAATACTTTCATTAGAGTGTTCATAGAGACTGGTCTCTTCATTAACTTTACACTCTCATAGGTGAGTACGTTTTGGTAACATTTACTTAGGCTCATTTGAGATTGCTCTCATCTTTCACATTAGCCTCTTATCATGTTGTCACCACATTCATTAACTTTAGCACATTTGCTCTTATTTACTCACCCCTTTTACGTGAATGTTCATTTCATCATATGCCAATGCACTTGGCCATTTGTTTTTCACACTCTTACTTAACCCTTCTAGGGTTTCATCATTTCATTACATATATTCATTTCATCGTATGCCAATGCACTTGGCCATTTAGTGTGTTTTACACTCTTACTTAACCCTTCTAGGTTACATCATTTCATTACATACATCTTAGGTTCACTTATTTTTAAACGTATGCTAGACTTATGGTCTATACATACAAGCCATGAGGCTTCATTCATAGTTCGTTTAAGTGATTCATATCTTCCTAAGATTATGTGGTACAAGACTTATGCATCTTGTATGTATGCCAAGATCTCGATTTCGATCTAAGTAGGCGCATTATTCTTGAACATTTAATTCACGTATGACTTATGTATCAATACGGAATTTGGGCAAGGGAACCCGGTTTCGAATCCCTTGGACAACACTTACATTTTTATTCATTTTTTTAATCCACACGGTTGGGACCCAAGATCGAGCCCAACACCTCATTTCCTTTAATTTCTTTTCTTTAGATATTCTCCTTTTTGGCCGAGGGGTTGTGGGATCGAACCCCACAGCCTTTTATTTAAATTTCTTTTTCCTTGACTTTCGAGTTGACCATGAGGTGTGGGATCGAATACACACAGCCTCACTTTATTCTCTTTTAATTTCCCTCAACCAGCCTAGAGTCATGGGTTCGATTCCACACGCCTCAACTTTATTTTCTTATTCTTCCTTAATCTGATTGAGAGGTGGTGGGTTCGAATCCACTCCTCTCATTTCTTATTTTTTTAAGTTACATTTTCCAGCCAATACATGGTTCGAATCCCCCTCACCACAATACTTTTAACTCACTTAATTTCATGGTTTTTAACATGGTGAGGTCACGGGTTCGACCC
>CM040627.1:42882220-43039367 GCA_022817965.1 Solanum lycopersicoides
TTAACCAGCCTAGAGGTCGTGGGTTCGATTCCCACACGCCTCAACTTTTATTTTCTTTTACTTTTCCTTAAATCTGATTGAGAGGTGTGGGTTCGAATCCCACTCCTCTCATTTCTTATTTTTAAGTTACATTTTCCAGCCAATACATGGTTCGAATCCCCTCACCACAATACTTTTAACTCACTTATTTTCATGGTTTTTAACATGGTGAGGTCACGGGTTCGACCTCAGTGACCTCACTTATTTTCTTCATTTTTCATAACATTTTAAACCATTTTAACTTGACCGAAATTCATCAACTTTGGCTGGAAATTTTGTAATTTTTCAGCATCTTTTTCATCAAGTTACACATTAGTTCTTAGGGAATTTCATGGTTCATTTATAACGTTTTAGGTGCATTTTCATGGATTCGTTTAGCCAAGAGTTTCTCACTCAATTCAGCCACATACATTTCATATGAACATCACGATTTACATGTTTGTGCACGTAAAATACAACCATAATACATCATTTTTTAGCCTTAACCCGAGGGCTATAGGCCACAGTTCACATTTTGCACACACATACACATAGTTCGGAAAACATGGGTTGTCATTCATACGATTTCAAACATACATTCATGAACATATTCGTCACGAAAACACATTACACGCCTAATATCTACCAGCAAATCATACCCAACCTACGAATCAATGGGAGCTAGTGACAGGGACATGCAACGGGGAACAATCCTAGTTTTCGGATTAGAATATACTGAACCTTAAGGGGTCTCTTGGGAAAGGGACCAAGAGAAGAAAACCCATACCTTTTATGACGTTCAAACCTTGAAGTTTCTGCCCAAACCTTCTCCAACACTCACGTCCAAAACCAAGTTTCAACACCAAACTTTCGACGGAAAACCCTCCCTTTGCCTAACGTATTTTGCTTAGCGTTTGATTTTATTTTCGTTGTGAGTTCTTCAAGTGTGAAGAACTTTGGTTTATTTCTGTTCTTGTACGTTATTTGGCAGAGAGAACGTGAATAAGAGAATGATAGAGACGTGAGAGAGAGATGAGCGTGAGAGATGAGAGTTTTCTTAGGCTTAGGAGTCTAGTTTAGGACTTAGTCAAATAAGGTTTTTATTAAATGATAAAAATCTGATTTCCCTTTTATTTTAAATCAGCAATAAATAATAAATATTAATTAATTACATTAATTTACCAACTTAAATAAAAACAATTTAAATCATGCTTCCACCTAGGTTCGAACCCGGGTGGAGCAAGACTTCACTCTAAGAGCCAATTTTCGGCCCTCTCTCCCCAAAATGCCCCTCCACCTTATTAATTAAATAATTAATTATATATTTAGGGTAATTACGATACTACCCTTAGCCTGGAAAAAGACCATTTTACCCCTAGACCCTCCAAACCTAAGATTTTCCCTTTTTAAGTCCGGTAAAGACTCTTCGAGTAAATCTTCGTATTCGAGAGCCCTACATGGCTGGACCCAACCTTTCCTAGCTCAACTAACTCCCCAAGTTAGTTGGCTTGGCTGTAGCAAGGGTTCAGAGGTCTGGTTCTACGCGCATCAATCCGTGTGAACCCGGTCTAATCGTAGGCATTCTAGACACATTAAGCATTACTTATCATATCCATTTTTAGGGTTGTTACATTATCCCCCCTTAGGAACATTCGTCCCCGAATGACACTACTAACTATCTAGCACAATGCCAGTCAGATCATAACATAATCACTATCACACAAGCAATAGCAACAAAGAATGGAGAGATAAGGAAACTTAGACTTAAGAGTAGGAAGTCTAACCTCAAGAGCTGAAAAGATGAGGGTAGCGGGATCTCATATCGGCCTCAGCCTCCCACGTAGCACCCTCAACAAGATGATTCCTCCACAATACCTTCACTGTGGCAATCTCCTTGTTCCTCAGCCGCTTGACCTGTCTGTCTAAGATCTCAACAGGTACCTCCTCGTAGGACAAGTCTTCATCGACCCCCAAACCTTCCACAGGTAGAATCGATGCTGGATCACCTAGGCACTTCTTTAACATGGATACATGAAAGACTGGATGGACAGAAGCTAGCTCCGCAGGCAATGCCAACTCATAGGCCACCTCACCCACACGCTGTAGGATCTCATATGGCCCAACATACCTCGGACTCAACTTCCCCTTCCTGCCAAACCTCATCACCCCCTTCATAGGTGATATCTTCAAATAGACCTGGTCACCAACATCAAACTCTAAGGGCCATTTTCTGTTATCTGCATATGACTTCTGCCGACTGTAAGCAGTAGCCAACCTGTCCCTAATCACCCTGACCTTCTCTAAGGCCTCATGAATGATCTCTGGACCCAAAATGGATGACTCTCCAACCTCGAACCACCCAACTGGAGATCTACACCTCCTACCATACAGTGCCTCAAACGGTGCCATCCCAATGCTGGAGTGATAGCTATTATTATACGAGAACTCTATCAAAGGCAGATGGTCATCCCAGCTACCCTGAAGTCAATCACACACGCTCTCAACATGTCCTCCAATGTCTGAATGGTGCGCTCTGCCTGCCCATCAGTCTGAGGATGAAAGGCAGTACTAAGCTTTACCTGCGTGCCTAAGCTCTTCTGGAAGGATCTCCAGAAATGTGAAGTGAACTGAGCTCCTCTATCTGAAATGATAGACAAAGGAATCCCATGCCATCTCACAATCTCATCAATGTAGAGTCTCGCATAATCCTCGGCTCTGTAAGTAGACTTCACAGGGATAAAGTGGGCAGACTTAGTCATCCTGTCCACAATAACCCATATGGAGTCATGCTGTCTCCTAGTCCTCGGAAGACCAACCACGAAGTCCATATTAATGGCCTCCCACTTCCAAGTCGGAACCTCAATAATCTGAGTAAGACCGCCAGGCTTAAGATGTTCTGCCTTAACCTGCTGACAATTAGGACACTTGGCCACATATTCTGCAATGTCCTTCTTCATGCCATCCCACCAATAAATCTGCTTAAGATCATGATACATCTTGGTGGAACCTGGATGTATGGAATATCTGGAACCATGGGCCTCTGCAACAATCCTGGTCCGCAAATCATCCACATCTGGTACACACAGCCTGTCCTGGTACCTAAGTATGCCGTCACCTCCCAAAGCAAAAGACTCATTCATCTTTATCAACACTGAGTCCTTCAGCTCCATCAACACAGGATCGAGATGCTGACCCTGCTTGACTTCAACTACCAAGGATGATTCAGAACTAGGATGAACTGAAACACCCCCACTAGTAGAGTCAACCAACCGCACACCCAGTCTGGCCAGTCTGTGTACATCTTTCACCAACTCCTTCTTCTCATCCTCAACGTGGGCTGTACTTCCCATGCTCATCCTGCTCAAAGCATCAGCTACAACATTAGCCTTACCTGGATGGTAGTGAACATTCATGTCATAGTCCTTCAACAGCTCCAACCATCTCCGCTGACGTAGATTCAACTCTCTCTGCGTGAACACGTACTGGAGACTCTTGTGGTCTGTGAACACATCCACATGCACTCCATACAAGTAGTGCCTCCACAGCTTCAGTGCAAACACCACAGCTGCCAACTCCAGGTCATGAGTGGGATAATTCTTCTCATGAACCTTGAGCTGTCTGGACGCATAAGCTATCACCTTACCAACCTGCATAAGAACACAACCCAAACCAACCCTAGATGCATCACAATAAACAGTGTAATTCTCACCACACTTAGGCAAAGTAAGCACCGGGGCTGAAGTGAGTCTGTCCTTGAGCTCCTGGAAACTCTTCTCACAAGTCTCCGTCCATTCGAACTTGGCCTTCTTCTTAGTCAAAGCTGTCAGTGGGGCAGCAATGGAAGAAAAACCCTCCACGAACCTGCGGTAGTAACCAGCCAATCCCAGAAAGCTACGGATATCGGTGGGAGTAAGAGGTTTTGGCCAGTTCTTCACAGCCTCAGTCTTCCTGGGTCCACCTCCACACCCTGATCGGACACAACATGACCCAGGAAGGTCACTGATCTAAGCCAGAATTCACACTTGCTGAATTTGGCATACAACTGATGTTGTCTAAGTACCTGCAAGGTTAGTCTCAAATGTTGTTCATGCTCTTCCTTGGTCCTAGAGTAGATGAGGATGTCATCAATGAATACTATGACGAAAGAATCAAGGTATTCACGGAAGACTCGGTTCATGAGGTCCATAAATGCAGCTGGTGCATTAGTGAGACCAAATGACATGACTAAGAACTCATAATGACCATAACGGGTACGAAAGGCTGTCTTTGGGATATCTCCATCCCTAACCCTAAGCTGATGATACCCTGAACGAAGATCAATCTTAGAGAAGAAACTAGACCCTTGGAGCTGATCGAACAAATCATCTATTCTGGGAAGTGGATACTTATTCTTTATAGTGACTTTGTTGAGCTGCCGATAATCGATACACATTCTAAGGGTTCCATCCTTCTTTTTCACAAACAACACTGGAGCGCCCCAAGGGGATATGCTCGGCTGAATGAAACCCTTATCAGTGAGATCTTTTAACTGCAGCTTCAACTCTTTGAGTTCAGCTGGAGCCATTCTGTAAGGAGGAATTGAAATTGGTTTAGTATCGGGTTCTAAGTCGATACCAAAGTCAATCTCTCGAGGGGAGGACTCCAGGCAAATCATCAGGAAATACATCTTGGAACTCATTCACTACAGGCACTGAGTCTATGGAAGGAATGTCATGATCTAAATCATTAACACTCACAAGATGACACAATAACCCCTTGGACATCATTTTATTGGCCTTAAGGTTCGAAATCAAGGGATTAGGACGACTCGAGTTGTACCCCTCCCAGACCAGCTCTACCTCATTAGGGAAACGAAATCTCACAACCCTACTACGACAATCCATACAAGCATAACAACTATGAAGCCAGTCCATGCCAAGAATAACATCAAAATCATGCATGGTAACTCAACAAGTCTGCACACATAGTCTTACCACATACAACTATTGGGCAATCCTTGTATACTCTATCAGTTCTTACATTTTCTCCTAAAGGTGTACTAACCACTATAGGATCATGCAGAACTTCAGGCAATATCTCAAAAGTGAGAGCAAGCAAAGGAGTTACAAAGGAAAGCGTAGACCCTGGATCAAGTAAAGCATAAACAGAAGTTGAGAATACTTGCAGCATACCTGTGACCACATCAGCGGACTTCTCCTGCTCCTCCCTGCCCTTCAGGGCGTAGAACCTGTTCCTCTTAGGAGGCTCGGCTGCTGCTGCACCCTGTGGATTAGGCCTAGGCTGAGCATTACCTCCAGCCTGACCCTGTTCTGTGGGCAGTCCTTAACCATATGCCCGCTCTTACCGCAACCGAAGCAGGCATTAGTGCCCTGTCTGCACTCTCCACTGTGAGCACGGCCACACTTAGCACAGTCCTTTCTGGGACGCTGCATCTCACCTCCATTGCCCTTCTTGGGCTCGGGTCTGCCTCCTCTAGATGTTGTACTCCTCTGAAAGTTAGAGCTCCCTGAACTCTGCTGCCCCTTTTTAAATCTGGGCTGCTCACGGACACCAAAGTTGTTCCTGTTCCCTCCATTGCTTGGACCTGCCTGATCATGAGGCTTAGGCCTCCTAGCATCACGACGCCCCTCTTCTTCGGCTGTCCTCCACCTGCTGGACATGCACCATCAACCTGGAGAGGTCCATGTTATCGTGGAGCATCGCAGACCGACACTCCTCCTCCAGATCTCCGTGATTCCTGTGAGGAACCTGCTCATCTCATCCCTGCTGTTAGATACAAGGGAAGTAGCATACCTGGATAGTTTAACAAACTTCAGTACTCATCTCATCCCTGCTGTTAGATACAAGGAAAGTAGCATACCTGGATAGTTTAACAAACTTCAGGGAATACTCCTGACTGTCATTGATCCCTGCTTAAGGTTGATAAACTCCTCAACCTTGGCCTCCCTCATCTCCCTGGGAAAGAATCTCTCCAGGAAGGCTGTCTTAAACAGCTCCCAAGTGACCGGAACTCCGCCCAAAGCTCGGCTATCCTGCCACATCTTGCACCAAGTCTGTGCTACATCCTTGAGCTGATAGGAAGCCAGCTCAGCCTTCTCAGTATCTGTGGCCCCCATAGCCACCAAAATCTTATGCACCTCATCCACAAACTCCTGGGGTCCTCTGAAGTCTTAGACCCTGTGAAAATAGGAGGATTCATCCTCGTGAAATCTCTCAGCCTGTCAGCCATGCTACGAACCGGTGGGTTCTCCCTCTGAACATTCTGCCGGTTGACCTGGTCAGTCATGGCCTGGGCCTGCATAGTGATGGCCTGTGCCATCTGGGCCAGAGATGCCCGCACCTCCGCATCAGTCAACCCAGCTGGGTTAACCGGCATAGCCACTCCTTCAGCTGGAGCCTGGGGTGGAACCTGATTGTCCCCAGCAGCTGCTCCTCCTCTCCTCTGACCAATGGTTCTCCTAGTATTCATTCTCTGAAAACAACAAGATTGATGTTAGACACGCTCATAACACCAAGAAATCAGACATTAGGAAAAGCACGATAAGATCAGAAGAAGGGAAATTTTCCTACGCATTATGCAGTCTCTAATCCAGGATAGTGGTGCACTTCACTACCATGACTTAGAAACTACTCAATGTGGTTGATGTGAACTTATTATCCTCGGAATTTAACATAGTGCTCTGATACCAACTTTGTCATGATCGGAATCTAGACCCCAGACGAGACCGGCGTCGTTGACCTCTCAGAGGTCGCAGACAAGCCTACATACGTCATTCTTACTTCATCTAGGTTAATTTTAGCGGAAAATTTGAACTTTTTGTTTTCTTATTTCATGCAAAACATTTTAAACTTAACATCATAGGCGTTCACAAATCAACCATCTAATATAGAGATAATCAAATGAAAGAAACAGTTCATAATTGCATTAAACTTATTTTGCCAAAATGGCACCAATACAAAGTCTGAAATGAAAGTGGAAAGAAACACTAGTGGAACATGCTCCACTAGCTAAAGCCTACATCTAAGCTAGATAATAACGGTAGACATCCTCGAAAGCATGAGGGCCTACCAAGTCCGGATGAAAGCTCCACGTCCGGATAGCTGCAACGTCAACCTGTAAACTCTAGCGTCCACCTGTGCCTGCACCTAAAAATATAGAGTTGTATGGGATTAGTACACACTTGTACTAAGTATGGGTATATGCAAGCACACACCAAGGACATGCATGAGTAAGAATAGCTCTTTCCTAACAACATGATTATGGAAAGTCAAGTCAGTGGACTTGCCAAATTTGGATTAGGAAAGTTAGTGGACTGCCAAATTTGGATTAGGAAAGTCAGTGGACTTGCCAAATTTGGATTAGGAAAGTCATGCCATGAGAGTAACATACATCATCATACGTATCATATTGCACACAGCACATAACATCTTACACATAGCACATAACATATTGCATATAGCACATAACATCTTTCATATCGTTCGTTCATATGCCATGAGACCTTGGAATCATGGACTTAACATTAAGACTTCCCAAAATGAGGGCTCAACATATGGGACCTCAACTAGGGAGCCTTCTTTAGCAAACACAGAGTCTGCTTCATTCATTCATACGTACTTCATTTCATTCATTCATAAGCTAGTGTAAACACCAGCTATACCTAGGATGTAGTTTAAGACTCTCATCGGGTTTTGTGCAATGATCAAGAATAACCTAGTGTTATTACTTGAGTCTAGCTCACCTCTTGATTATCCTATCCTAACACCTTTGGTATCGTTCATTTCATTATGTGTATCATTTGAGGCTGGCCTCATTCATTCATTGGGAACTTTAACTTTAACCGACATAGATCATGTGAGCATCATGAAATCCAGTGTCTCCCCACACAGAAAAGAGGTGGAATTACCGGCCAAAGTGACCCAAAACATGCTAGCGTACATGGGAATTGAACCCCGCCAGATCCCTATATTGGCAGTATAGGTTCGAAGACTAGGAGATATAAGGAGACCCATACCCGGCATGCCGGACAGTCTCATGTCATGATAGTTACGTGAACCTCTACCCTTCCCGAAAGAAGGCATCACCGCTCATAGCTAGTCTATCGGTGCTCAGTATAAAGTTCCATTTCATTCAACTCATACGTCATGGAAGCTGGCTTCTAGTATGAGGACATCATAGCTCAATAGATGATTTTTCATCTCAAAATTAGTATTAAGTATACATTATTCTCAATACTTTCATTAGAGTGTTCATAGAGACTGGTCTCTTCATTAACTTTACACTCTCATAGGTGAGTACGTTTTGGTAACATTTACTTAGGCTCATTTGAGATTGCTCTCATCTTTCACATTAGCCTCTTATCATGTTGTCACCACATTCATTAACTTTAGCACATTTGCTCTTCTTATTTACTCACCCCATTTTACGTGAATGTTCATTTCATCATATGCCAATGCACTTGGCCATTTGCGTGTTTTACACTCTTACTTAACCCTTTTAGGGTTTCATCATTCATTACATATTATTCATTTCATCGTATGCCAATGCACTTGGCCATTTAGTGTGTTTTACACTCTTACTTAACCCTTCTAAGGTTACATCATTTCATTACTTACATCTTAGGTTCACTTATTTTTAAACGTATGCTAGACTTATAGGTCTATACATACAAGCCATGAGGCTTCATTCATAGTTCGTTTAAGTGATTCATATATTTCTAAGATTATGTGGTACAAGACTTATGCATCTTGTATGTATGCCAAGATCTCGATTTCGATCTAAGTAGGCGGCATTATTCTTGAACATTTAATTCACGTATGACTTATGTATCAATACGGAATTTGGGCAAGGGAACCCGGTTTCGAATCCCTTGGACCACACTTACATTTTTATTCATTTTGGTTTAAATCCACACGGCTTGGGGACCCAAGGTCGAGCCCTAACACCTACATTTCCCTTTAATTTCTTTTCTTTAGATATTCTCCTTTTTGGCCGAGGGGTTGTGGGATCGAACCCCCACAGCCCTTTTTATTTAAATTTCTTTTTCCTTGACTTTTTCGAGTTGACCATGAGGGTGTGGGATCTAATACACACAGCCTCACTTTATTCTTCTCTTTAATTTCCCTCAACCAGCCTAGAGTCATGGGTTCGATTCCCACACGCCTCAACCTTGTTATTTTTCTTTTATTCTTCCTTAAATCTGATTGAGAGGTGGTGGGTTCGAATCCCACTCCTCTCATTTCTTATTTTTTTAAGTTACATTTTCCAGCCAATACTATGGTTCGAATCCCCCTCACCACAATACTTTTAAATCACTTAATTTCATGGTTTTTAACATGGTGAGGTCACGGGTTCGACCCTCAGTGACCTCATTTATTTTTATTCATTTTTCATAACATTTTAAACCATTTTAACTTGACGAAATTCATCAACTTGTGGCTGGAAATTTTGTAATTTTTCAGCATCTTTTTCATCATGTAACACATTAGTTCTTAGGGGAATTTCATGGTTCATTTATAACGTTTTAGGTGCATTTTAATGGATTCGTTTAGCCAAGAGTTTCTCACTCAATTCAGCCACATAACTTATCATATGAACATCACGATTTACCTAAGTTTGTGCACGTAAAAATACAACCATAATACATCATTTTTTTAGCCTTAATCTAAGGGCTATAGTCCACAGTTCACATTTTGCACACACATACACATAGTTCAGAAAACATGGGTTGTCATTCATACGATTTCAAACATACATTCATGAACATATTCGTCACGAAAACACATTACATGCTTAATATCTACCAGCAACCATACCCAACCTACAAATCAATGGGAGCAAGTGACAGGGACATGCAACGGGGAACAATCCTAATTTTCGGATTAAAATATACTTAACCTTAAGGGGTCTCTTGTGAAAGGGACAAAGAGTAAGAAAATACATACCTTTTATGATGTTCAAACATTGAAGTTTCTGCCCAAACCTTCTCCAACACTCACGTCCAAAACCAAGTTTCTACAACAAACTTTCGACGGAAAACCCTCCATTTGCCTAACGTATTTTGCTTAGCGTTTGATTTTATTCTTCAAGTGTGAAGAACTTTGGTTTATCTTCTGTTCTTGTACGTTATTTGGCAGAGATAAGATGAATAAGAGAATTATAGAGAGGTGAGAGAGAGATGAGCGTGAGAGAGGAGAGTTTTCTTAGGCTTAGGAGTCTAGTTTAGGACTTAGTCAAATAGGGTTTTTATTAAATGATAAAAATGTGATTTCCCTTTTATTTTAAATCAGCCAATAAATAATAAATATTAATTAATTACATTAATTTATCAACTTAAATAAAAATAATTTAAATCATGCTTCCACCTAGGTTCGAACCCGGGTGGAGCAAGACTTCACTCTAAGAGCCAATTTTCGTCCCTCTCTCCCCAAAATGCCCCTCCACCTTATTAATTAAATAATTAATTATATATTTAGGGTAATAACGATACTACCCTTAGCCTGGAAAAAGACCATTTTACCCCTAGACCCTCCGAACCTAAGATTTTCCCTTTTTAAGTCCGGTAAAGACTCCTTCGAGTAAATCTTCGTATTCGAGAGCCCTACATGGCTGGACTCAGCCTTTCGTAGCTCAAATAACTCCCCAAGTTAGTTGGCTTGGTTGTAGCAAGGGTTCAGAGGTCTGGTTCTACGCGCATCAATCCGTGTGAACCCGGTCTAATCGTAGGCATTCTAGACACATTAAGCATTACTTATCATATCCATTTTTAGGGTTGTTACAAACACTTGAAAAAGCAAAATTCACTTGATAATCGATTCCAAAAACTTGAATAAATTGTCAAATTGCAAATTCAAATCTCCAAGAACAGTAGGATGAAAAAAAATAAAAAGTCCCCAACCCCAAAACCGAGGTTTTTAACACTATTTATAATAACAAAACCCTAAATTAAAAGGAGTTCAAAATAAGGAAAGTTTGTCCCAAAACGCGTCTTCAATCGATACTTAGCATCTTCTTCAAGCCTCCAAATTGCACCTTCTCTGATCCAATTGACGGACCAACAGCACGGTCCGTCGATGCACTTATGGTCCGTCGATGCTTATCTTCATTCCATACATAGCTTTTCTCCAACACCGGGTACTGGGGATTCTCTGATCACATTGACGATTTTCCAGTACGGTCCATCGATCAATCGATGGACCGTCGATCTTTCCGTAGCCCCATACTTGGTCAGAATTTCCCGAGTTGATTCCAGATGCTCAAACCTTCAGTCGACGGCCACCACCTACGGTCCGTGGATGAGATGACTGGCCGTCGATGGCTTCGTGGTTGGTCACTTTTGCACTGATTTCTGCACAGTCTTCTACACTTGTGTTTTAGACAACTTTCATGCAAAACACAGATAAAACACATTAAAATTTCTACAAAAAGGCCCTACACACACTAAACTTAAGGAAAAAGCATTGAAAGTACCGCGATAGCACGGTAAATCAACACCCTCAACTTAAATCCATTGTTTGTCCTCAAGCGACGCACTATGACTCACCACACAATTTTGTACGAAAGTACTCAATTTTAAGCTTTCACAATCATATGGCTATCAATCCTGAATTTTTTTTTCATTGCTTTAATGCATGCTTTTAATCTTAGGCTCACTAAGCTCATTCATGTTGATCAGAACATGACACAGAATCACCACGTACCAACACCTCTCCTTTTTTTATCTCTCACCAAAGTACCAACTTTCCAATATTGCAACTAGTGCCCTCACTTCAAAAACAATATCCTCCTTTTTTACACAGTGATTTCAAATTTGAGTATAAGGATCATTATTCAACACTCATGCTCAGAATAACTTCACACCCAATTGGTACTTGTAGCCATAGGCTTTCCCTTCTTTTCACTACTTTAAGTTCACCAAATTAGACTCTTAAGAACATGATAGGACTTACTTGGCTTGTAATGTAGGCTCAGGGTCAGGTATGGTACATATGGATATATTTTAGTGACTTGTTGCCCTCCTTGACATTACAGCTAATCGTCCTACCTCTTTCATTGTCTATTATGCCCTTCTTTTCTTTTCTTATCATCTTTACCTTGTTTTCTCCTTCTTTCCCTTTTTGTCGAAGTGACTCTTACTTCTTTTCTTCAACACTCTTTTTCTCTTTAAATATCTTTCTTTCTTTTTCTTTCTCTACTCAATTGATAATTTTGACTGAGTCACTTCTTTTGTTCACTGTTTCTTTTCTTTTCCACATTACTCTTTTCATCCCCACTTTTTGGGACATTACTCATAATAGCCACCCTCAACTTATGGATTTCTCATGAGTCAAGATACACAATACCCAAGGTTGGGTCAGGGCCAAGAGAAGGTCAGTTTCTGCGTTACCCACCCTCAACTTATGCTTTTGGCCTAAGTTGAGGTGCACATGTCCAAAGAGGGACCAAGGCCAACACATTATACCCAGGAAAGACAATTTAGTGTAGAAAAGTAAGGTCTATCGAAAGCTCAAAACATTTGGATCAAAAGGGGATCGATTCCATTTGGTTTTCTTTTATTTAGGCTAAATATTGTATAATTTTAAACAAGGGCCTATGCTCCTTTCCTAAATGTCTAACACAGATTCCTTTTTGCAGGACTAATCGGGCAAGTTCTAGCTAGGTACCGATAGTGGAACAATAAAACTTCCTCACACTCTGTTGACATTTCATTACCCTATCAATTATCAGACATCTAGTTCGAGTGTTAGATTTGAGGGTCATGCAGTAGTGCATCTCTATGTCATACTTAGAGACAACACGTTCAACATTTATTATACCTAATCATGCAATCATTCTTTTAGAACGGGATATCATTCAGACTTAGCCATCATGCTTCAGATTTAAAATTCATACTTCATACAAGATACTACACGTACCGGTTCAACAATAAAGTAATCAGTCTATTGGGGCAAAAGAACACAAGCAAGAAAACCACCAAGAGAGGATCATGAGTTAGGCTACTCAGACTTCACCCTAACACTCACTTTCCGTTTACCCCACCCCCAACAAAAAAAACATGCAATTGTCCCCAATGCATAATAATATAAAAAGAAGGTGATAGGTGAAGCAAACCTGAGGCGCATAGAGCCGAAGATCAACAAGTAGGGGGTCTGGTTTCCCGTAACCCGCGCCATCAGTAGTAGGGACACCATCAGTAGTGTCCGCAGCAACATATGCACCATCAGTGGTGCTCCTCTCAACAGTCTCCAATCTGGAGCTAGAGGCCCTAGCAGCTAACTCACGGGCCCTTATCTGCCGAGCTCTTTATTAACAAATAAGGCTCTCCTCGCATCCTCCATCTATGATCGGTCCCTCTTCCTAGCCCGAGCACCCTCACCCTCACTGGTGTGGCTGGAACGGTGCCTCTTGGCATGCTCACGTGGCAGAGGCGGTGGTGCAGTGGTGGTCTGGAATAGTGCAGTAAGCATTGTATCCTCTGCAAGCTCCGCAGGTGCGACCTCAGGATCAGGTACCCTCATATAAAGTATAACATCCACATCAGCCCTCGCACTCGCCACAGCCGTCTGCAGAGTCGTCAAATCGATGGTAGGGGCAGGGCGTGCTAGGACCCTCAAATCAAAAGCATCGAGGCGCTGGTGGACCGCCTGAATCCTTCTCTCTGTCTGCTGAGCAACCTTCTTCTCAATTCGGTCCTCAGCCTCGACAATGGACCTCTGCATCCAAGGGTGGATATGGTGCAGCAATGTGGTCATCTGGGCCTATAGATTCTGTACCCTAGCAATCGGGACCAGTGCTACTGATGGTGGTGTAGACCAGGAGGAACTCGGTGCCCTACTAGTGCCCGAGGCAGACTCAACCGGGGTGGTGTAGGTAGGATCAGAAGCAGCATAATCATCCACTTTGGCTTGCTCTACCTTATCTGCGATGTTCTTACCCAACGACTGCACATCCAATCTAGGACCTCTATTTGGTGCCGCCTCATTGGCCTCATCCCTAATGAGGCCTATGTCCACTGTCACGGTAGAAGTGCGAAGAGAATCTATGTGCCAAATGGGCACTCCAGCAGCGCTGCATAACTGAAAAATCATATAGGCAAAAGGGTAAGTGTTTGAGGCCTTAAAATCCCTCTCATGGATGACAGACAGCAACATCCTCAGAAAATCAATCTCAAAACCAGCGACCATAGCAGCTGACAAGACCGCTCTATCCCACGTAAGTATGTTGTCTGCAGTTGTGGGGATAGGCGGTGGCGGACCAGAAGCGAAATAAACTTAGCTGCAAACGTGAGGTTGACCTTCTTGATAAGGCCTCTGGGGTGCAGCACCTAGTCTGCCTCCTCACGGTCTACAGATATGTGCTGGGCGATCCACCTCTTGGTAGTCTCTCTAAGATCCTTGTCGCGCTGTAAATGGCCCTGCTTGACCACGTCCCACCTGTAGTCGAACTCAGGGGTGAGGGAGATCCTGTTTGCATCGGTATCTGCACCATATAAGAACCGGCGAATGACAAGAAAAGAAATGTCCACCCGGCAACCACGGACGCGAACCTCAGTGAGTGGTGCCTATTTGATGGGGTTAGCCCGCCTATCCAAGGAACCCCGGAGAGTCACTACGTAAGAGGCGTAAAACGCCCGCACCAACTCCTCACTATAGCGTCCCACACTCCTAGCCACCCACTCGAGCTGGTGGCGGGTAAATAGGTCATGTATCACAGGGACAGTGTGTAGACTCCCTGTAAGAACACGCCTATCAACTGTCAGAGTCCTAGTCATGACCCCCTTATCATTGAGCAGTTTGTCATCTCTGTAGATCTGGTACTTCCCCTCTACGCACCACCGGTAAGGCTGATCAGCAACCGGTGCAGGGTCGTCATGTCGGGGTACCGGAGCAGACTCCGAACCCTGGGCCTCATCAGATGAGGCATGGTGTGTAGGTACATTCGGACTAGTACCTCCCTGGGATCCATAACCTCAGGCAGTGGCCTCATGCGACCCTGTAGAGTGGGCCGACTCAGAATCGGAAGCCTTCTCGGAGCCAGACGCTCCCTCAGAACCGAGGCAGACCCAGACGTGTGCCGGTCAGTATGCTCTCCTCATCAGACTGGAAGGCAGTAACTACGCCGGATACCACTTTCTTGGGCGTGCCCAGAGTGTCCCTAGAAGCTAGTGTCGGTGTCTAGGTGCCTGGTGGCACGTATTCGGGATCATGCTCGTCATCCAACGAGCCAATCATCCGGAGTGAAGGTGCCACATACTTGGACCATCCCTGTAATAGACAATATCCGGCTCGGGGGCCATTGGTACCTGCAAAAGAGAGTTATTAGTTTATTGTAATCATCCTACACACTCAACAGAAGAAGAACAAAATCGAAAAACTCAGAAACAATGTTAGTGCAGAACTGTAGACTCAGCAGACGGGCACTATCGACGGCCCGTTGATGAATCGACGGACTGTCAATGGTGTCCGTCTATGGACACTTAGCTAAATTTTAAAAGTCATCTGTGAGTAGAACTTTAAGTTAGAAACGACGGACGTGTAGAACGGCCCATCGATGAATCGACGAGCCGTAATCCACTTCCGTCGTCGGACACTTAGAACAATTTTTCTCAAACACCTAAAGCATAGTTTCAGACAGAAAAGACGGACGTGAAAAACGGCCCGTCGATGAATCGACGGAATGTAATCCACTTCCGTCGTCCAAGAATTAGGCAAAGACAATGTGCAGTAATCGATAGACCCCATCGACGGTCCGTAAATAGGGTCTCGTGCTGTCGGTCAGAGATAAGTTTTGTAGACGTTTTTTGAAACCCCAAATAGACAAGATCAAGCATATACCAACACACAAAGCATACAAGAACTATCAGCAAAAAAATTCGTCATTCCCAAGGCTACGATTTTGCAAATTTCTATTTCGATTCTAAGAGACTATCAAGCCCTAAGTCGGACAACAACAAATCAAATAACATTCAGAGTTCATATAGACAGTTATCACCCCCAACCCATTCACTTTATATCATTCTAAGAGACATGAAACCCAACTTTAACAAGTTAATTATGTAAAGTTGTCCCTAAGTCAAGACCCACATCCAAGCTATTCGGATATTTGGCAATTGAACGCGAATTCAGTGAGCAAACGATAATGACATACCTGTACTCTATAGTGGAGATAATGTGTGAGTGACTTTGCAACAACAACCAACAAGCATGCCTTCAAACACCGACCGGAAAAATGCTTGGATTGGATGGGGAATTAGGGGAGTACGGTTCTGGGAATTTGGAGAAGTTGAGAGAATGGGAAATCAGAGGGGAAATTAGAGTGAATAAATGTGGGAGTGAATGGGAGAATAATGGAATAAGGGGAGGGAAACGATTTGGGGTTGAATTTGAAAGGGTGTGGGAGGGTAACTGAAAGGTTATAATTTTATACAGCCGATCGGGTCGGGTCGGGTAACGGGTTTCGGGAAGTAATGATTCCCCGTCGACGAACCGTAAGTTAGTCGACGGTCCGTCGACTGATAAGTCGCTTTTGCCCTAACTTAAGCAATATTGAAAATATTACCTGGGATCCACGGACACCATCGATAGTCCGTCGATGGGACGACGACCCGTCGGTTGGTCCGTACATCAGTGCACCAAACCAATTTCTGCAGATTTCTGGTGGTTTGGTACCTGCACATTGAGCACCCAATAAGCCATTCTTTTTGTGTTGTCTGGACACTTTTTAGACACGGACCCTAAACTACTCTCTAGCCAACAGTCTAAAAGAAATAAAAGAAAATTCACACATGACATTGAGTAAAAATGAAAAAAATGCAACTATTCCTACAAAGACAAGAAAAACATATTGTTGGCTAGAGGATACATATTGGGTTGCCTCCCGATAAGCGCTTGATTTAACGTCGTGGCATGACGCAAGACTCTTGATTACTCAGACTTCATCAAGATGATATGCCTCAACCACTTCATTGGCATTTTCCACATGCCCGAGGTAGATCTTGATTCTTTGCCCATTAACCGTGAACCTTGCACCGTCCTTGTTCTCCAACTCAACCGCACCATGAGGGAACACTTTAGTGATCAAGAATGGACCAATCCATTTGGACTTGAGTTTTCCCGAAAACAAGCGCAACCTAGAGTTGAACAAAAGCACCAAGTCCCCAACCGCAAATTCGCGCTTCTCAATCTTTTGGTCATGGTACTTCTTCATCTTTTCTTTGTAAGGGGATGAACTTTAATATGCCTTCCAGAGAAACTCATCAAGCTCATTCAACCCATTTACTCTTTGTTCCGATGCTTTACTCCAACCCATCTTCAGTTTCTTCATCGCCCACATGGCCTTATGCTCTAACTCAACCGGCAAGTGACAAGACTTCCCATACACAAGTTGGTATGGCTACATACCTATGGGAGTCTTGTATGCTGTCCGGTATGCCCAAAGGGCATCATCAAGTCTCATTGACTAATCCGTTCTACTAGCATTCACCGTTTTTGCCAGATTTTGTTTGATTTCTCTATTTGACACTTCAACTTGCCCACTAGTCTGTGGATGGTAGGGAGTGGTTACATTGTGGCGAACCCTATATTTCTCCAATAACCCTTTGAACAAGTTGTTGCAAAAGTGGGATCCCCCATCACTAATAATGGCCCTAGGGGTGCCAAATCTGGAAAATATGTTCTTTTTCAAGAACGCGGTGACACTCTTCCCTTCATTGTTTGCAAGTGCTATGGCTTCCACCCATTTTGACACATAATCCACCGCCACAAGAATGTACTTCATCCCATGAGAACTCACAAAAGTGCCCATAAATTCAATGACCCAGACATCAAACAACTCAATTACTAGAACGGGATTCAAAGGGAGCTCTTGCCTCCTCGAAATAACTCCATCTCCTTGGCACCTATCACATGACTTTGCGAACTCATGAGCATCTTGGTGGATGGTCGGCGAATAGTACCTGTTATTTGCAGTTTTGAGGAAGTAACAAACTTAGGGACCCTGTGAAGGTACCTGGTTCTCAATATGAAGTGTTCGTTGACTGTCAGCTGGAGAAAGTACAAAAGGTTGGTGCACAGTTTCCAACTGGGTCAGAAACGTCAGAACTTTCCAACAAATGGCATGGGTTTAAGGAAAGTGACTTGTCTATACAAAGTCATATTTCATTACTTTTCTTTGTAGTTTTTGCAACTTGAAAAAGCACATTCAAGAACTCTTGCAAAGGCTCAAGAAAATCAAGTAGAAGAATCTTTCAAGAACAACCAGAACTCTGGCGAACATTGTGTAGTTGTTTTAGAATATTTTCTTCAGATCTTACATTGTAAACTGATCCTAATGTATAAAGGAATCAGTGTGGTTGATCTAAAATTCTAATTCATTATTAGGTTAGTGATTTAGTGGGTAATATGAGAGATTGCTTAGAAAAGTCTAAGTTGTCTAGGGTGATAACTTAGTGGGTAGAGTAATAGCTACTTAGGCTCATCAAGCAATAGTGCTATTACTTGATAGTGAGATTAAAAGATTTTCCTCACATTTTTGTAATCGGTTTCCATTTGCTTGTGAATATTAGTGAAACCATTTTTGGAAATCCTGTGAGACAGGTCGTGGTTTTACTCCCTTGAGAAAGGAGGTTTCCACGTAAAACTCCTCGGTTCTTTTACTGCATTTATTGTGTGATATATTTTAAAATTGCGTGTCAAGGGACCTGGTCCATTGACTGATAGTGGACGCACAGATTCTAACAAGTGGTCTGAGAGCAGGTATTCTCTATCTGGTTAACACCAAGAGAGTGATTCCTGTTCTAGAATGACTGCTCCACTTAATCTGGAAGAGGTTCAGTCTTCAACTAGACCCCCTCGTTTCAATGGCCACTTTTATAGTTGGTGGAAAGTCAGAATGCATGACATTCTTATGGCTGAAGATAGTGAACTATGGGACATTGTGTTAGATGGACCTTTCATTCCCATCATTGAGGAGAAAGATGGTGAAATCACTATGCTTGTTCCAAAGCCTAGACGAAAATATGATGAAGCTGATAGAAAGAAGATTGAAAACGGATACAAAGCAAAGAAGCTTCTTGTCTGTGGTATAGGACCCGATGAGTTCAATCATGTCTCTGCTTGTGAATCTGCAAAAGAGATCTGGGACTTCTTAAAAATAGCCCATGAAGGAACTGAACAAGTAAAAGAATCAAAGATTGATATGATCACCTCTTAGTATAAAAACTTCAAAATGAGAGAAGGTGAAACTATTCATGAAATGTTCACCAAACTGTCATCAATAACAAATGAGTTGAGAAGTCTTGGAGAACCTATCAGCATGAGTAAGCAGGTCAGAAAAGTGCTTCGGATACTTCCCAAATCTTGAGAAAGTAAGGTTGATGCTATTACTGAAGCAAAGGATCTGAAAGTACTAACAATGGATGCCCTCATTGGAAATCTAAAGACCCATGAGATGAATCGAAGTCATGATCAGGCAAAGAAGGAAGTCAAGAAAGATAAGTCCTTGATGCTGAAGTACAGATCTGAAGAGGACTCCAGTGATGATGATGATATGACTTACCTTATCAAGAGGTTTCAGAAGATTGTGAGGAAAAATAAAGGTTTTAGAAAGGGAGCACATGTTCCTCGAACTGCCACTCAAATGATACCTGTCATAAGTGTGGAAAGGCTGGACACTTTATAAGAGAGTGTCCATTACTGAAGGATGAAAACAAAAATTATCAAAAACCAAAAGGTGATAAAGAAAGGCGCGGGGACCTGGTACTCGATAAGAATGATCGCAAAGCTGTTGGTGACTATTTGGTCAAGAAGGACCTTGCAGCATGGGGTGATTCTTCAAGTGATTCAGATGATCCTGATGAATCAAATGATGTGTCAATGGTGGTGGTTCATGAGGATGAAACCATATTCAATCAGATGTTTTCTTTCATGGCTCATTCCGAGGATGAAGATGATGAGGATAAGGTAACTCTTCTTGATTTGAAGAACGATTTGAATACCTATTCTCTTAAAAAATTGAGAACTTTAGCAAACATTATGATTGATTCAGTGATTGAGTTAACTTCTGAAAGAGCTACTATGAATGTTGAATTTGAAAGCTTAAATGAAAATAGAGATAAAATGGGTGAGAAAATGTTGAAAATTGAAGATCAAATGGATGTTCTAGAATCTGAAAAACTAGAACTCAAAAAACAATTACATTTGCTGAATGAGAAAGCTGAAAAACGAGAGGGAAACTCTTGTGGTTTACAAGTTGAGCTTCAAGAAAAACTGCAAACCTCTGAGACTAATCTTGTGTTAGCATTGGAAAAGAACATAAGTTTAGAAAGAGATGTTGTCAAACTCAAAGATGAACTTGAAAAGTCTCTTAAGTGGACAAAATCTTCTAAGCTGCTTTCAAATGTGACAAATCAAAGTAATTTCAACAAAAAGGGTCTAGGAAGCTTGAATATTACTCCTCCTTTCAATCCTCACAGCAAATATGTTTTTGTGGCTGATAATTTGTTGTGTCTTCATTGTGGTAAAAATGGGCATTTAAAAGAAGAGTGTACAGCCTGGACAAAAGTCACATGAGAGACTTTCAAAGTACATAGAAAACCAGAGAGTTCCAAATGAGAGACCTGGTCCTACGAAACAATCCTCAATCAAAAGGATTTCAAAGAGAGGGCTTGGTTCTGCTCAAAAATCCTTTGTCAAAATGAATTTGAAATTGCCTCATTGGGTTAGAAACCCTCTGTCTGCTTTCTGGGAACTCAAATTGAAATGGTTCCCAAGTCTAATAAGTGACTTGTGATGCAGGTGAGTGAGATGAGCAGCAGTCAATGTTGGTACATGGACAGTTGATGCTCTAAACATATGACTGGTGATATCAAAATTTCCTCTCACTCAAGGCACTTCAAGGTGGAGGTGTCTCTTTTGGTGATGGAAAGAAGGGGTATGTTTTAGGTGTTGGTAAAGTGGGAAAATCACTTGAAGAATCCATTGACAATGTGTATCATGTCACTGGGTTAAAGTATAGTCTTTTGAGTGTGTCTCAAATTTGTGACAAGGGAAATGAAGTGAAGTTTACATCTGAGAAGTGTATAGTAGTTAATTTAACTACAAAGAAAGTGATTCTCACTGCTCATAGAAGTAAAAATATGTATGTGGCTAACTTAGAAACATCTCATGGAGATGATCTGACATGTCTTAGTGCTCAAAATGAAAATGCTGATCTGTGGCATCGAAGACTAGGGCATGTATACTCATCTTTATTGAATAAACTGATTTCTAAGGACCTTGTCCTAGGTCTGCCAAAGTTGAAATTTTGTGAAAGCAAAATTTGTGAAGCCTGTGTCAAAGGAAAACAAATCATATCATCCTTCAAGCCAAAGAAGCAAGTAACCTCTTCGAGAGTATTAGAGCTGCTGCACATGGATTTATGTGGACCCAAAAGTAGAAGTCGAAAGAAATACATTCTGGTGATAGTTGATGACTACTCAAGGTTCACATGGACAAGATTCTTAAGATCAAAAGCAGAAACACTAGAAGAATTGATAGAGTTTTTCAAAATGATTCAAACAAAATTGAATCTAGTGATTGCTGGGATTAGGTCTGATCATGGAACTGAGTTTGAAAACTAAAAAAATGATCATTTCTGCATGAAAAATGGAACTAGTCACAATTTTTCTGCTCCAAGAACTCCTCAGCAAAATGGAGTAGTGGAGAGGAAAAACAGAACCTTGGTAAATATTGCAAGAACCATGATCATTGAGTCAAATCTTCCACAAATTTTTTTGGCTGAGGCAATTCACACACCTTGCTATGTTACTAATAAATGCTTGATAAGGTCTTTACTGAATAAGACTCCCTATGAACTACTCAACAACAGAAAACCTATGTTGAGCTACCTTAGGGCATTTGGATGCAAATGTTTTGTTTTGAACAATGGGAAGGATGATCTAGGAAAGTTTGATCCTAGAAGTGATGAAGGAGTGTTTGTAGGATACTCTTCATCAAGTAAAGCATACAGAGTTTTCAATAAGAGAACTCAATGTATTGAAGAAAGTATTCATGTTGTGTTTGATGAAGATGGAAATCTAAAAAAGGCAGCATCAAATGATGAAGATAAGTTAATCGAGCTGTTCAAATCTCAGAAAAATGAAAGAAGTGAAGGTGAAATGAATGACCAGTTGGAGATTGACAATGCTGATCAAAGTTCATCTGAGAAGGCTAATAAAGTTGATAAACCTGAAAAGGAACCTGGTACCATTCAGAACTCCAGTCAGAGTATCCCTCACTCCCCAGAAAATGAAGACTTCATTAATGAAAAAGAGAACTCTGATCAGATGAACCAATTGACTTCAAGACCAGGATGGAAACACAGTTCATCATATCCTCTTGATAATCTCATTTCACCTTTGAACTCTGGAATTCACACTAGATCAAAAATAAGAAATCTAGTTGCATTTTCAGCTTTTATATCATCAATTGAGCCTAAGAATGTGAAAGAGGCGTTAGGTGATGCAGATTGGGTAAGTTCAATGCAAGAAGAACTTCATCAGTTTGAAAGAAGTAAGGTGTGGTACCTGGTTCCTCAACCTGCAAACAGAACTGTTATAGGAACCAGATGGGTTTTCAGAAACAAGCTTGATGAAGGTGTGATTACTAGGAACAAATCCAGATTAGTAGTTCAAGGATATAATCAGTAAGAAGGCATAGACTATGATGAAAACTTTGCTCCTGTTGCAAGGATGGAGGCCATCAGAACTCTCATAGCATTTGCTGCATTCATGGGATTCAAGTTGTATCAAATGGATGTCAAGAGTGCTTTCCTAAATGGAGACTTGAAGGAAGAGGTGCTTGTTAAACAACCTCCTGGTTTTGAAGATGCTGAGCTACAAAATCATGTGTTCAAGTTGAATAAGGCCCTGTATGGTTTAAAACAAGCTCCCAGAGCTTGGTACGAAAGATTGTCAAA
This sequence comes from Solanum lycopersicoides, assembly GCA_022817965.1. NCBI lineage: Eukaryota > Viridiplantae > Streptophyta > Magnoliopsida > Solanales > Solanaceae > Solanum > Solanum lycopersicoides. The sequence goes on from CM040627.1 coordinate 42,905,193, forward strand.
GTTCCTGTGAAACAATGGTTTTAAAAGAGGAAAAATTGACAATACCTTAGTTCCTGTTAAAAAGAGAACAAGAATTGCTGATTATACAGGTATATGTGGATGACATTATCTTTGGAGCCACATCAGAACATTTGTGTGAAGGATTTTCATCATTAATGGGAAAGGAGTTTGAGATGAGCATGATGGGTGAACTAACCTTCTTTTTGGGGCTTCAAATCAAACAATCATCAGATGGAATCTCAATCTGTCAAGAGAAGTATATTAAGGAGCTGTTGAAAAAATTCAATATCTTTGATTCTAAACCTATTGATACTCCTATGGGTACTAACTCCAAGCTTGTAGCAGATGAATATGATTGTCTTGTGAATCAAACTATGTATAGGGGAATCATTGGATCCTTGTTGTATCTGACTGCTAGCAGACCTGACATTGTATGCCGTGTTGGAATTTGTGCTAGATTCCAAGCATGTCCTAGTGAGTCACATTTGATGGCTGCTAAACGAATCCTAAGATACTTGAAGAAAACAGGGGACCCGGTACTCTTATACCCAGCAGGTGACACTTTTGATCTTGTTGGTTTTGCAGATGCTGATTTTGCTGGTTATCAAGTTGACAGGAAGAGCACTTCAGGGATGGCTCATTTTCTTGGCTCTTCACTTATCTCATGGGGAACGAAGAAACAGAATTCAGTAGCTCTTTCAACTGCTGAAGCTGAATATGTAGCAGCTGCTGCATGTTGTTCACAACTGTTATGGATCAAACAACACTTAGAGGACTTAGGAGTAAGCATCAAAGCAATACCTCTTATGTGTGACAATACTAGTACAGTCAGTATGAGAAAAAATCCTGTTCATCACAAGATAACCAAGAACATTGATGTTAGACATCATTTTCTGAGGGATAATGTTGAAAAGGGAAACATTGTGCTTACATATTGCCCAACAGAGGAACAAATCACAGACATCTTCACCAAAGCTCTTAGCAAAGACCAATTTGAGAGTAATAGGTTGAAGTTGGGCATGATGACTTCAAACTGATTTCAAAGTCATACAATCATGAAATTTTCTTGATGGCTAAACTTGTAGTGCAGGTATCCTCTTTGTCAATATTTTTGTCTAAGATAGATCACTGTTGTACCTATTGCAGGTATACATACATAAAAGGATTAGAAAAGCAAAGACATGGCCAGAACTGTTGAGGAATGGTGATAAAACTGCATTATGGGAACTGGTCCTAGTCGAGGTTAGCATTCTATACATTAAATTTAAACTAAGATAAAGTGACCGTTGATCAAGCCACGTGTCAGTCATCGGTTATTCTGACCGTTAGTCCCATCGCTTAATTTCAAGCGACGCGTCAAATCAATAGGGACCTGACACCGCTTCGTTTTCTTTTTAAACCCTCTTAATTCCTCACTCTTCTTGCAATATTCCCTCTCTCTCTTGCTTTTTTTTCTCACTCACTACATTCTTCGTCTTTCACTACTCCTTCTCATCTTCTTCTTCTTGATAAAATGTCGGACCCCTCTTCTGCTTCTAAGAAAATGCTTACAGTACTTAGTGAGATCGACCCAATTTCTTTCTACTCTCCGTCATCCACAGGGTCAAAATCTAATCTCCCAACAAGTTCAAAAGTAAGTTCTCCCTTAGATATTCCCGAAAATCCTTTTAACTCCATAGATCTGAACACTCCAAGTCTTCCCACTGGACCTGGTCCTCATCATGAAATGCTTTCAGATGCTCTTTTTGAAGGAGACTTACCATGGAACAAAACTTCTGAGTCAAATATTCTCGCTGCGAGTGAAGAATTAGTGATCGAGAGTCTAGCTATGATGCGAGAGGAAGTCAGGGTTGAGGAAAGTGAAGCATTTCAAAATGAAGAACCTAGAGAGACCCAACCTATCTTTGATAGAACTCCAAATTTTGGGCGATATCCATCCTCTGATTCCTCTGACTCAGCAGGTGATGACCAACCTACACAGTGGAAGGTTGAAAAGAGAGATGTAACTGTATCTGCAAAAGGAAAAGAGAAAGTGGTGGGAGAAGTGTCTAAAAGAAGACCTGTTACTAGATCTGACGCCAAAAAGATGATGGCTGATTCTCTAAAAGCTAGTGTGAAGTCTACAGCAGAAAACAGGAGTGCTAGAACCTTCAAAGTGTCAAATTTTAAACTGCCTGAGTCTGGTGTGGTCGATGTGTCTGCTGAAGAAACAGAAAAGGGATACAGGAAGAAGAGGTCAGGAAAATCAAAGGCAAATGAAACGAAAAAAGTTGAGAAAACAAAATCCACAAAGGAGACTGCTAAAGGTAAAAGGAAAAGGTCACAGGGACCGGGGATACAGGTTCATGCAAATGATGAGCAGGTCAACAAACAAGAGATTATTTACAATCTGAGGAAGCAATCTGTACTGGCTGGCAGGGTTTTTGATATGGGGGTAATTAATTTTCCGGGGATGAACTCACATCATGACATGGTTGAGATTCAGTCATGGATGCATCTTTTCAACTACAAATCTCCCATTCTTCATGAGGACGAAGTGCACGAATTCTACTACAACATTCAATTTGAGGAAGATGGAAGTATCAATACCAGAGTAAACGACATTGCTATTCATCTTGACGATCCCCTGCTGGGAAAGATCCTTGGGGTACCTCGTGAAGGTACCAGGTCTGTGGTAGGAAAGACATGTTCTATTGAATTTGAAACATTGTGTTCAAAACTTCCTACTACAAAATGCGCAGGGCTATTTAAGAAAGTGATGAAAAGTGAATATCAGTTAGTTTTTGAATTTGTCAACAAAATCCTCCTCCCTCGAACAGAAAAGAGGACCTCAGCAACTTCTGTTGATCTTTATGTGATGGAATTGTTGTGCAAGTTCGAACTTCTGAATCTTCCAGGACTCATGCTTGAGCATATCTACAAGACTGTTATTGAGCGAAAAGGGATACATGGTATGGGGTATGGATACCTTCTCACTCAAGTATTCAAATACTTTAACATTCCACTTGGTCTTGGAAGGTAGGTACAGTGAAGCAAGCCTTTTAAGAGACTACCTTGGTCGAATGTGAGTGCATTGAAGGGAAGGAAAATCCAAAGAGCAAAATGGCTCAACTCATTGAAGACCAGGACCAGCTCAAGCATGAGGTAGAAGAACTGACTATGTGGCTGAGTGGTAAGGATGCATAAATTGTTCTTCTTAAAGCCGAACTACTCACTGCGCAGACTGAGGGACCTGGTGCCGAGGCAGTTCAAACCCTAAAAAGGGAAAATGCAGAAAAGAGGGCCAAAGTCATTGCTTTACAAGACAAAGCAATAAAGGATAATGATGATGCAAATGCTAGACTTACTCTCATCATTCAGTCCCTTTCCCATCAGCCTCCCCCTTCATAGTCTGTCCTTTAGTCCTTCTGTGTCTTCCTTTGTGTGGCTTATCTCTTCGTCCTTTGAATTTCAGTTTGTTGTTAATGTATTGGATGTTACTTTTGAAATGCTATTTATCTTATTCCCCTGTTTTTCTGGCTAATATCTCTTGTCGAATGCTTTCTTTTATGTTTGATTGCCAAAAGGCTATGATCTTCTCTAACGTTATTATTGATACTGTTGGTTTACTGTATCTCTTTTTATGATGCCAAAAGGGGGAAATTTTAACATGATTGTGTAGTGACTGGACTGGACATGTTTGTAAGGGGGAATACAAATACTAAATTGTGTTTTCTTGTTTCGATTCTCTTTTAGGAGGGTTGACAAGTAATTCAGGGGGAACTTGTTTTGAAGCTGGAGTGGAGCCTGGAGTATTGTTTGGCATCATCAAAAAGGGGGAAAATGTTATTTGCAGTTTTGATGATGTAACAAACTCAGGGACCCTGTGAAGGTACCTGGTTCTCAATATGAAGTGTTCGTTGAATGCCAGCTGGAGAAAGTACAAAAGGTTGGTGCACAGTTTCCAATTGGGTCAGAAACGTCAGAACTTTCCAACAAATGGCATGGGTTTAAGAAAAGTGACTTGTCTATACAAAGTCATCTTTCATTACTTTTCTTTGTAGTTTTTGCAACTTGAAAAAGCACATTCAAGAACTCTTGCAAATGCTCAAGAAAATCAAGAAGAAGAATCTTTCAAGAACAACCAGAACTCAGGCGAACATTGTGTAGTTTTTTTAGAATATTTTCTTCAGATCTTACATTGTAAACTGATCCTAATCTATAAAGGAATCAGTGTGGTTGATCTAAAATTCTAAATCATTATTAGGTTAGTGATTTAGTGGGTAATCTGAGAGATTGCTTAGAAAAGTCTAAGTTGTCTAGGGTGATAACTTAGTGGGTAGAGTAATAGCTACTTAGGCTCATCAAGCAATAGTGCTATTGCTTGATAGTGAGATTAAAAGATTTTCCTCACATTTTTGTAATTGGTTTCCTTTTGCTTGTGAAGATTAGTGAAACCGTTTTTGGAAATCCTGTGAGACAGGTCGTGGTTTTACTCCCTTGAGAAAGGAGGTTTCCACGTAAAACTCCTCGGTTCTTTTACTGCATTTATTGTGTGATATATTTTAAAATTGCGTGTCAATGGACCTGGTCCATTGACTGATAGTGGACGCACAAATTCTAACAAGTGGTATGAGAGCAGGTATTCTCTATCCGGTTAACACCAAGAGAATGATTCCTGTTCTAGAATGGCTGCTCCACTTAATCTGGAAGAGGTTCAGTCTTCAACTAGACCCCCTCGTTTCAATGGCCACTTTTATAGTTGGTGGAAAGTCAGAATGCATGACATTCTTATGGCTGAAGATAGTGAACTATGGGACATTGTGTTAGATGGACCTTTCATTCCCATCATTGAGGAGAAAGATGGTGAAATCACTAGGCTTGTTCCAAAGCCTAGACGAAAATATGATGAAGCTGATAGGAAGAAGATTGAAAAGGGATACAAAGCAAAGAAGCTTCTTGTTTGTGGTATAGGACCCGATGAGTTAAATCATGTCTCTGCTTGTGAATCTGCAAAAGAGATCTGGGACTTCTTAAAAACAGCCCATGAAGGAACTGAACAAGTAAAAGAATCAAAGATTGATATGATCACCTCTCAGTATAAAAACTTCAAAATGAGAGAAGGTGAAACTATTCATGAAATGTTCACCAAACTGTCATCAATAACAAATGAGTTGAGAAGTCTTGGAGAACCTATCAGCATGAGTAAGCAGGTCAAAAAAGTGCTTCGGATACTTCCCAAATCTTAGGAAAGTAAGGTTGATGCTATTACTGAAGCAAAGGATCTGAAAGTGCTAACAATGGATGCCCTCATTGGAAATCTAAAGACCCATGAGATGAATCGAAGTCATGATCAGGCAAAGAAGGAAGTCAAGAAAGATAAGTCCTTGATGCTGAAGTACAGATCTGAAGAGGACTCCAGTGATGATGATGATATGGCTTACCATATCAAGAGGTTTCAGAAGATTGTGAGGAAAAATAAAGGTTTTAGAAAGGGAGCACATGTTCCTCGAACTGCCACTCAAATGATACCTGTCACAAGTGTGGAAAGGCTGGACACTTTATAAGAGAGTGTCCATTACTCAAGGATGAAAACAAAAATTATCAAAAACCAAAAGGTGATAAAGAAAGGCGCAGGGACCTGGTACTCGATAAGAATGATCGCAAAGCTGCTGGTGACTATTTGGTCAAGAAAGACCTTGCAGCATGGGGTGATTCTTCAAGTGATTCAGAAGATCCTGATGAATCAAATGATGTGTCAATGGTGGTGGTTCATGAGGATGAAACCATATTCAATCAGATGTTTTCTTTCATGGCTCATTCAGAGGATGAAGATGATGAGGATAAGGTAACTCTTCTTGATTTGAAGAACGATTTGAATACCTATTCTCTTTAAAAATTGAGAACTTTAGCAAACATTATGATTGATTCAGTGATTGAGTTAACTTCTAAAAGAGCTACTATGAATGCTGAGTTTGAAAGCTTAAATGAAAATAGAGATAAAATGGGTGAGAAAATGTTGAAAATTGAAGATCAAATGGATGTTCTAGAATCTGAAAAACTAGAACTCAAAAAACAATTACATTTGCTGAATGAGAAAGCTGAAAAACGAGAGGGAAACTCTTGTGGTTTACAAGTTGAGCTTCAAGAAAAACTGCAAACCTCTGAGACTAATCTTGTGTTAGCATTGGAAAAGAACATAAGTTTAGAAAGAGATGTTGTCAAACTCAAAGATGAACTTGAAAAGTCTCTTAAGTGGACAAAATCTTCTAAGCTGCTTTCAAATGTGACAAATCAAAGTAATTTCAACAAAAAGGGTCTAGGAAGCTTGAATATTACTCCTCCTTTCAATCCTCACAGCAAATATGTTTTTGTGGCTGATAATTTGCTGTGTCTTCATTGTGGTAAAAATGGGCATTTAAAAGAAGAGTGTACAGCCTGGAGAAAGTCACATGAGAGACTTTCAAAGTACATAGAAAACCAGAGAGTTCCAAAGGAGAGACCTGGTCCTACGAAACAATCCTCAATAAAAAGGATTTCACAGAGAGGGCTTGGTTCTGCTCAAAAATCCTTTGTCAAAATGAATTTGAAATTGCCTCATTGGGTTAGAAATACCTTGATCACCCCTCTGTCTGCTTTCTGGGAACTCAAATTGAAATGGTTCCCAAGTCTAATAAGGGACTTGTGATGCAGGTGAGTGAGAGGAGCAGCAGTCAATGTTGGTACATGGACAGTGGATGCTCTAAACATATGACTGGTGATATCAAAAATTTCCTCTCACTCAAGGCACTGCAAGGTGGAGGTGTCTCTTTTGGTGATGGAAAGAAGGGGTATATTTTAGGTATTGGTAAAGTGGGAAAATCACTTGAAGAATTCATTGACAATGTGTATCATGTCAGTGGGTTAAAGTATAGTCTTTTGAGTGTGTCTCAAATTTGTGACAAGGGAAATGAAGTGAAGTTTACATCTGAGAAGTGTACTGTAGTTAATTTAACTACAAAGAAAGTGATTCTCACTGCTCATAGAAGTAAAAATACGTATGTGGCTAACTTAGAAACATCTCATGGAGATGATCTGACATGTCTTAGTGCTCAAAATGAAAATGCTGATCTGTGGCATCGAAGACTAGGGCATGTAAGCTCATCTTTATTGAATAAACTGATTTCTAAGGACCTGGTCCTAGGTCTGCAAAAGTTGAAATTTTGTGAAAGAAAAAATTGTGAAGCCTGTGTCAAAGGAAAACAAATTAGATCATCCTTCAAGCCAAAGAAGCAAGTAACCTCTTCGAGAGTATTAGAGATTGACAATGCTGATCAAAGTTCATCTGAGAAGGCTAATGAAGTTGATAAACCTGAAGAGGAACCTGGTACCATTCAGAACTCCAGTCAGAGTATCCCTCACTCCCTAGAAAATGAAGACTTCATTAATGAAGAAGAGAACTCTGATCAGATGAACCAATTGACTTCAAGACCAGGATGGAAACACAATTCATCACATCCTCTTGATAATCTCATTTCACCTTTGAACTCTGGAATTCACACTAGATCAAAAACAAGAAATCTAGTTGCATTTTCAGCTTTTATATCATCAATTGAGCCTAAGAATGTGAAAGAGGCGTTAGGTGATGCAGATTGGGTAAGTTCAATGCAAGAAGAACTCCATCAGTTTGAAAGAAGTAAGGTGTGGTACCTGGTTCCTCGACCTGCAAACAGAACTGTTATAGGAACCGGATGGGTTTTCAGAAAAAAGCTTGATGAAGGTGTGATTACTAGGAACAAATCCAGATTAGTAGTTCAAGGATATAATCAGTAAGAAGGCATAGACTATGATGAAAACTTTGCTCCTGTTGCAAGGATGGAGGCCATCAGAACTCTCATAGCATTTGCTGCACTCATGGGATTCAAGCTGTATCAAATGGATGTCAAGAGTGCTTTCCTAAATGGAGACTTGAAGGAAGAGGTGTTTGTTAAACAACCTCCTGGGTTTGAAGATGCTGAGCTACAAAATCATGTGTTCAAGTTGAATAAGGCCATGTATGGTTTAAAACAAGCTCCGAGAGCTTGGTACGATAGATTGTCAAAGTTCCTGTGAAACAATGGTTTTAAAAGAGGAAAAATTGACAATACCTTAGTTCCTGTTAAAAAGAGAACAAGAATTGCTGATTATACACGTATATGTGGATGACATTATCTTTGGAGCCACATCAGAACATTTGTGTGAAGGATTTTCATCATTAATGGGAAAGGAGTTTGAGATGAGCATGATGGGTGAACTAACCTTCTTTTTGGGGCTTCAAATCAAACAATCATCAGATGGAATCTCAATCTGTCAAGAGAAGTATATTAAGGAGCTGTTGAAGAAATTCAATATGTTTGATTCTAAACCTATTGATACTCATATGGGTACTAACTCCAAGCTTGTAGCAGACGAATCTGATTCTCTTGTGAATCAAACTATGTATAGGGGAATCATTGGATCCTTGTTGTATCTGACTGCCAGCAGACCTGACATTGTATACCGTGTTGGAATGTGTGCTATATTCCAAGCATGTCCTCGTGAGTCACATTTGAAGGCTGCTAAACGAATCCTAAGATACTTGAAGAAAACAGGGGACCCGGTACTCTTATACCCAGCAGGTGACACTTTTGATCTTGTTGGTTTTGCAGATGCTGATTTTGCTGGTTATCAAGTTGACAGGAAGAGCACTTCAGGGATGGCTCATTTTCTTGGCTCTTCACTTATCTCACGGGGAACGAAGAAACAGAATTCAGTAGCTCTTTCAACTGCTGAAGCTGAATATGTAGCAGCTGCTGCATGTTGTTCACAACTTTTATGGATCAAACAACACTTAGAGGACTTCGGAGTAAGCATCAAAGCAATACCTCTTATGTGTGACAATACTAGTGCAGTCAGTATGAGAAAGAATCCTGTTCATCACAAGATAACCAAGCACATTGATGTTAGACATCATTTTCCGAGGGATAATGTTGAAAAGGGAAACATTGTGCTTACATATTGCCCAACAGAGGAAGAAATTGCAGACATCTTCACCAAAGCTCTTAGCAAAGACCAATTTGAGAGTAATAGGTTGAAGTTGGGCATGATGACTTCAAACTGATTTCAAAGTCATACAATCATGAAATTTTCTTGATGGCTAAACTTGTAGTGCAGGTATCCTCTTTGTCAATATTTTTGTCTAAGATAGATGACTGTTGTACCTATTGCAGGTATACATTCATAAAAGGATTAGAAAAGCAAAGACATGGCCAGAACTGTTGAGGAATGGTGATAAAACTGCATTATGGGACCTGGTCCTAGTCGAGGTTAGCATTCTATACATTAAATTTAAACTAAGATAAAGTGGCCGTTGATCAAGCCACGTGTCAGTCATCGGTTATTCTGACCGTTAGTCCCATCGCTTAATTTCAAGCGACGTGTCAAATCAATAGGGACCTGGCACCGCTTCGTTTTCTTTTTAAACCCTCATAATTCCTCACTCTTCTTGCAATATTCCCTCTCTCTCTTGCTTTTTTTTCTCACTCACTACATTCTTCGTCTTTCACTACTGCTTCTCATCTCCTTCTTCTTGATAAAATTCGGACCCCTCTTCTGCTTCTAAGCAAATGCTTACAGTACTTAGTGAGATCGACCCAATTTCTTTCTACTCTCCTTCATCCACAGGGTCAAAATCTAATCTCCCAACAAGTTCAAAAGTAAGTTCTCCCTTAGATATTCCCGAAAATCCTTTTAACTTCATAGATCTGAACACTCCAAGTCTTCCCACTGGACCTGGTCCTCATCATGAAATGCTTTCAGATGCTCTTTTTGAAGGAGACTTACCAAGGAACAAAACTTCTGAGTCAAATATTCTCGCTGCGAGTGAAGAATTGGTGATCGAGAGTCTAGCTATGATACGAGAGGAAGTCAGGGTTGAGGAAAGTGAAGCTTTTCAAAATGAAGAACCTAGAGAGACCCAACCTATCTTTGATAGAACTCCAAATTTTGGGCGATATCTATCCTCTGATTCCTCTGACTCAGCAGGTGATGACCAACCTACACAGTGGAAGGTTGAAAAGAGAGATGTAACTGTATCTGCAAAAGGAAAAGAGAAAGTGGTGGGAGAAGTGTCTAAAAGAAGACCTGTTACTAGATCTGACGCCAAAAAGATGATGGCTGATTCTCTAAAAGCTAGTGTGAAGTCTACAGCAGAAAACAGGAGTGCTAGAACCTTCAAAGTGTCAAATTTTAAACTGCCTGAGTCTGGTGTGGTCGATGTGTCTGCTGAAGAAACAGAAAAGGGATACAGGAAGAAGAGGTCAGGAAAATCAAAGCCAAAAGAAACGAAAAATGTTGTGAAAACAAAATCCACAAAGGAGACTGCTAAAGGTAAAAGGAAAAGGTCACAGGGACCGGGTAAACAGGTTCATGCAAATGACGAGAAGGTCAACAAACAAGAGATTGTTGACAATCTGAGGAAGCAATCTGTGTTGGCTGGCAGGGTTTTTGATATGGGGGTAATAAATCTTCCTGGGATGAACTCACTTCATGACATGGTTGAGATTCAGTCATGGATGCATCTTTTCAACTACACATCTCCCATCCTTCATGAGGAGGAAGTGCGCGAATTCTACTACAACATTCAATTTGAGGAAGATGGCAGTATCAATACCAGAGTAAACGACATTGCTATTAATCTTGACGAGCCCCTACTGGGAAAGATCCTTGGGGTACCTCGTGAAGGTACCAGGTCTGTGGTAGGGAAGACATGTTCTGTTGAATTTGTAACATTGTGTTCAAAACTTCCTACTACAAAATGCGCAGGGCTGTTTAAGAAAGAGATGAAAAGTGAATATCAGTTAGTTTTTGAATTTGTCAACAAAATCCTCCTCCCTCGAACAGAAAAGAGGACCTCAGCAACTTCTGCTGATCTTTATGTGATGGAATTATTGTGCAAATTCGAACCTCTGGATCTTCCAGGACTCATGCTTGAGCATATCTACAAGACTGTTATTGAGCGGAATGGGATACATGGTATGGGGTATGGATACCTTCTCACTCAAGTATTCAAATACTTTAACATTACACTTGGTCTTGGAAGGTAGGTACAGTGAAGCAAGCCTTTTAAGAGACTACCTTGGTCGAATGTGAGTGCATTGAAGGGAAGGGAAATCCAAAGAGCAAAATGGCTCAACTCATTGAAGACCAGGACCAGCTCAAGCATGAGGTAGAAGAACTGACTATGAGGCTGAGTGGTAAGGATGCAGAAATTGTTATTCTTAAAGTCGAACTACTCACTGCGCAGACTGAGGGACCTGGTGCCGAGGAAGTTCAAGCCCTAAAAAGGGCTAATGAAGAACAGAGGGCCAAAGTCATTGCTTTACAAGACAAAGAAAAAGGATAATGATGATGCAAATTCTAGACTTACTCTCATCATTCAGTCCCTTTCCCATCAGCCTCCCCCTTCATAGTCTGTCCTTTAGTCCTTCTATGTCTTCCTTTGTGTGGCTTATCTCTTCGTCCTTTGAATTTCAGTTTGTTGTTAATGTATTGGATGTTACTTTGAAATTATTTATCTTATTCCCCTGTTTTTCTGGCTAATATCTCTTGTCGAATGCTTTCTTTTATGTTTGATTGCCAAAAGGCTATGATCTTCTCTGACATTATTATTGATACTGTTGGTTTACTGTATCTATTTTTATGATGCCAAAAGGGGGAAATTTTAACATGATTGTGTAGTGACTGGACTAGACATGTTTGTAAGGGGGAATACAGATACTATATTGTGTTTTCTTGTTTCGATTCTCTGTTAGGAGGGTTGACAAGTAATTCAGGGGGAACTTGTTTTGAAGCTGGAGTGGAGCCTGGAGTATTGTTTGTCATCATCAAAAAGGGGGAAAATGTTATTTGCAGTTTTTATGATGTAACAAACTCAGGGACCCTGTGAAGGTACCTGGTTCTCAATATGAAGTGTTCGTTGACTTCCAGCTGGAGAAAGTACAAAAGATTGGTGCAGAGTTTCCAACTGGGTCAGAAACGTCAGAACTTTCCAACAAATGGCATGGGTTTAAGAAAAGTGACTTGTCTATACAAAGTCATCTTTCATTAATTTTCTTTGTAGTTTTTGCAACTTGAAAAAGCACATTCAAGAACTCTTGCAAAGGCTCAAGAAAATCAAGAAGAAGAATCTTTCAAGAACAACTACAACTCAGGCGAACATTGTGTAGTTGTTTTAGAATATTTTCTTCAGATCTTACATTGTAAACTGATCCTAATCTATAAGGGAATCAGTGTGTTTGATCTAAAATTCTAAATCATTATTAGGTTAGTGATTTAGTGGGTAATATGAGAGATTGCTTAGAAAAGTCTAACTTGTCTGGGGTGATAACTTAGTGGGTAGAGTAATATGTACTTAGGCTCATCAAGTAATAGTGACATAGCTTGATAGTGAGATTAAAAACTTTTTCTCACATTTTTGTAATCGGTTTTCTTTTGCTTGTGAAGATTAGTGAAACTATTTTTGGAAACTGTGAGACAGGTCGTGGTTTTACTCCCTTGAGCAAGGAGGTTTCCACGTAAAACTCCTCTTTTCTTTTACTGCATTTATTGTGTGCTATATTTACAAATTGTGTGTCAAGGGACCTGGTCCATTGACTGATAGTACACTGTAAAATCTTATGGGCTGTCCGGATACCACTATGATACCCTCCAACAGGAGAGGACGCATAAAAAACACTTAGCATCTCAACTTCCGGCACACATCGACGAATAATCCCATCAGCACAACTACGGTATAAGTAAGGCTCATCCCAAAAGAACTTTTGCACATCATGCATGAACTTTTTCCTCTGATGAGAAGACAAGTCTGATGGACTATATCACTAGCCAAATAATTTGCAAAATCGGCGAACCATGGAATCAAGTCATGAGAAGAGGCCAATACATGCTCATCAGAGAAAGTATCATCAATTTCAGGCTTTTCACCCAACTCTCGCATAGATTTATCCTCTTATCTGGACAAGTGATCGGCAACTTGATTTTCGGTCCCCTTTCTGTTTTTCACCTCAAAATCAAACTCTTGCAATAGTAATACCCATCTAATCAACCTTTGTTTCACATCCTTCTTTGCCATCAAATATCTCAAAGCAGAATGATCAGTATGCACTATGACTCTCGTGCCAAGCAAATATGAGCAAAATTTTTCGAAAGCAAATACCACCGCAAGGAGCTCTTGTTCAGTCACAGTATAGTTCGTTTGAGCTTCATTAAGGGCCTTACTGGCGTAATAAATGGGATGAAGGATTTTATCCCTTCTTTTTCCCAACACTACACCAAGAGAAACCCCACTAGCATCACACATCACCTCAAATGGTTTGCTCCAATCCGGGGAAATAATAACGGGCGCAAACACTAACTTCTCTTTTAACTCTCCAAATGCCTTCAGACAAGATTCATCAAAATAAAATTTACGTTCCTTCTCAAGTAATTTTCACAGAGGATGTGCAATTTTTGAGAAATCCTTGACAAAGCTCCGATAGAAGCCAGCATGCCAAAGTAAACTTCTCACACCCTTTACAGAGATGGGTGGAGGAAGTCTCTCAATAACCTCTACTTTTGCTCGATCAACCTCTGAGATGCGATGACCCAATACAATACCCTCTTTCACCATGAAGTGACATTTCTCCCAATTTAGCACAAGGTTGTAATCTTCACATCTTTTGAGAACTTCAACCAAGTGAATCAAACAACGATCAAAAGAGTCTCCAACCACAAAAAAATCATCCATAAACACCTCAATGGTGACCTCCACCATATCGGAGAATATCGACATCATACATCTCTGAAAAAGTAGCCGGTGCATTACACAAGACAAATGGCATCCTCTTGAATGCGAAAGTCCCATAAGGGCAAGTAAAGGTTGTTTTATCTTGATCTTCCGGTGCGATAGAGATTTGATTATAACCCGAATAGCCATCAAGAAAGCAGTACCATCATTTTCCCGCGAGTCTATTTAACATCTGATCCATGAATGGCATAGGAAAATGGTCCTTCTCAGTCCATGCATTCAACTTCCGGAAATCCATACACACTCTCTATCCGGTCACTGGCCTCATTGGAACAAACTCATTCTTCTAATTTGGTACCACTGTCATTCCCCCCTTTTTGGGCACACACTGAACAGGGAATACCCAACTACTATTTGCGATGGGATATATGACTCCGGCATCCAACCACTTAATAATCTCCTTCTTCACTACCTCTTGCATATGTGGATTCAAATGTCTCTAGTGCTCAATACTTGACTTATGATCGGGCATGAGTTGGATTTTGTGTGAACAAATATCGGGAGCGATCCCAATAATATCCGCAATAGTCCACCCAATAGCTCTTTTCAACCTCTTCAACATTTCCACCAAACACTCTACTTGTTGCACATTTAGATACGACGCAATAATTACTGGCAAAATGTCATCTTTTCCCAAGAATACATACCTCAGATGAGGCGGTAGAGTGCTAAGCTCTAATTTTGGAGCCTCTTCAATAGATTGTTTCGCGGGTGGAGACTCACGATGTTTTATGTTTAACTCCAATTTCTTAGATTTGAACCGAAAATCATCTCGATCAAGTTCCACAACCGATGACCCATACTCTTCACTACCATCACTCTCAAAATTTATGATTATTGCCGCTAGTGCCTCAACACCAAAGCGCTCATCGATTTGAACCTCAGACGTACCCTCAACCCTGTAAGATATAGCAGATACCGTTTGGAGCTCACCACTCTGCTTTATGGACATACAAATGTTAAAAGTTGCCTCTTCATTAGTTAACTGGAACTTCATGTGCCCTTTTTCCATTTCAACCAAAGCGCGACCAGTCTCAAGGAATGGTCTCCCAAGAATAATGGGCACCTTGAAATCCACCTCACAGTCAAGAATCACAAAGTGGGCCGGAAATATAAATGACTCCACCTTCACTAATACATCATGGAGTATCCCAATAGGCCTCTTCAACGTTCTATCGGCCATCAGTAACCGCATATCTGTAGGCTTTGGCTCACCCAAACCCAATTTATTGTAAATCGAGAAAGGCATGAGATTTATGCTTGCACCTAGATCACAAAGTTCTTTAGCAAAGTGTAACAACCCGATGGTACATGGAATAGTAAAAGCGCCCGGATCTTCCTTCTTTTGCACAAGAGACCTTGTAGCAATAGCACTACAATGTTGCCTTCGGTCATCATCCTTAAAACATACCGATCTATTCTTCGTACCCATATCCTTTATAAACTTGGCTTAACCGGGCATTTGTTCAAGAGATTCTATCAAAGGGAAATTGATGGAAAACTATTTCAACATAGTAATAAAACGCCGGTATTTGCCATCCCCAGTTTTCTTCACTAATCTTTGCGGGAATGGTAGTGGTGGTCTAGGCACGGAGACCACCTTTTGGGGCATCTTTGCTTCTGTCACAGCTTTATTTACCAACTCACCACTAGCTTCTACTACCTCTTCATCTCTTCTTACCTCATCTTCTACACAAGACGGCATAGGTGGATCAATGGTTTGCTATGTCCATCATTTTTCGGATTTTGGATGGTATTGCTAGGAAGAGTACCCGGTTGACGAGGGTTCACAATAGTGGACAATTGGGCCATTTGCAACTCAAGATGCTTTATTGAGACTGCATGTGCATCCACTTTTTGCCCAATATTAGCCAAATCACCTCTCAACTCCTTGGCGTGCTCATCACTTGCGTCAAACCTCTTCATCATGTTTTGCAACATATCTTCAACTCGCGCCATACTACCTCCACCATCCCTAGGAGCAACTTCCTGATTTTGAGGCAAAACATAGGGCCCACTTCGATCATTTCTGTTACCATAGTTAACCCGATTGAAGTTTTTGTTGCTATTGTAATTTCCTTCTTGAACATAATGGCCTTCTCTCTTGTAATTCCCATAGTTCCGACCTTGATTTACTTGAACTTGGGGCCAATTCTTTTTATTGGAGCCTTGGGCATTTGGTCGAAAACACCCTGTCTGGTCATTCACTACATAAGAATCTTCTTCATAGTAGTACTCATCAACCGGCGGTGGCGGTTTAGTGAAATAATTCACCTCAATAACTTATCCACCCCTACAGTGACATGTTTCAAAACCAACCCGAGCTCAGTTCTCATTTGAGCCATCTCCTGACGAATCTCATCGGCGGACGAATTATGCGTAACTTGCATTGCAAAAGTATTTCTCCCAGTATCCGACTTCCTAGTGCTCCAAGATTTATTATTTTGGGAGATTTTGTCTAACTTCTCGGTGATCTCTGCATACGTACACTCCCCATAAGAACCACCCGCAATCGTATCAAGCACTGCATTATTATTGTCGTCTTGCCCCCGATAGAAGTACTCTTTCAATGACTCATCATCAATGCGGTGGTTTGGGACACTTCTTACGAATGAGGTGAATCTATTCGAAAAGATACTCACCGACTCCCCAGGTAATGCCACAAATATTTTCACCCTATCTTTGTGGTTGATCTTTTTAGAAACCGGGTAGTAACGCGCTAGAAACACATCCCTCAACTGGTCCCAAGTATAGATCGAGTTATAGGACAACTCAGTAAACCATGTCGCGGCCTCTCCCGTCAGTGAGAGAGGAAAAACTCTTAACCCGATGACATCCATGTCTTATTCTTACCGCCCTACACAACTCTTACACACCGATCTCAGTTTGGCGATGTGAGCAAGTGGATCCTCAGATGGTATCCCTGAAAACAAACCTCTAGCAGTGAGCAGCTGCATCAAGCTAGCAGTTAACACGAAAGTATGACCCTTTGGTAAAGGAGGTAGGACAAGTGGCCCATCAGAATCAATGATATTGATGTTGCCCCTATAGAACTCTTGAGGGCGTGGAATGGGAGGTTGCCTCCTCAAAGCATCATCAAGTGGATTATCAGCAACTACTTGATTGTGAACATCTATCGGTGGTGGAGGTTGGTGATTGATCCCATCGACAGGATTATCGGGATTCTGTTTGTTATTCATTCTGCGGAGTGTCCGGTTCAGTTCAAGATTGTAAGAAAGCGTTGTTTCTCCTCGGCTCCGTGTACTTGGCATACACTAGAGCTAGACCTGAGAGAGAGAAAAAGAAAAAGAAAAAGTAAAATTAGGAAATTGTTGACTAAAATTCAGTAATGTGCTTAAAGTTAATCTAAAAGCCACTTTCCCCGGCAGCGGCGCCAAAATTTGATACGCTCAAATTACACTTCTTTACAGAAATATAAGCGATCGTATAAAGTAAAGAACACAACAAGTAGGTTGGGGTCGATCCCACGAGTAAAATGGTTTAGACTTAACTTCAATATACAATTACGTCTATTTAGTCAAGTCCTTTCCGAAAATAGTTTACTAAACGGGGGGTTTTTGTGAAACAAAAGGGTTCAATTATTTCTAAGTAAAATAAGTAGCAAGATTTAAGACTTTTGTGTTTATCAAGTGATGAGAAAAACTAGGGTGTAAGTGTTCCCCATAGGTTCATAACGCGGAAATCCTAACTATAACAATTATTTCCTAGTATCTTGCATTCAAAGTGATAAGTTATGTATCTCTAAATCCTTTGTCCGGCATTTAAAGAATTTTACCCCGTACCTTTGTCCGTCTACGTGTGTTTAAGTTACTAAACCTTACCTTTACTTCATATTAAGCATCATATTCGATGTATGACTTAGTTACTACTTCGCACCAATTGAAACAAGCCTATTAGATAGTGTCCACTAAATCTATGTCGATAATTCTTTTCCTATTAACTACCCACTTAGTCCAGCAAGTAGAGATAGGGCAAGTTCTAACACGTGCACTCGTTAAAAAGACTTCTAGACAAAAGAATTATCAATACATGTAAGAATCTATTCTAGAATTGTTATTTAGCTAGTTTTACCTTGTTAATCACCCATAGTTCCCACAACCCTTGTTGTGGATTTAGTTACCCATGCCTATAAATACACAATTCATGGTTGTTAAACAATAATTCATGTACTTACTTTGACAAGTTTGAAGAAAATCCAGAAATAACACTTGAAATAGCAAAATTCACTTAATAATCGATTCTGGAAACTTGAATAAATTGTCAAGTTGCAAAGTCAAATCTCCAAGAACAAAAGGATGAAAAATAATAAGAAGTCCCCAACCCCAAAAAAGAGGTTTTTAACGCTATTTATAATAACAAAGTCATAAATTAAAAGGAGTTCAAAATAAGGAAAGTTTGTCCCAAAATGCGTCTTCAATTGACGACTCCACTAACGGTACGTCGATGAAACGACGGACTGTCGAATGCCTCCGTCAGTCCATACTTAGCATCTTCTTCAAGCCTCTAAATTGCACCTTTTCTGATCCAATCGACGGACTAACAGCATGGTCCGTCAATGCACGTACGGTCCATCGATGCTTATTGTCGTTCCATACTTAGCTTTTTTCCAACACCGGGTATTGGGGCAGTATCTGATCACATCGACGATTTTCCAGCACGGTCCGTCGATCAGTCAATGAACCGTTGATCCTTCCGTAGCCCCACACTTGGTCAGAATTCCCCATGTTGCTTCATGATGCTCGAACCTTCAGTCGACGGCCTCAACCTATGGTCCGTCGATGAGATGATGGGCCATCGATGGCTTCGTGGGTGGTCACTTCTGCACTGATTTCTGCACAGTCTTCTACACTTCCGTTCTGGACAAATTTCCTGCAAAACACAGATAAAACACATTAAAATTACTACAAAATGGCCCTAGACACACACTAAACTTAAGGAAAAAGCATTGAAAGTACCGCAAAATCACGGTACATCAAGCCTCGATCTCAATATCCCTAACATGAGACAAATACGCTAAACAACCCTTCTCTAGTAGTTTACTATCCCGGTTAGAGGATATATCTTAGATTACTTAGGCTTGTACAACTCTTCCTTTTCTAATCTTTCCCTTCTTGGAGTTTCTAGAGTCACAAATTTAGTATTACAATTATGAACATCATGATAGGGGGACAACCAAGTCATGCCTAAGAAAATATCAAAATCATCCATATCAAAAATCACCAAATCAACCCAAGTCTGAAATTCCATAAACAAAATAGGTCTAGCACAATAGACGTGGGTGACTATGACTTACTCTCCAACGGGGGTAGAAACACGAAAAGAGGCATTAAACACACCACACAAAATCTCAAATTCATAGGAAAATCTCATAGACACATAAAATAAGTGGTAACCGTTTGAAACAATGCATTATCCATCCGATCACACACAAGAATAGTACCTCTGATAACCATATAACACGCCTCTGCCTCATTTTTGCATAGAAAAGCATAACACTGAGATTTATCATCGACACAAGCTACCTCCCTGCCTGGTTACACATTACCTCTACCTCTGTTACCATTCCTCTACCTCCACGACCTTGCTTGTTACCTTCACCCACCTTGTGGACTTCCTCTATCATTATTACCATTTCCCGTGGTACCATTTCTCGAGAAGTCTGCTGTGCAGACTGAAACACACGCGAGTGTGAACAATCTCTCCTCATGTGTCAAAGTTCCACACAATTAAGCAAGTGTGAGCGCTAGATGGTCTTCTTCCTATCGCATGCACAACACTCTGACTATCCTGAAAAATATTTTATGCAGTCCCCGAATGGTTACCTATAGAAACGGGCATGGCGTACTGAATTTGCTTGGCCTCGAGCGTTGGTCGACCCGATCCTCTATCATAGGATCCCTGAAAATTTTTGGGATTCTCTGCCCTCTTCGCCAATGCTTTGCTTTACCATCTCTCCCCACCCCTCCACTTTCTTAACATAATTTGTTACCTTGTTGAAACTCTTCCTTGCAAAATTCATGTAGACACACAAAACTTGCAACTTATGATTCAAACCTCTAACAAATAATTGGATCCTTTGCTCTTTAGTTGTAATCAACAGTGTAGTATATTTGGATAAATAATCAAACTTGGCCTCATAAGCAGCCAGAGATATACTACCTTGCTCTAATATCATAAACTTGTCCTTTTTGCGATCCCTCAAGGTCCTAGGTACATACTTCTCTAGAAACAAAGCATGGAATTTGATCCAAGTAAGTGCATCTAAGGTACAAGATCTGCATTCCATATAGGCTTTGTATCATTGATTTTTTCACAACCCAGATTCTGGAATCCGAATCGCAACCGGCGTCGTTCACCTCTCAGAGGTCGCAGACAAGCCTGTTCTTGCATTCGTCACATTCATACGGTTAATTTTAGCGGAAAATTTAAAACTTTTTATTTATAGTTGAAGTATACATAGACTTCATATAAACACGTATTTATAAGGAATTTCATTGCTCATATATCAACCATCTAGTTATAAAAACATACAACTTTAAAGAAATAAGATACCATATCATAAGTAATACTTGCCAAAACGGCACTATTACAAGCGTCTGAACAAAATAGGAAAGAAACACTAGTGCAACATACTCCACTAGTTTAAACCCACTACAAGCAAGAAATGTAAAGGCAGGCATCCTCGAATACCTGAGGACCTACCAAGTCCAGATGAAATCTCTGAGTCCGAACAGCTGCGATGATACCCTCAACGTCCACCTGAGCCTGCACCTAAAATAGTAATATTGTATGGAATTATTACACACTTGTACTTAGTTTTGGTATATGCAACAACACATAACGGTAATGCATGAACAAGAATGGCTCTTCCTAATCAACATGTTTTCTTAGGAGGTCAAGTCTCTTGACTTACCCAATTTAATATAGGAAGGTCATACCATGAATATGTCACACATAATACACACATAGGTTCACATAACATACATTTCATGTTTCATATATTATACATTTCATATCCACGAGACCTTGGAATCATGGACTTAGAATTAAGACATCTCAAGTGAGGGCCCAACATATGGTACCTCAACCCGTCGGCCTTCTTTAGCAAACACAGAGTCTGCTTCATTCGTTTATTTGTACTTCACATTATTCATTTCATTCATTCGTAGGCTGATGTAAACACCAGCTCTACCTAGGATGAAGCTTAAGACTCTCATCGGGATCATGAAGTGCAATGACCAAGAATGACCTAATGACAATACTTGAGTCCGGTATCACCTCCTGATTGCCTTGAACAAACACCTTCGGTATCGTTCATTTCATTATCTTTAATACTTTGAGGAACTTCAACCTTAGCCGACATAGATCATGTGAGCATCATGAAATCTGGTGTCTCCCCCACCTCAAACTCTAGAGCTCTCTTTCTGTTGTTTGCGTAGGATTTTTGACGACTGTAAGCAGTAGCAAATCTACCTTTGATCATTCTCACCTTCTCCATAGCCTCATGTACGATCTCAGGGCCAAGGATGACAGATTCTCCTAACTCAAACCCCCCAACAGGAGACCTACATCTTCGGCCATATAGTTCTTTAAAAAGGCGCCATCCCAATACTGGAATGGTAGTTATTATTGTAAGAGAACTCTATAAGCGGCAAGTGATAATCCCAACTCCCCTTGAAGCCAATAACACAAGCTCTCAACATGTCTTCAAGGGTCTGGATGGTACGCTCATCTTGTCCATCCGTCTGCAGATGATAAGCAGTACTAAGCTTCACCTATGTACCCAAGCCCTTTTGGAAATATCTCCAAAAATGAGAAGTAAACTGGGCTCCCCTATCCGAGATGATAGACAGAGGAATCCCGTGCCATCTCACTATCTCATCAATATAAAGCTTGGCATAATCTTCAGCCTTGTAAATAGACTTCACAGGCATGAAGTGAGCGGACTTGGTCATTCTGTCAACAATAACCCAAATGGAATCATGTAGTTTCCTAGTCTTTGGCAGAACAACCACAAAATCCATATTGATAGCCTCCCACTTCCATGTTGGAATCTCAATCGTCTGAGTGAGACCCCAGGCTTAAGGTGTTCTGCCTTAACCTATTGTCAATTTGGACACTCCTCCACGAATTTTGAGATATCTCTCTTCATGCCTTCCCACCAATAGACCTCATTAAGGTCATGGTACATCTTGGTGGCACCTGGATGAATGGAATACCTGGAACCATGAGCTTCTGCCAAAATAATAGTCCTCAAATTATCAACATTAGGCACACATAACCTGTTTTGGTACCTGAGTACAACATCCCCTCCTAGGGAAAATGATTCATTCAACTTACTCAATACTGAGTCTTTCAACTCCATAAGTACTGGGTCGAGATGTTGATTGGCTTTAACATCTACAACAAATGAGGATACGGAGCTTGAGTGAACCGAAACACCCCCACTTGCTGCATCTGCTAGTCGTACACCCAATCTAGCCAATTGGTGTACCTCTTTAACCAACTTCTTCTTCTCTTCATCAATATGAGACATGCTGCCCATGCTCAATCAACTCTGTAACATTTCGAAATACCAAGGTCATGTGATAAGACTTAAATAGACTCCTTAAGATCTAAACCAGTGTTCCTAGTCAAATTAGGAATATGTAGAGTCTTTGAAGTGCTGTTAGAACCAAAACGTTCATAACATCCGGTAAGTTGGTTCATAAGAGGCCTAGAGTGTCCTTTTTTGTTTAACCAAGTTAAGGTGTCGGAATTTGGTAAAAGGTTGTAAAAATAGGTGTATAATATAGTGTGGGATGGTTTCATGTTGTAAAAGACAGGGTACGACTCCCCGAGGACCAACCAAGGACCCTCGAGGAAGACCCTTGAAACAGTAGGCCATGACGTTCCCCATGACGGGGTGTCACAGGCGCGACGGGGCGTCGAAGCCACCGTCGTTCCAGCCTTAGTTTCTGGGAAAAATCCTCTGCCTGCACAGTCTCTAACCAACGTGACGGATGTGCAGGACGTAGGGGGAAGTTGTCCGTCATGCCCACGACGGCCCGTCGTCGGGGATCCGTCGGGGAGGGGCTGTAATATTTACAGAAGCTAGTTTAAGTTTGATTAATTAATTAAAGTGTCTTAGGGGTAATTAGGGGTTTAAGGGGAGACTAATTAAGTGAATTAATACCCCACTATAAATGTCCCAACCCTCATTAGTCTAATCATTCTCTCAAAAACAAAACTCTCTTCCTTCTCTTTCTATTGGAAGACTCCATTGGAGAACAACTTGGAGAGATCATTCAGGGCTGATTTAGCACGAAATTCACCATCAAAACGTCATCAAACCTTAAGGTATGGGATCTAATTCACCTTTGAGATTCTTTCCTCAAATGGCTCCTTCAAAGATTTTCCAAAAGTTGAGTTTCTTATGGGTTTCGTCCATTTTTGAATTTGATCATATGAATTGAGTTAATTATGTATTCTTTGGGTTAGAATGAATAGATTATCATGTATTGCAACTTGATTATGATGAATTGAGGTAGTCTGGTTTAGATTGTGGGTGATGATCCCTAACCCTTACCCCTAAGTATGAAATTGATATGGATTAGGTTGGGTTTGATGTAATTGATCTCGTTATTAGTAAATGGTATTTAATGATTGTTATTGCATTGATTATGAACCTATTGTAATAAATTGAAGTTCTTCATGCCTATGTTCTTGAGTATTGAATCTAGGTTAACAAGATACACTTGATATCATGTTACTAAGCTTTGATGTAGTATTGCTTCATGGTATAGTGCTTATCCTAAATTAGTTCTTATGATTGATTATTGAATTACATTGGTGTGATGACCCATGATTTGGGGTTGATCTATGGGTTGATGGAAAGGCCCTTTATTGATGAACTATGGAGGAGTATTGGTAAGTCTTGATTATCCTAATCCTTACTTCAAATTGTGATTAATTGTCATCAAGGGATAATGTTATGTTGAAGTATACCTTGTTTAAAGTGATAGCTTGAAATGATGAATGAATTGAAATGTCTAGGTTGGTTGTGAGGTTTCCTAGGAGTACATGTTATAGGGAAGTTGTTATGTAAAGATGTATACTATCGTGATGAGATGTATAAGGGCTAACTTCACCTAATTGAGTTGTAATGAAAGGATTAATTCTCATACAATTCTTATTGAGCTACGATAAATGAAAGTGTTTAAGGGCTAGGCCCTAAGATATGTATATATACATACTTATGTTTATGAGTATGATAAGAGTTAAGGCTTTTTAATAAAGGGACCTAGCTTAGCACCGAGTGAGCTTGTATGTGAGGGGTGACACTTTCTAACATAAGAAAGGTAGGGTTCATTATGGTCCTCACGGGGTGCATAGCCTCATGACCCGAGTAGGGTGTAGAGTTGATATGTCCATGGTTCTTTTCTCCAAGCTCCATTAACTATGTTGCCACCATAGGATACTAGCTAGTGGATCCACCTAGATAGCTACGTTCACGTTAGGTTCTACCTTGGCCGGTAGATCACCTTCCATCGGTGTAAGGTTTCATGACACCGTATTCCACATTCGCTCATGTGGTCTATGTCGGTTTAGGCAAGCGTTCCCTAAACTAAAATGAATGAATAAGATATATACAAATCAAAATAACTTGAGAGGCTGGCTATAGCTTAGGTAGGGGTATGGGAATCTACCTACGCATTGCACTATTTTGCCTTGATAGGAGCTTTGAGAGGTCAATATTATGAGTGTAAAGAGATGGTATAGTATGAATGAAATTATAGGTTGAATAACTTGATTATGAGTATAATGTTGTTGTCTTTGCTTGAAAAAGAAGGTTCTATGACATGGAAGAGTATGTTGGGTATGGCTAAATGCTAATTATAGTCTTGGTAGGTTACTTGATTAAGTAGGAGACACGGTAATTTTACTTGATCATTGCACTTGTGACTTATGAAGGTTATCATTAGTATGCTTTACTTTGCTATGTTTCACTTGTATATATATCTTATCATGTTCTTCATAAATGACCCTTTTTAAGTATATTTGATTGGTAATTGTATATGCGATTCCATACTTAGTACATGTGGAGTACTAACCCCATTACTTTCCCTTTTCCCAAATATTTTAGGTTTGGGTCGTTTACTTGCTTCTTATTGCCGTGAAGGAAGACTTGGATACCATCCAAGTGGTAGGTCCTCACTCTCCCGAGGATGTTGTTGACATATCATTTCTATGTTGTTTAGATATCCTAATCATGTATTGACTCTATTATTCGTTTGAGACGATGTAGTGTATAGCCGATATGTGGATCCTTTTATTGATGTAGGGCTATGCCCAAGAGTTATTGTATTCGGTAGATGGTTATGATATGAGAAGGCTTTTATGACTCTTATTTTCTGAATATATATAAGTATATGAAATAAAAGTAGAAGACTAAGTAATCTTCATATATGAACAAGTCTATGTATACTTGATATAAATATGGTTATGTGTATGTAGAGGTCTATGTAAACCTCTGAGTAGTTTTAGATAAAAAGTTTTTAATTTTTCTGATCTTTAGTCGATGAATGCTATGACGAAGCTGAGGGGCTTGTCTTAGTTCTCCGAGAGGACGACGGCGCCGGTTACGTCTAGGGGGTAAACCCGGATGTGACAAACTTGGTATCAGAGCATGAGGTTGAATATCCTTGATGTTAACGTCTCTCTCAACCACGTTATTTAGGTTTGTATTCATAATTGTGAAGCGCGCCACACTCATGAATAGGAACTTATTTGATGCTTAGGAATCATTCTCATTATTGGAAATCCATATTGTGCCTCTAGAATATACGTCGTATATGCTTTTGCCTAAAACTTGTGTTTTGGTTATAGGAGATGAATACTAGAAGGAATGCGGCCAGAAGACTTGAAGAGGAGATTGCTACTGCGGGAATTCCTCCCCGTGATGATCCAGCTCCTCCTCTTGAAGAGATTGTTGTTGATGATCAGGCTCCTAATGACCCTCCACCTATGACAGAGGCTCAGATGAGGTCTATTATTGCTCAAATGGCTCAAGCCATGACTACTCAAGCTCAAGCCGCAACGGTGCAAGCCCAAGCTATGACTGCCCAAGACAATAGGGATTTGGCACCTAGAGTTCATGAGCAAACTATGGCTTCCCGACTTAGGGATTTCACTCTAATGAATCCTCCTATCTTCTATGGGTCTAAGGTTGATGAAGACCCTCAAGAATTCATTGATGAGGTTTACAAGATTTTGTGTGCTATGGGGTTTTCTTCTAGCGAGAACGCCGAGTTGGCCTCATACCAACTCAAGGATGTGGCTCAGACATGGCATGTGCAATGGAAGGTCAATAGGCCACCCCAAGATGGGACATTTACTTGGGAATTGTTCAAAAGGGCTTTCCTTAATCGGTTCTTCCCTAGGGAGATGAGAGAAATTAAGGTGGTGGAATTCGTCAATCTCCGCCAAGGAATGATGAGTGTTCATGAGTATTCTCTGAAGTTCATTCAATTGGCCAAATATGCTCCTTCCTTGGTCTTCGATCCTAGAGACGAGATGAGTCGATTCGTCACAGGAGTATCGGATGACTTACAAGAGGAGTGTCAATCGGCTATGCTACATGATAACATTAATATTGGTCGTCTCATGGTGCATGCAAAAAGAGTTGAGCAGGCTAGAGCAAAAAGGAAGGATAAGGATTCTAGAAGGGCAAGGTCTTCCGAGAGCGGAACTACTAAAGAGAGGTTTGGAGTTCAAGATAGGCCTAGATTTAAGAAGAGGTTCTCAAATTAGGTTCCATCCAAATTTCCCAAGGTTAGGGATGGGAAGGTCCCTAGGCCAAGAGCTCAAAAAGGAAAAAGTGGAAATTTGCCCAATGAGAATCCAACTTGCAAGGAATGTGGGAAGAAGCATTTAGGAGTTTACCTCCTAGGTTCGGACAAGTGCTATGGTTGTGGAAAGATTGGTCACAAGGTGCGGGATTGTCCAAATGCTAAAGGACAAGAGAGGGGTGGTCAGCCAAGTGGTTCAAATGATGTTCCCAAAAAGAACCGTTTTTATTCTCTTCGTTCGAGAGATGACCAAGAGGCCTCTCCCGATATGGTGACTGGTATGTTACAAATCTTTGTTATTGATGTGTATGCATTACTTGATCCGGGTGCTACTTTGTCTTTCGTTACTCCCTTAGTAGCTAAGAAGTTTAGTACATTACCCTATGTTTTGCATGAACCTATTTGGGTGTCTACTCCGGTGGGTGAGTCAGTGGTAGCAAAAAGAGTCGATCGAAATTGTCCTATTTCAATGTCTCAGAGAGTTTCTCATATTGATCTAGTTGAGCTAGACATGCTTGATTTTGATGTCATATTAGGTATGGATTGGTTGCATGCTAGTTTTGCTTCCATCGACTGTAGGACTAGAGTTGTGAGGTTTTGTTTCCCAAATGAACCCGTAATAGAGTGGAAGGGTGGAAATTCTCTTCCTAGAGGTCGTTTCATATCATGCCTAAAAGCGTGTAAAATGATCTCAAAGGGGTGTCTTTACCATATTGTGAGAGTCCAAGAAGTGGATTCCGAAGTTCCTCCAATTGAGTCTGTCCCCGTGGTGAGTGAATTTACGGAGGTATTTCCTGATGACCTTCCTGGCATTCCTCCCGAATGGGAAATCAATTTTGGTATTGATTTGCTACCGGAAACAAATCCTATCTCTATTTCTCCTTATAGAATGGCTCCGTCCGAGTTAAAAGAATTGAAGGCTCAACTTAAAGATTTGCTAGACTAGGGCTTTATAAGGCCTAGCATTTCTCCATGGGGTGCTCCGGTCTTGTTTGTGAAAAAGAAGGATGGGTCTTTTGAGAATGTGTATTGACTACCGACAACTCAACAAGGTTACTATCAAGAACAAGTATCCTCTTCCTCGGATTGATGATTTATTTGATCAACTCCAAGGAGCGAGTTACTTCTCCAAAATTGACTTGAGGTCAGGGTATCACCAGCTTAGGGTGAGAAATGAAGATATTCCAAACACAGCATTTCGGACTCGGTATGGGCATTATGAGTTCGTGGTTATGTCCTTTGGTCTTACAAATGCTCTGGCGGCGTTTATGGATCTGATGAATTGGGTGTTTCGAAGTTACCTTGATTCATTTGTTATTGTATTTATCGATGATATGTTGGTGTATTCGAAAAATGAGGTTGATCACATGAGTCATCTAAGGGTAGTATTGCAAACCCTTAAAGAGCATAAATTGTTCGCTAAGTATAGCAAGTGCGAGTTTTGGCTGAGGTCGGTGGCGTTTCTTGGGCACATCATCTCTAGTGAGGGAGTTGAGGTAGACCCAAGGAAAACGGATGCGGTAAGAAACTGGCCTAGACCCTTGCCAACTGACATTAGGAGTTTCTTGGGTCTAGCGGGTTATTATCGAAGGTTCGTAGAAGGTTTTTCATCCATTGCATCTCCTTTGACTATATTGACTCAAAAAGGTAAAAAGTTTGAGTGGTCGAAGGCATGCGAGAAGACTTTTCAATTATTGAAGGATAGGCTTACTTCCGCTCCGGTGTTAACTTTACCGGAAGGATCTAAAGGGTTCATTGTGTATTGTGATGCATCTCGCATAGGTTTGGGGTGTGTGCTTATGAAAAATTGGAAGGTGATTGCCTATGCTTCGCGACAACTTAAGGTGCATGAAAGAAATTGTCCTACTCATGACCTTGAGTTAGCGGTCGTGGTGTTTGCTTTAAAAATATGGAGACACTACTTGTATGGTGTTCATGTGGATGTTTTCACTGCTCATAAGAGCCTTCAATATGTGTTTACCCAAAAAGAGTTGAATCTTCGACAAAAAAGGTGGTTAGAGTTGTTGAAAGATTATGATATGAGTGTCTTATACCATCCGAGCAAGGCAAATATGGTGGCGGATGCTCTAAGCCGTATGACTATGAGTAGTGTGTCTCATATAGATGAAGACAAGAAAGATCTAGTAAAAGATATCCATAGTCTGACTAGATTAGGGGTGCGATTGGTGAGTTCTCTAAATTGAGGTGCCACGGTTCATCATAGCTCCGAGTCATCATTGGTGGTTGAGGTGAAGTCCAAACAACACGTTGATCAACTATTAATGGAGTTAAAGGAATCGGTTCTTGTCAAGACGAATGAGTCATTCTCTTTAGGGGGAGATAGTGTGTTGAGGTACCAATGGAGGTTATATGTTCCTGATGGTGATAGGATTGAGGGATCGGATCCTTGATGAACCATGGATCCTACTATTCCATCCATCCCGGTTCTACAAAGATGTATCATGACCTTCGAGAAATATATTGGTGGGAAGGTTTGAAGAAGGATATAGCGGAATTTGTTGCTAAATGTCGAATTGTCAAAGTGAAGGCGGAACATCAAAAGCCGGATGGCTTACTACAAGATATCCAAATTCCTACTTGGAATGGGAAGACATTAATATGGATTTTGTGGTAGGGTTGCTCGGACTAAAAGTCATTTGATTCTATATGGTGATTGTTGATAGATTGACTAAGTCCGCTCATTTTATTCCCTTCAAATCCACGTATTCGGCGAAGATTATGCGAAGATTTTCATAGATGAGATTGTGTGTCGTCATGGTATTCTGTTTCCATCATTTGGATCGGAGTGCACAATTCACATCTAGATTTTGGAAGTCGTTTCAAAAGGTTTGGGTACTAAAGTAAATTAAGTACCGCCTTCCATCCTCAAACGAATGGTCAAGCGGAACGCACGATTCAAACTCTTGAGGATATGCTTAAAGCTTGCATCATTGATTTTAAAGGGAGTTGGATAAGCATTTTCCATTGGTGGAGTTTGCATTAATAATAGCTTTCATTCGTCCATCTCCTGGCTCCCTATGAAGCTTTGTATGGTAGGAGGTGTAGGTCTCCTATAGGATGGTTGAAGTGGGTGAGTCATCGATCTTTGGTCCCGACTTGATTTATAAGACATTGGAGAATTATTATATATCATAAGAAATAGGTTGCAAGCAGCCTATAGTGACGAAAAAGTCCTATGCCGATAATATAAGAAGGTATTTGGAGTTTGAAGAGGGCGCTAAAGTGTACTTGAATATTTCCCCTATGAAAGGAGTGTAAGATTGGCAAGAAAGGGGTTGAGCCCTCGTGTATGTAGGCCCTTATGAGATTTTGGAAGGGTTGGTAAAGTTGCCTATCGTTTAAAATTACCTAATGATTTAGCTTTGGTTTCATCCGTTTTCCATGTCTCTATGTTGAAAAAGTGTATCGGGGATCCCGAGTCAATTCTTCCTATTGAAGGTCTTGGAGTCAAGGATAACCTCTCTTATGAGGAGGTTCCAGTTCAAATCCTTGATAGGCAAGTGAAAAGTTGGAGAACAAAGAGGTGGTTTCCGTGAAAGTGTTATGGAAGAACCACCTAGTTGAGGGTGCAACATCGGAGGCAGAGGGCCGACACTGAAAACACCGTTATCCTCATCTTTTTATGTTTAAGTTAATATCTCTCTCTAATGATATAATCATAGATTTTTAGATATTCTGATCTTTGATGTTTTTGGTGAAACTTTGCAAAACTCCTAGTTTTGGAGACTTAAATGAAATCACTTTAGGGTGACCTTAGATAAATTTGAAAGTTGTCTTGTTTCTTGCATATTGAGTTCAAGTTGTGTAATTGAGATATGGTTATTCCGTGTGGATATTGTATTGAGCATATGCATATAGATAACTTTGTGCTATTGACTTGAGTGATGAATATTTAGCTCATGTATATGTGAAAAGGAGAAACCTCATAAGAAATTTTGAGCTTTGATGTGTGTAAATGTGAGTGTTTGAAGTATTCTTATTGAAATAATATAATCTATGCTAATTGAATATTGTGAATTGTGTTGAGCTGCTAGTCCTTTGAGTCTATTCCCTCATTTAATATGGGTGTGTGTTGGGTGTTCATTCGGGAACGAATGTTTCCTAAGGGGGTAAGTAACATTTAGAAATACCAAGGTCATGTGATAAGACTTAATAGACTCCTTAAATGCTAAACCAGTGTTCATAGTCAATTAGGAATATGTAGAGTCTTTGAAGGTGTGTTAGAAACCAAACGTTCATTACGTCCTGTAAGTTGGTTCATAAGAGGGCTAGAGTGTCCTTTTGTTTACAAAGTTAAAGAGTCGGGAATTGGTAAAGTTGTGTAAAAATAGGTGTATCAGATTATAGTGTGGGATGGTTCATGTTGTTAGACATAGACTAGCGAGTAACGTCACTCCCGAGGACCAACCAAGGGACCCTCGAGGAGGCCCTTGAAATGTTAAAGGCCATGTGACGTACCCATGACGGGCGTCACAGGCGCGACGGGGCATCGAAGACACCGTCTCGTGCCAGCTGCTAGTTTCTGGGAAAAATCCTCGCCTGCACAGTCTCTAAACCAACACGACGAATGTGCAGACGGAGGGGGAAGCTGTCGTCCGTCACGCCCACGACAGCCCGTTCGTCGGGAGCCGTCGGGGGGCTGTAATATATTACAGAAAGCTAGTTTAAGTTTGATTAATTCAAAGTGTCTTAGAGGGTAATTAGGGGTGTCAGGGGGAGACTAATTAAGTGAATTAAGACCCCACTATACATATGTCCCAACCCTCATTAGTCTAATCATTCTATCAAAAAACAAACTCTCTTTCTTCTCTCTCTTTATTTCTCTCTCTATATGGAGCTCATTGGAGACAACTTTGGGAGTCATTGGGGGCTGATTTAGCACGAAATTCACCATCAAAACGTCATCACACGCTTAAGGTATGGATTAATTTACCTTGTGAGATTCTTCCTCAAGGGCTCCTTCAAGATTTTTCCAAAAGTTGGAGTTTCTTATGGGTTTCGTCCATTTTTCTATTTGATCAATATGATGATATGAGTTTAGTATTTATGTATTCTTTGTGGTTAGGAATGAATAGATTATCTGTGATTGCAACTTGATTATGATGAATTGAGGTAGTTTGGTTTAGATTGTGGGTGATGATCCTAACCCTTAACCCTAAGTATGAAATTGATATGGATTAGGTTGGGTTTGATTGTAATTGATCTCGTTACTTAGTTAAATGGTCTTTAATGATTGTTATTGGCATTGATTATGAACCTATGTAATAATTATGAAGTTCTTCATGACTATGGTTCTTGATGTATTGAATCTGGTTAACAAGATACACTTGATAATCATGTTACTAAGCTTTGATGTAGTATTGCTTTTATGGTATAGTGCTTCTCTCTAAATTGAGTTCTTATTGTGATTGTGAATTTACAATTGTTGATGAGTACCAGATTTGGGTTGATCTATGGGTGATGGGAGCCTTTATTGATGAACTATGGAGGAGTATTGGTAAGTCTTGGATTATCCTAATCCTTACTTCAAATTTTGATTAATTGTCATCAAGGGATAATGTTATGTTGAAGTATACCTTTTTCAAGTGATAGCTTGAAAGATGAATGAATTCAAATGTCTAGATTGGTTGTGAGGTTTCCTAGGAGTACATTTATAGTAAGTAGTTATGTAAAGATGTATACTATCGTGATGAGAGTGTAGGGCTAACTTCACCTAATTGAGTTGTAATGAAAGGATTAATTCTCATACAATTCTTATTGAGCTACGATAAATGAAAGTGTTTAAGGGCTAGGCCCTAGATATGTATATATACATACTTATGTTTATGAGTAGATAAGAGTTAAGGCTTTTTAATAAAGGGACCTAGCTTAGCACCGAGTGAGCTTGTATGTGAGGGGTGACACTTTCTAACATAAGAAGGTAGGGTTCATTATGGTCCTCACGGGTGATAGCCTCATGACCCGAGTAGGGTGTAGAGTTGATATGTCCATGGTTCTTTTCTCCAAGCTCCATTAACTATGTTGCCACCATAGGATACTAGCTAGTGGATCCACCTAGATAGCTACGTTCACGTTAGGTTCTACCTTGGCCGGTAGACCACCTTCCATCGGTGTAAGGTTTCATGACACCGATTCCACATTCGCTCATGTGGTCTATGTCGGTTAGGCAAGCGTTCCCTAAACTAAATGAATGAATAAGATATATACAAATCAAAATAACTTGAGAGGCTGGCTATAGCTTAGGTAGGGGTATGGGAATCTACCTACGCATTGCACTATTTTGCCTTGATAGGAGCTTTGAGAGGTCAATATTATGAGTGTAAAGAGATGGTATAGTATGAATGAAATTATAGGTTGAATAATTGATTATGAGTATAATGTTGTTGTCTTTGCTTGAAAAGAAGGTTCTATGACATGGAAGAGTATGTTGGGTATGGCTAAATGCTAATTATAGTCTTGGTAGGTTACTTGATTAAGTAGGACACGGTAATTTTACTTGATCATTGCACTTGTGACTTATGAAGGTTATCATTAGTATGCTTTACTTTGCTATGTTTCACTTGTATATATATCTTATCATGTTCTTCATAAATGACCCTTTTTAAGTATATTTGATTGGTAATTGTATATGCGATTCCATACTTAGTACATGTGGAGTACTAACCCCATTACTTTCCCTTTTCCAAATATTTTAGGTTTGGGTCGTTACTTGCTTCTTGCCGTGAAGGAAGACTTGGATACCATCCAAGTGGTAGGTCCTCACTCTCCCGAGGATGTTGTTGACATATCATTTCTATGTTGTTTAGATATCCTAATCTGTATGACTCTATTATTCGTTTGAGACGATGTAGTGTATAGCCGATATGTGGATCCTTTTATTGATGTAGGGCTATGCCCAAGAGTTATTGTATTCGGTAGATGGTTATGATATGAGAAGGCTTTTATGACTCTTATTTTTCTGAATATATATAAGTATATGAAATAAAAGTAGAAGACTAAGTAATCTTCATATATGAACAAGTCTATGTATACTTGATATAAATATGGTTATGTGTATGTAGAGGTCTATGTAAACCTCGAGTAGTTTTAGATAAAAAGTTTTAATTTTTCTGATCTTTAGTCGATGAATGCTATGACGAAGCTGAGGGGCTTGTCTTAGTTCTCCGAGAGGACGACGGCGCGGTTACGTCTAGGGGTAAACCCGGATGTGACAAACTTGGTATCAGAGCCAGGTTGAATATCCTTGATGTTAACGTCTCTCTCAACCACGTTATTTAGGTTTGTATTCATAATTGTGAAGCGCGCCACGCTCATGAATAGGAACTTATTTGATTTTAGGAATCATTCTCATTATTGGAAATCCATATCGTGCCTCTAGAATATACGTCGCATATGCTTTCGCCTAAACCTTGTGTTTTGGTTATAGGAGATGAATACTAGAAGGAATGCGGCCAGAAGACTTGAGGAGGAGATTGCTGCTGCGGGAATTCCTCCCCGTGATGATCCAGCTCCTCCTCTTGAAGAGATTGTTGTTGATGATCAGGCTCCTAATGACCCTCCACCTATGACAGAGGCTCAGATGAGGGCTATTATTGCTCAAATGGCTCAAGCCATGACTACTCAAGCTCAAGCCGCAACGGTGCAAGCCCAAGCTATGACTGCCCAAGACAATAGGGATTTGGCACCTAGAGTTCATGAGCAAACTATGGCTTCCCGACTTAGGGATTTCACTCTAATGAATCCTCCTATCTTCTATGGGTCTAAGGTTGATGAAGACCCTCAAGAATTCATTGATGAGGTTTACAAGATTTTGTGTGCTATGGGGTTTTCTTCTAGCGAGAATGCCGAGTTGGCCTCATACCAACTCAAGGATGTGGCTCAGACATGGCATGTGCAATGGAAGGTCAATAGGCCACCCCAAGATGGGACATTTACTTGGGAATTGTTCAAAAGGGCTTTCCTTGATCGGTTCTTCCCTAGGGAGATGAGAGAAATTAAGGTGGTGGAATTCGTCAATCTCCGCCAAGGAATGATGAGTGTTCATGAGTATTCTCTGAAGTTCATTCAATTGGCCAAATATGCTCCTTCCTTGGTCTTCGATCCTAGAGACGAGATGAGTCAATTCGTCACAGGAGTATCGGATGACTTACAAGAGGAGTGTCAATCGGCTATGCTACATGATAACATTAATATTGGTCGTCTCATGGTGCATGCAAAAAGGGTTGAGCAGTCTAGAGCAAAAAGGAAGGATAAGGATTCTAGAAGGGCAAGGTCTTCCGAGAGCGGAACTACTAAAGAGAGGTTTGGAGTTCAAGATAGGCCTAGATTTAAGAAGAGGTTCTCAAATTAGGTTCCATCCAAATTTCCCAAGGTTAGGGATGGGAAGGTCTCTAGGCCAAGAGCTCAAAAAGGAAAAAGTGGAAATTTGCCCAATGAGAATCCAACTTGCAAGGAATGTGGGAAGAAGCATTTAGGAGTTTGCCTCCTAGGTTCGGACAAGTGCTATGGTTGTGGAAAGATTGGTCACAAGGTGCGGGATTGTCCAAATGCTAAAGGACAAGAGAGGGGTGGTCAGCCAAGTGGTTCAAATGATGTTCCCAAAAAGAACCGTTTTTATTCTCTTCGTTCGAGAGATGACAAAGAGGCCTCTCCCGATATGGTGACTGGTATGTTACAAATCTTTGTTATTGATGTGTATGCATTACTTGATCCGGGTGCTACTTTGTCTTTCGTTACTCCCTTAGTAGCTAAGAAGTTTAGTACATTACCCTATGTTTTGCATGAACCTATTTGGGTGTCTACTCCGGTGGGTGAGTCAGTGGTAGCAAAAAGAGTCTATCGAAATTGTCCTATTTCAATGTCTCAGAGAGTTTCTCATATTGATCTAGTTGAGCTAGACATGCTTGATTTTGATGTCATATTAGGTATGGATTGGTTGCATGCTAGTTTTGCTTCCATCGACTGTAGGACTAGAGTTGTGAGGTTTTGTTTCCCAAATGAACCCGTAATAGAGTGGAAGGGTGGAAATTCTCTTCCTAGAGGTCGTTTCATATCATGCCTAAAAGCGTGTAAAATGATCTCAAAGGGGTGTCTTTACCATATTGTGAGAGTCCAAGAAGTGGATTCCGAAGTTCCTCCAATTGAGTCGGTCCCCGTGGTGAGTGAATTTACGGAGGTATTTCCTGATGACCTTCCTGGCATTCCTCCCGAATGGGAAATCAATTTTGGTATTGATTTGCTACCGAAAACAAATCCTATCTCTATTTCTCCTTATAGAATGGCTCCGGCCGAGTTAAAAGAATTGAAGGCTCAACTTAAAGATTTGCTAGACTAGGGCTTTATAAGGCCTAGCATTTCTCCATGGGGTGCTCCGGTCTTGTTTGTGAAAAAGAAGGATGGGTCTTTGAGAATGTGTATTGACTACCGACAACTCAACAAGGTTACTATCAAGAACAAGTATCCTCTTCCTCGGATTGATGATTTATTTGATCAACTCCAAGGAGCGAGTTACTTCTCCAAAATTGACTTAAGGTCAGGGTATCACCAGCTTAGGGTGAGAAATGAAGATATTCCAAACACAGCATTTCGGACTCGGTATGGGCATTATGAGTTCGTGGTTATGTCCTTTGGTCTTACAAATGCTCTGGCGGCGTTTATGGATCTGATGAATTGGGTGTTTCGAAGTTACCTTGATTCATTTGTTATTGTATTTATCGATGATATGTTGGTGTATTCGAAAAATGAGGTTGATCACATGAGTCATCTAAGGGTAGTATTGCAAACCCTTAAAGAGCATAAATTGTTCGCAAGTATAGCAAGTGCGAGTTTTGGCTGAGGTCGGTGGCGTTTCTTGGGCACATCATCTCTAGTGAGGGAGTTGAGGTAGACCCAGGGAAAACGGATGCGGTAAGAAACTGGCCTAGACCCTTGCCAACTGACATTAGGAGTTTCTTGGGTCTGGCGGGTTATTATCGAAGGTTCGTAGAAGGTTTTTCATCCATTGCATCTCCTTTGACTATATTGACTCAAAAAGGTAAAAAGTTTGAGTGGTCGAAGGCATGCGAGAAGAGTTTTCAATTATTGAAGGATAGGCTTACTTCCGCTCCGGTGTTAACTTTACCGGAAGGATCTAAAGGGTTCATTGTGTATTGTGATGCATCTCGCATAGGTTTGGGGTGTGTGCTTATGAAAAATTGGAAGGTGATTGCCTATGCTTCGCGGCAACTTAAGGTGCATGAAAGAAATTGTCCTACTCATGACCTTGAGTTAGCGGTCGTGGTGTTTGATTTAAAAATATGGAGACACTACTTGTATGGTGTTCATGTGGATGTTTTCACTGCTCATAAGAGCCTTCAATATGTGTTTACCCAAAAAGAGTTGAATCTTCGACAAAAAAGGTGGTTAGAGTTGTTGAAAGATTATGATATGAGTGTCTTATACCATCCGAGCAAGGCAAATATGGTGGCGGATGCTCTAAGCCGTATGACTATGAGTAGTGTGTCTCATATAGATGAAGACAAGAAAGATCTAGTAAAAGATATCCATAGTCTGACTAGATTAGGGGTGCGATTGGTGAGTTCTCTAAATTGAGGTGCCACGGTTCATCATAGCTCCGAGTCATCATTGGTGGTTGAGGTGAAGTCCAAACAACACGTTGATCAACTATTAATGGAGTTAAAGGAATCGGTTCTTGTCAAGACGAATGAGTCATTCTCTTTAGGGGGAGATAGTGTGTTGAGGTACCAATGGAGGTTATGTGTTCCTGATGTTGATGGATTGAGGGATCGGATCCTTGATGAAGCCCATGGATCCCACTATTCCATCCATCCCGGTTCTACAAAGATGTATCATGACCTTCGAGAAATATATTGGTGGGAAGGTTTGAAGAAGGATATAGCGGAATTTGTTGCTAAATGTCTGAATTGTCAACAAGTGAAGGCGGAACATCAAAAGCCGGATGGCTTACTACAAGATATCCAAATTCCTACTTGGAAGTGGGAAGACATTAATATGGATTTTGTGGTAGGGTTGCCTCGGACTCAAAAGTCATTTGATTCTATATGGGTGATTGTTGATAGATTGACTAAGTCCGCTCATTTTATTCCCTTCAAATCCACGTATTCGGCGGAAGATTATGCGAAGATTTTCATAGATGAGATTGTGTGTCGTCATGGTATTCTGTTATCCATCATTTCGGATCGGGGTGCACAATTCACATCTAGATTTTGGAAGTCGTTTCAAAAAGGTTTGGGTACTAAAGTAAAATTAAGTACCGCCTTCCATCCTCAAACGAATGGTCAAGCGGAACGCACGATTCAAACTCTTGAGGATATGCTTAAAGCTTGCATCATTGATTTTAAAGGGAGTTGGGATAAGCATTTTCCATTGGTGGAGTTTGCATATAATAATAGCTTTCATTCGTCCATCTCCATGGCTCCCTATGAAGCTTTGTATGGTAGGAGGTGTAGGTCTCCTATAGGATGGTTTGAAGTGGGTGAGTCATCGATCTTTGGTCCCGACTTGATTTATAAGACATTGGAGAATTTATATATCATAAGAAATAGGTTGCAAGCAGCCTATAGTCGACAAAAGTCCTATGCCGATAATATAAGAAGGTATTTGGAGTTTGAAGAGGGCGATAAAGTGTACTTGAAAATTTCCCCTATGAAAGGAGTGGTAAGATTTGGCAAGAAAGGAAGTTGAGCCCTCGTTATGTAGGCCCTTATGAGATTTTGGAAAGGGTTGGTAAAGTTGCCTATCGTTTAAAATTACCTAATGATTTAGCTTTGGTTCATCCGGTTTTCCATGTCTCTATGTTGAAAAAGTGTGTCGGGGATCCCGAGTCAATTCTTCCTATTGAAGGTCTTGGAGTCAAGGATAACCTCTCTTATGAGGAGGTTCCAGTTCAAATCCTTGATAGGCAAGTGAAAAGGTTGAGGAACAAAGAGGTGGTTTCCGTTAAAGTGTTATGGAAGAACCACCTAGTTGAGGGTGCAACATCGGAGGCAGAGACCGACATGAAAACCCGTTATCCTCATCTTTTTTATGTTTAAGGTTAATATCTCTCTCTAATGATATAAATACATTAGATATTGTGAATCTTTGATGTTTTGGTGAAACTTTGCAAAACTCCTAGTTTTGGAGACTACTAAAATGAAATCACTTTAGGGTGACCTTAGATAAATTTGAAAGTTGTCTTGTTTCTTGCATATTGAGTCAAGTTGTGTAATTGAGATATGGTTATTCCGTGTGGATATTGTATTGAGCATATTGATAAGATAAACTTTGTGCTAATTGACTTGAGTGATGAATGATTTAGCTCATGTATATGTGAAAAGGAGAAACCTCATAAGGAAATTTTGAGCTTATGTGTGGTAAATTGATGTTTTGAAGTATTCTTATTGAAATAATATCATTCATGCTAATTGAATATTGTGAATTGGTTGAGCTGCTAGTCCTGAGTCTATTCCCTCATTTAAAGGGTGTTTGGTGTCATTCGGGAACGAATGTTCCTAAGGGGGGATAATGTAACATTTAGAAATACCAAGGTCATGTGATAAGACTTAAATAGACTCCTTAACATCTAAACTAGTGTTCCTAGTCAAATTAGGAATATGTAGAGTCTTTGAAGTGGTGTTAGAACCAAAACGTTCATAACGTCCGGTAAGTTGGTTCATAAGAGGGCTAGAGTGTCCTAACAAAGTTAAAGAGTCGGAATTTGGTAAAAGGTTGTAAAAATAGGTGTATCATATAGTGTGGGATGGTTTCATGTTGTAAAAGACAGGGTACGACTCCCCGAGGACCAACCAAGGACCCTCGAGGAGGACCCTTGAAATAGTAGGCCATGACGTACCCATGACGGGGCGTCACAGGCGCGACGGGGCATCGAAGACACCGTCGTGCCAGCCTTAGTTTCTGGGAAAAATCCTCCGCCTGCACAGTCTCTAACCAACGCGACGAATGTGCAGGACGGAGGGGGAAGCTGTCCGTCACGCCCACGACAGCCCGTCGTCGGGGAGCCGTCGGGGAGGGGCTGTAATATTTACAGAAGCTAGTTTAAGTTTGATTAATTCATTAAAGTGTCTTAGGGGTAATTAGGGGTGTAAGGGGA
Organism: Solanum lycopersicoides; assembly: GCA_022817965.1. Classification (NCBI taxonomy): domain Eukaryota; kingdom Viridiplantae; phylum Streptophyta; class Magnoliopsida; order Solanales; family Solanaceae; genus Solanum; species Solanum lycopersicoides. The sequence continues at coordinate 42,944,998 of CM040627.1, forward strand.
GACTAATTAAGTGAATTAAGACCCCACTATAAATGTCCCAACCCTCATTAGTCTAATCATTCTATCAAAAACAAAACTCTCTTTCTTCTCTCTCTACTTTCTCTCTCTATTGGAAGACTCCATTGGAGAACAACTTTGGGAGATCATTGGGGGCTGATTTAGCACGAAATTCACCATCAAAACGTCATCACACCTTAAGGTATGGGATCTAATTTACCTTTGAGATTCTTTCCTCAAAGGGCTCCTTCAAAGATTTTCAAAAGTTGAGTTTCTTATGGGTTTCGTCCATTTTCTAATTTGATCATATGAATTGAGTTAATTATGTATTCTTTGGGTTAGAATGAATAGATTATCATGTATTGCAACTTGATTATGATGAATTGAGGTAGTTTGGTTTAGATTGTGGGTGATGATCCCTAACCCTTAACCCTAAGTATGAAATTGATATGGATTAGGTTGGGTTTGATGTAATTGATCTCGTTATTAGTTAAATGGTCTTTAATGATTGTTATTGCATTGATTATGAACCTACTGTAATAAATTGAAGTTCTTCATGACTATGTTCTTGAGTATTGAATCTAGGTTAACAAGATACACTTGATATCATGTTACTAAGCTTTGATGTAGTATTGCTTTATGGTATAGTGCTTCTCCTAAATTAGTTCTTATGATTGATTATTGAATTACATTGGTGTGATGACCCAAGATTTGGGGTTGATCTATGGGTTGATGGTAAGGCCCTTTATTGATGAACTATGGAGGAGTATTGGTAAGTCTTGATTATCCTAATCCTTACTTCAAATTGTGATTAATTGTCATCAAGGGATAATGTTATGTTGAAGTATACCTTATTTAAAGTGATAGCTTGAAATGATGAATGAATTCAAATGTCTAGATTGGTTGTGAGGTTTCCTAGGAGTACATGTTATAGGTAAGTTGTTATGTAAAGATGTATACTATCGTGATGAGATGTATAAGGGCTAACTTCACCTAATTGAGTTGTAATGAAAGGATTAATTCTCATACAATTCTTATTGAGCTACGATTAATGAAAGTGTTTAAGGGCTAGGCCCTAAGATATGTATATATACATACTTATATTTATGAGTATGATAAGAGTTAAGGATTTTTAATAAAGGGACCTAGCTTAGCACCGAGTGAGCTTGTATGTGAGGGGTGACACTTTCTTACATAAGAAAGGTAGGGTTCATTACGGTCCTCACGGGGTGGATAGCCTCATGACCCGAGTAGGGTGTAGAGTTTATATGTCCATGGTTCTTTTCTCCAAGCTCCATTAACTATGTTGCCACCATAGGATACTAGCTAGTGGATCCACCTAGATAGCTACGTTCACGTTAGGTTCTACCTTAGCCGGTAGACCACCTTCCATCGGAGTAAGGTTTCATGACACCGTATTCCATATTCGCTCATGTGGTCTATGTCAGTTAAGGCAAGGGTTCCCTAAACTAAAATGAATGAATAAGATATAGACAAATCAAAATAACTTAAGAGGTTGGCTATAGCTTAGGTAGGGGTATGGGACTCTACCTACGCATTGCACTAGTTTGCCTTCATAGGAGCTTTGAGAGGTCAATATTATGAGTGTAAAGAGATGGTATAGTATGAATGAATTTATAGGTTGAATAACTTGATTATGAGTATAATGTTGTTGTCTTTGCTTGAAAAAGAAGGTTCTATGACATGGAAGAGTATGTTGGGTATGGCTAAATGCTAATTATAGTCTTGGTAGGTTACTTGATTAAGTAGGAGACATGGTAATTTTACTTGATCATTGCACTTGTGACTTATGAAGGTTATCATTAGTATGCTTTACTTTGCTATGTTTCACTTGTATATATGTCTTATCATGTTCTTCATTAATGTCCCTTTTTAAGTATATTTGATTGGTAATTGTATATGTGATTCCACACTTAGTACATGTGGAGTACTAACCCCATTACTTTCCCTTTTCCCAAACATTTTAGGTTCGGGTCGTTTACTTGCTTCTTCTTGCCGTGAAGGAAGACTTGGATATTTTACCATCCAAGTGGTAGGTCCTCACTCTCCCGAGGATGTTGTTGACATATCATTTCTATGTTGTTTAGATATCCTAATTCTGTATTGACTCTATTATTCGTTTGAGACGATGTAGTGTATAGCCGATATGTGGCTCCTTGTATTGATGTAGGGCTATGCCCAAGACTTATTGTATTCGGTAGATGGTTATGAGATGAGACGACTTTTATGACTCTTATTTTCTGAATATATATAAGTGTATGAAATAAAAGTAGAAGACTAAGTAATCTTCATATATGAACAAGTCTATGTATACTTGATATAAATATGGTTATGTGTATGTAGAGGTCTATGTAAACCTCCGAGTAGTTTTAGATAAAAAGTTTTTAATTCTTTCTGATCTTTAGTCGATGAATGCTGTGACGAAGCTGAGGGACTTGTCTTAGTCCTCCGAGAGGACGACGGTACCGGTTACGTCTAGGGGGTAAACCCGGATGTGACAGACTCAACGCATCAGCCACCACATTGGCCTTACTCGGGTGATAATAAACATTTATATCATAATCTTTGAGCAGTTCTAGCTATCTCCTCTAATGAAGGTTCAACTCCCTCTACGTAAAAACATACTGAAGACTTTTACGGTCATTATATACATCAACATGTACACCATATAAATAATGGCTCCAAAGTTTTAACGCAAACACCACAATAGCTAACTCAAGATCATGAGTAGGATAGTTCTTCTAGTAGATCTTCAATTGTCTCGACGCATATGCAATTACCTTGCCATCCTGCATAAGAACACATCCCAAACCTACCCGGTAAGCTTCACAGTACACCACATATCCTACACCACTCCTCGGAAACGTGAGAACTAGAGCTGAAGTGAGTCGGTCTTTGAGCTCTTAGAAGCTCTTCTCACATTTTTCAGACCACTCAAACTTTAATTTCTTCTTCGTCAAGGCTGTCAGTGGATCCGCAATAATGGCAAAGACTTCCACAAACCTGCGATAATAATTGGCTAAACCCAGAAAACTCCGAATATCTGTAGGAGTAAGGGGTCTCGGCCAATTGTTCACTGCCTCAACCTTCTTAGGATCAACTTTAACGCCTTGGTTGGTCACAACATGACCAAGAAAGGTCATTGATCTCAACCAGAATTCACATTTGCTGAACTTCGGATACAACTGATGTTCTCTGAGTACTTGCAATGTCTTTCTCAAGTGTACCTCATGCTCTTCTTTAGACTTAGAGTATATGAGAATGCCATCTATGAATACTATGACAAAGAATCAAGGTACTCACGGAAGACCCTATTCATAAGGTCCATAAACGCGGCTGGTGCGTTAGTGAGACCAATGACATGACCAGAAACTGATAGTGCCCATATCTAGTATGAAAGGCCATCTTAGGGACGTCTTCTCGCCTCACTCTAAGCTGATGGTAGCTGACCGAAGGTCTATCTTGGAAAAGAAACTTTAACCCTAGAGTTGGTCAAACAGATCGTCGATTCTGGGAAGAGGGTACTTATTCTTTATAGTGAATTTGTTGAGTTGCCGATAATCGATGCACATTCTAAGGGTTCCATCATTTTTCTTTACAAACAACACTAGAGCACCCCATGGGGATATGCTCGGCTGGATGAAGACCTTATCAAGTAGATATTTTAACTCCAACTTCAAATCTTTGAGTTCAACTGGTGCCATCCTATACGGGGGAATAGAAATTAGCTTGGTGTTGGGATCTAAATCAACACCAAAGTCAAACTCACGTTCAGGAGGAATTCCTAGTAAATCCTCTAGAAAGATATCTGGAAACTCGTTCACTATTAACACTAAGTCTATGGAAGGAACTTCTTGATCTAAGTCATTGACTCTAACTAAGTGGTACAAATACCCCTTAGCTATCATCTTGTTGGCCTTCAAGTGTGAAACAATTTGGCCGACCGGACTTGAACCATGCCCTTCCCATTCGCGCTGTAACTCATTTGGAAACTGAAACCTCACTACCCTATTTCGACAATCTATTGTGGCATAATACTTATGGAGCCAGTCCATACCCAAGATTACATCAAAATCGAGCATGGCTAATTCCACAAGATCAGCGTGAGTGACTCTATCAAGGATGTGAATTGGGAAATTTTTATACACTCTTTCTTCTCTAATGTCGTCTCCTATGGGAGTACTCACTAGAATCAGCTCATGCAAGATTTCAGGAAACACATCAAACCTACTAGCTATCAAAGGAGTAACAAATGATAGAGTGGATCCTGGATATAACAATGCATACACTGGGAAAGTAAAGACATGCAACGTACCCATGACAACAACATCTGACTTCTCTTGCTCTTTCTACCTTTTATCGCATAAAATCGGTTCCTCTTAGGAGGTTCGGCTGCACCATTTGCATTCGGTTGAGGCTCAGCACCTTCCTTGGCCTCATTTATCATTTGAGGACAATCTCGGACCATATGTCCAGTCTTTCCACACCCGAAGAAGGTGTTAGTACCTACTAAACAGTCACCCCAAAGAGGACGTCCACATTTACCACAAAGCTTTCTTTTTCGTTGGACGTTCCGATCATTGCTCCTTCTGGGGCCAAACTCGTTCACTTTGGCATTCGAATTCTCTGAAGAAGCAAAATTACCTGAATGTCTCTTGAACTTAGGCTTGTTCTGAACTTCAAATGAGCCCCTACCCGAGCTAGAACCAGTCTGATCCGCAGTCTTAGGCTTCTTGCTTTCATGAACTCTCCTCTTACGGCATCTCTCCTCCACTTGCGGAGCATGCACCATCAACCTGCCCAAATCCATGTTATCATGCAACATGGCTACCCGACAATCTTCCACTAGATCCTCCGACACGCCAGTCACAACACTGCTCATTTCATCCCTGCTATTTGCCACCAGAGAAGAAGCATACTTTGAGAGTTTAACGAATTTCAAGGAATACTCCTTGACTGACATACCTCCTTGTCTCAGGTTGATGAACTCTTCAACCTTGGCTTCTCGTTGCTCTTTGGGGAAGAATCTCTCCAGAAAGGCAGTCTTGAGAACATCCCAAGTGATGGAACATCTCCACGTGCTAGGCTATCAGCCCACATCCGGTACAAAATCTATGCCACATCCTTGAGTTGATATGCAGTCAACTCAGCCTTCGCCTCCTCATCTACTCCCATGGCACAAAGGATCTTGTGGACCTCATCCACGAACTCCTGGGGATCCTCATTGGTCTTGAATCCGTAGTAAACTAGGGGGTTCATTCTGGTGAAGTCCCTCAGCCTGCTAGCCATGGTGCTAGCATGAGGGTTCTCTCTGGGAGCACCCTCTCTCGCGGCTTGAGCCTGAGTAGTGATGGCGTTGGTATCTGCAGCAAAGCGTTCCTCACTTCACCATCTGTCAACCCAGCTGGATTGACAAGCACTTGATCAGCAGCAACTGGGGCTTAAGGAGGAACTTGATTTCCTCCAGCAGCTGCCTCACCTACCCTCCTACCTGTATTTCTCCTCGTATTCATTATCTACACGTAGATACAAGGAAATAGTTAGATTCTTAATGACACTATTATGTCACAATTCCACATAGCACGATAAGGAGTAGAAGAATGGAAAATTTCCTAAGAATTATGCAGTCTCTAATTCATGATAGTGGTGAACTTCACTACCATAACTTTGAAACTACTTAACGTGGTTGATATGAGCCTGATGTATTGGATATTTAACCTAATGCTCTGATACCAAGTTTGTCACGACCCAAATTCTGAATCCGAATTGCAACCGGCGTCGTTGACCTCTCAGAGGTCGCAGACAAGCCTCTTCTTGCATTCGTCACATTTATACGATTAATTTTAGCGGAAATTTATAACTTTTTGTTTATAGTTGAAGTATACATAGACTTCATATAAACACGTATTTATAAGGAAGTTCATTGCTCATCTATAAACAATCTAGTTATAGAAACATACAACTTGAAAGAAATAAGATACCATATCATAAGTAATACTTGCCAAAACGACACTATTACAACCGTCTGAATAAAATAGGAAAGAAACACTAGTGGAACATACTCCACTAGTTTAAACCTACTACTAAGCAAGAAATGTAAAGGCAGGCATCCTCGAATGCATGAGCACCTACCAAGTCCGGATGAAATCTCTGAGTCCGAACAGCTGCAATGATACCCTCAACGTCCACCTGAGCCTTCACCTAAAATGGTAATATTGTATCGAATTAGTACACAGTTGTACTAAGTATGGGTATATGCAACAACACATAACGGTAATGCATGAACAAGAATGGATCTTCCTAATCAACATGCTTTCTTTGGAGGTCAAGTCTCTTGACTTACCTAATTCGTAATAAGAAGGTCATACCATGAATATGTCACACATCATACACACATAGGTTCACATAACATACATTTCATGTTTCATATATTATACATTTCATATCCACGAGACCTTGGAATCAAGGACTTAGCAATAAAACATCTCAAGTGAGGGCCCAACATATGGGACCTCAACCCGAGGGCCTTCTTTAGCAAACACAGAGTCTGCTTCATTAGTTCATTCGTACTTCACATTATTCATTTCATTCATTCGTAGGCTGATGTAAACACCAGATATACCTAGGATCAAGTTTAAGACTCTCATCGGGATCATGAAGTGCAATGACCAAGAATGACCTAATGTCAATACTTGAGTCCGGTCTCACCTCCTGATTGTCTTGCACAAACACCTTCGGTATCGTTCATTTCATTATCTTTAATACTTTGAGGAACTTCAACCTTAACCGACATAGATCATTTGAGCATCATGAAATCCGGTGTCTCACCCAAACCGAAAAGAAGTGGAGTCACTAGCCAAAGTGAAACCAAAACATGCTAGCTTTAGGGGTACGAACCAAGCTAGTTCCCTATGTTGGCAACATAGTTCAAAGACTAGAGATTTAGGGAGACCCATACCCACCTTGGTGGACAGTCTCATCTCATGAGATTTATGTGAATCTCCGCCCTTTCCAAAAGAAGGCATCACCACTCATAGCTAGCCTATCGGTGCTTAGTTTAAAGTTCCTATTTACATTCAACTCATACATCATCGAAGCTTGCTTCTAGCACGAGGTATTCATGGCTCATTACATGATATCTCATCTCTTTTTTACGTATTAAGTGTGAATTATCCTTACACTTACATATAGAATGTGACTGAGACTTGTCTCTTAATATTCAACACTCTCTTAGGTGAGTACTTTTGGTGACCTTTACTTAGGCTTGGTTGAGACTTGTCACACCATTCATCTTAGCCGCTTATCATGTTGTCACCATTTTCATTAGCATCATAGTTTAACATAATTACTCACCTCTGAATGTTCATTTGTTCCTCTTGCCGTTAACTTACATCATATGCCATGCACATAGCCTTCAGTGTACCTTACACTCATGGTAGTACCCCTTTTGGGTTATTCATATTTGGTTAAGTGTTTCATGATCATCTAAGTGTATATTATGCAAGACTTATGCATCTTTCACATTCTGCCAAGAGACCCGAGTTCCATCCCTATTGGCTATGTTTTGTTTTATTATTTGTAAGACTTATGTGCCTCACAATTTCGGTCAAGAGGACCCGTGTTCGAATCCTTGAGCAGCATATAATTTTTTGATTATATGTGAGACTTATGTATCTAACACATTTGGCCTTGAGTCCGGGTTCGATTCCCGTCTCTCACACAATTTTTTTTTCTTTTAATTCAAGGCCTCTTCTCTTAGTGTTAGGACCTTGAGGTCTCGGGTTCCACCCTCAATGGTAGCATCTCTTTTTCTTCATTTTTCTAGACAAGTGGTTAGCCGAGACTTAGTCAATTAGTATAGTCCTTTAGTTCACTTTATTGAATTTAGCCTAGGCGTTTAGCTTAGAGATTTACATGAACTTTTAACCAATACTTTGAACTAACATAATATCCATCAATCCGTAGTACCTCTTAAGTTCTAAGGCATCACATTTAGCTCAATTTCTTAATCACAGTACACTCACATGTTCGTATGTATTAACCTTTGTTGTACAATGATTTCATAGTTTTTATAGTGAAGCATTCGGGTTCATTAGGACCTTACATTACTATTTATTCCTTGTAGAATTAACATAAAAGTTCCTTTGTGTAGTTGAGACCATGGCCGAGAGTCTTAGACTCCAAAGAATCGGCATCCTAACATTTTGTTAAAGGGAACATAACTTCATTTTCTTATTCATGAACATCACGATTTCTTCTTGCATGTTAAACACACAACAATATGTAGCCCATAATTCACATTTTCTTCAAGTAATCCGTAACAACATAATCACGGGAAAACAACATACTTGTGCACATGTAAACTTCAACATTCGGACGTACATAACAACATCATAATCAGTCCGAGAACACACATTACACACAATCACAATCATTCCTAAAATCATCTACCAGAAGTCATACCAACACATGCATAAATCGTTAATAGGATCTAATGACAGGGGCATGCATCAGGGACAATCTTAGTTTTTAGATTGGATTTGAACTGAGACTTAGGGACTCTTGGGAAAGGTACCAAGATAGAAGAAAACCCATACCTTTTCAACGTTGACAACCAGCCACTAAAATTTCCTAACCCACGCACAAACCTCTCTTCCGAGCCTTGATTCTTGTTCACAAGTGAAGTTCCTTTACGTGATTTCCTAAAGCACTTAGGCGAACAATTTTTCTTTTCGTTTTTCATTGATGAAGCCGAGAACTCTTTGTACTAGTAGACTTATTTTACTTTTCTATTTTTGAAGTGTAAGGTAAAGCTGAAAACGTTTGTGAATATATAATGAGTTAAGAGTTCACATTGAGTACACTCCTAGTAGGAGTCGTGCGCCTCTTTCCCTGGGGAGTTTGTTGTTGACTTATTCAACATAATTTAAATGATAAAATCAGATTATAATCTACATATTAAGTTACCATAATGCCACTCCTGATTTTTGTTAAAATTTAATTCACTTAAGTCGTCCCATTTTGTGCCTCCAACTCGGCTTGAACCCGAGTGTGGAGATCCGGTCAAACTCGGGTTTGACCACCGATCTTTGACCCATTTTTGACTAATTAAAAACATTATTTAATTAATTAAATATCAACCTAGGGTAGTTACTATACTACCACTAGCCCCGAAATTACCTTTTTACCCTTAGAACCCTTAACACCTAGGACTAACCCTCTGAGTCCGGTTAAGACACACCCGGGTGAATCGTAGTGTTCGGGGACCTAACATGGCTGGAACCAACCCTGCCTAGCTCAACCAACTCACCAAGTTGGTTGGCTTGTCTGGTGCATAGGTCTAGGGGTCCGGTTCCACGCGCATCAAGCCGTGTGAACTCGGGCTAACCTATGCATTCTAGGTGCGTTTAGGTCCTACTTAGCATAGTCATTTTCGGATTGTTACAGATTTTTTAGCCCTTGAAGTTAAAAGGACACAATCTCAACCCCATGTTAGTGAACAATACCCAACTTATGAACCCTCTCATAATAATCCAAGATGAACTAATAAGCATCTTCTTTCTCTCTACCAACAAATACCGGAAGCTTAAAATTCAATAACTTGGTCAACATATCATTCTCATTACCGGACATCACAGAATCCAACAAAGGATGAAAGAAGGTAACGTTACCTCCCAACTCACCTACCTGGGGCGCATTCCAAGCTACTGGAGGGTTAGTAGGGGCTTGAGTGGGTGGACGCATTCTTGTAACAGCCAACCCTTTCAAGAATGACATGATTTGTTGAGTTAACACCGGATCGATGGGAGGAATTCTTGTAGCTTCAGCCTGCACTTCTTCCTTTTTTTAAAATCTCCTCAACTTCCTCTTCTATCTCTTCATTGTGTGCCTGAGGTTCACATTCACTGAAACAGTGTCCATTGGCACCTCATTCACAGCAGGCACCACTCTCCCATGGCCTGTACCCCTAGCTCTTCCTTTATCTCTACTTCTATCGCGAACTCTCACTGTGGGTTCATCAGCTGGAGCATTGATGGGAGTTAGGAGCCTAATACCATTTTATATAGTTTTAACCATCTGTGAACAAAACAGTGAAAGAAGATAGATAACAATCTTAATCGATAGATACCTATTAGAATCGAGTCATAAAATGAAGGAGACAAGAGAATGGAAATTTCCTAAAGTCCTATAGCCTCTTGAAAAAAAAATTAAGTCGTCCCTGTACCATTCTATGAGACTCTATTAGACTTATTTTTGTACATTGAAATCAATGAAATTAGGATATGATACCAACTTTTCATGACCCAATACCGTTGTTTTTGCCCCAAAACTTAAACAATGAATTAATCTAAACTAAGGAATATAAGTTATTGAAGCAAGTTAAATGAATAAAAATGAAGTAACCCTTAACTTAACAAGGATCCAATCATGTAAATACTGCAGAAGATAAACCTAAGATCTTCAAGTGAATGCATCAAAACTATTAAACGATACCAAGTCTAAACAAAAGAATTTTACTGTACAGTTCGACTAGCGAACAAATGGTCTATGGATGGAAATGGTTGACATAGACGAAGAGAACTTCATGGAATCCCGTAAGATGCAGCTCACCCTTGAAGTCAATGCGATGATCTCTAGTCTCCTAAATGAGATCTTTCAATAGCCGATTGAAGATGTCCTGTACTCAACAAAGATAAGAGAAAGTTAAAAATTAGTACACAACTACCGTGTACTTGTAGGATCACGCTGCTATCCCACTAGTGCAATATAAGCAAGCCAAACAAACATTACAATCAGATGCTTATATATATCAACAAAAACAACATTATCAACATGACAATTCGACAACACATTTCACATGCTTAATACACAGTGGTCCTCTCACAGAACCCAAACCCAAAAAGTTCGCTTGCTAGAAAGTGGAAATCAAATCCCAGAGTATGCCGAAATGTGGCAACCGATCAAACTTAGCTTGCCAAAATGTGGTAATTCGATCCCCATTCACACACCACAATCCAAATCACACATACATCAATAAGATCATACATTTACATCATTATATCATGGGTATATTATTCATCTATCCCAGTTACAACATACGTGATCAATATTCCAACATTCATATACATATAGGCATCGTATTAAAGCAAGAACATGCATACATCACACAATCATTAAATAACAACCATCACCTACCTAAAAAAAAGTTTGAAACACTATGGAAGTTGATCCTTTCCTTTCCAGAATCGTTCCGCTTGTTCTTGGTCTAAAAACAATCACAATAACACGGGGATCAACAAATAATTACTAATTACCCTGATTACTAGCAATTAAATGAACCCTAGATCAAACCAATGATCTCAACTAGTAAATTAACGATTAATTACACAATATAATCTACCAAGAAATCATCCCCCCCATCAATACTGACCTATTCGATTACGTTCTACATATCAAAAAGTGAATTCAGGGAGTAAATAGCTTACCTTTAGCCTCTAGGATGGTGAAAAATGTGTTGGAATAGCCTAGGGGTTGTTCTTTAGGTCTAAAGGTTGAAAAGTGTCAAATATGGCCGTTTAGCGGTTTAATTAGCGATTTAACTCATGCTCATCCTGCTACAGCGGAATCAATCCTGTTGTAGCAGTAACACTACATTGGAATTTTTGAACCAGTGAGCTCCCCCGAAATTCTACGATTTTAAGTCACTTCTTGTCCGGTACAACGACAGTTTTTTGGACAGGGGACTTCCTAGGGGAATTTCAATTCCCCTCTTTACAATACACCCTCCACATACTACACCCTGAAAATTCCATTAACACTATGATTGATTCCTGGATATCTACATATCCAAATTCAATTTCATAAAGTTTCACAGATTCCTTAATGAGTTATATAACCAGTCATGTAATCGAATTATATTCACTTCACCCAATTGCTACCAGATTTCCCTACACCTCGATGACTACAATGTCCTCAAAATCTGGACAAGTGTGGGAAAAATCTAATACTACGAAAAAGATTTTCCGGACCCGATTTTTCCCTTGTCGGCATTTCTATCATGACGGAACCCGGTCGTTACAACATTGTAAACTATATATTTTATTCTATTATTTTTATAATATGTAAAGTTGGATTAGTTTGTATTATGTTAATTTATGATGTATTTAAGTGGAATTTAATTGAAGATCACATATAAAAAGTTTTATACATATTTTTGTTTACAGAAAAAGGCCAAAAATACTGCTGACTACAGGAAAGGTCTAAAATACCCTTCATTCATTTTTGGTCTAATACTCTTCTACTCATCTTTTTAGTCTAAAATTACCCTTCCATCCACCTTTTTCCTCACTTATACCCTTGCAACTAACAACCCTATATCTTTTTAAACACATTATATGTGTCATTTTTTTATTGAATGAAATAAAATCAACCTATATTAATTTTTTTCCATAATTTATCAAAATAAAAATAATATTATTTTCAAGATCAAAAAAAAATATTTTTTTTAAAATCTAGTAGTTTCTATTTTCAATAGTTTTTTTCCAAAAAATAATATTTTAGATAATTAAAATAGTTTTAAAAATATTAGTCATGCTACAATTATACGAACATAATATAATAATATAAATCTTATAAAATTCAACCGAGCATCACCATCTAAGAACAACTGAAAAAAGTTCAAGAAACTCGTCAAGAACTTCAATCTTTCAATATATGTGGATGAATTCAAATATGTAAATCATGATTGACGCGTGGGTGAACGAACCCAATACTATGAAAAATTACATACCTTTATTTGGCGAAAATCCTCAACAACTTTCACGACCTTGAACCTTTCCTCGTTTATGCTCTTTTCACTTCTTCAACTCTCTTCTAAAACCCTATGCATAAATTTGATTTTGTAAAACTAACCCTAATAATATATGACCCCAAACTATGTAGTAAATTTGTTGTAATATAGTTGGTTAAGAAAAATACAAAAATACCCCTCACTTATTAGAGTAACTTTTCTTAAGTAGACAAGCTAACCTCAAACGGGCATATCTCCTTCATACGATCTCGAAACATAGAAAAATCGGTGGCATTGAAACAAGACTCCAAGTCCTTTCATTTGATATCTTATGGGACACTAACTCACCGTGCACCTAAAGTCATGGCCATTTAAAGTTGACCCAAAACTCATATCTTAAGCATAACTTGGAAAATTCTCAATTTAGCTATTTCTAATTTAGTTCTTTTGAAATTTAGCTCTTTATAAGGTGGGATGTTATAATAGCTCCCCCTTGGGAAATTTCATCCTCTAATAAGATTAATCTAAGAATCAATGATGGTGGAAACATCTTCACCCAACTAAAACACCCAACATGAAAGTATATAACACAACACATCAAATTAACGAGTACCTAGAAAAAAGATTAGTACATTGACTTGGAATTTGTCTACACTCATAGAGATGTGGGTATCTCTTCTTTATATCATCATCAGCCTCCCATGTAGCTTCCTCCATAGGACCTTAACTTATTCTACCTCCTTGATTCTCAACTTGCGATCTTGATGATCTATAATCTGAATGTTCACCTTCTCATAAGATAAGCTTTCTTTAATTCCAATGTTCTCAATAGGTAAAATGAATGAATGATATCCTATGAAAGTCTTCAACATCGAGATGTAAAAAACTAAATAGACTTGTAACAACCCGAGTCTACACCTTGGATATGGATGGCACTCAAGAACCATTGTTGGTCCCAAGAGAACTCCCATTCTTGCTAACTACAAGCGGAAGACAGACTTGTGGAAATTGTAGTTATCTGAACTAGTCCTCATATAGGTGCTCAATATTACTCCCAAAAGTATACTCAACTAATATCTTTAAAAAATTAACACTTCCTACAGTTTGATATTATTACTGAAAATCTTTTTCTATGAAGAGAAGTTACTCATCTGCTCAAAACTCCTTCGGAAATTTCAATTTCCTCCTCTTTTAAAAATGTGAACATTTGATCTTGGAAATACGTAGTTCCTATATATCATTATAAAGAAAATGAACTCGACTCTACACTTCCTCAACTTAAGAGCTCAAGTCAGAAAACAAGTTTAGAAAAATGTGTAAAAGGCTTCTCAAAATTAAGTTCATGCCAAATTATGGTTGTAAATTGCTCAATCAAAGGTTTTCAATAACAATAGATAACACTAAATAAAAGAGACTCAACAACTCAGAACTAAAGAACTTCAATGGTAATAAATGTTTCAAGAATGCTCGACTCAGAGAATTCATTCTTAATTATAGGCATGAACTACTAAACTTAAAGACTCAAAGATACTTCTCATCTTAAGAATGTTTAACTCATAGGGTTCATGCGTAATTACGTGCATTTTAAACTCAACTCAAGGAATACATGAGTAATATATAATAGTCCCGTGATGAGGAATTAAATCTCAAAAGGGATTAGGAACTCAATACTAAGGACATAGAACTTAAAGATAATCCTCCTCTCAAAGATGCTCAATTTATGTTCATGCAGAATTATGGGCATGATCAACTTGATTACATGGTCTAAATAACCATATGGAACTCATGTATACGACACTTCTCATTCTAATACTTGCTTCCTCAAAAAATTGTTCAAATTGATACTTGATCTCAAAGGATTCACAATTGAACTCGAAGACTTCCTTGAACTCTACTCTTAACTTTCTCATGAATGTGATGTTTGAATTCAAGTGTTATGGTTCATGATATGAAGGATCCCGTAATGATAAATTAGACTGATGAAAATATTCTCATACTCACTTACTCCAGTCTTAGAACATGTTATTAGAAATTGTAAAAGACTCCTTAAAAAGACGTAAAGAGACTTTCTCAAGTTGATCTAAAGAACTCTCAAAACATAACTGTGAACTCTACGTTGAATTTGATTTATGAACTCAGGGTTATGATCATTTCAAGAATGATTCCTATGTATTGAGAAGTACTCTACAATGTTTAGAATCTATAGGTCTATAGGTAACCTTTTAAAGGACTCAAACGAGTGAAACAATGGATAAAGGGTGGGTCTACGAGACCCTAGAGCACTGAGTGGCACGCAGATCCAACCCTCTCCCTACATAGGTCTTGTTGGGGTTCACTGTCTAGCGCAGGGCATCAGGACAAACCCTAAAAAAAACCGACGACTTTATTTGCTCATTTTCTCACCCTAGTTTTCCTATATTTGAAAGGCTTCTTCCCCAATCACTTTGATTCAGTGACTCAACAGAAGTAAACACTAATATACTTAATAAATCCCTCAAAACACGCACTTTAATTTCAAGAATCCATCAAAACCACAACAACAAGATTTAGAGTTAAACCTCAAGAACACCTCACATGAACTTTAATCTTTCAATATTTATGGACGAATTCGAATATGAAAATTATGTTTGGCGTGTGGGATAATGAACCCAACACTATGAAAACTCACATACCCTTCAGGGATCAAGCCCATGGAAAAAAATCGCAACAAAACTGAAGAACCTCGATGAACGCCTTGATCATTTCTTCCTTTCTCCTCTTTTCTCCTCTTCAACTCTCTTCTAAAATCATAGGAGTATATTAGTATTATAAAACCGAACCTCATCAGATTAGACCCCTAAAACCATACATAAAATGAATTAAATGTGATTGGGTAAGTAAAAGACCAAAATAACCCCATACTATTTTCTCGTAACTTTCCTTATTAAAACAGCCCGAATTCAAATTGTCATATGTCCCTCATAAAAGCTTTAATTGATCAAACCTTGTTGTGTTGGAAATATAATTCAATAACCTTTTATTTGATATTTTATGGGACACCAAACTCTTCATGTATCGATAGTTTTGGGAGTTTCAAAGTTGACCCAAAACTTATAGGAACTTAGGAATGAAATCTCTCTCCAACTCTTTTGGAACTCAAGGTGCTACATCTAGTCACATTAACATATAAGAAAATTCCAAATTCCTCGGAAAAATCCTACTCACAGTGAAGGATAGTTCGAATATTATCTAAATTTTGTCGGGGTGTTACAATATCTCAGCTTTGGGATCATTCGTCCTCGCATGACAGCTTTACTAGGTATGTGATGGGTTACTATTACTCAAGTCAGAGTCTAATGATATGATCTTACTATATTCAAGATTAACCCAAATCCTAAGCTTCGGGTCCTATACCTCTCTATTGGGTATCTAAATCCAAGATTATTACTCTTTACTACCACATTGGGCTCATATCATGGACCACCTTATGTTAATCAACACCCCATTCAGGCTTAGTACTCTAACAACTTCATGGACTCCTACTAACCAACTCAATCCCAACTAACTAAGGGTTCTTATTTAACTATTTTTATAGTAAAACCTCATCTGCCTCATTTATAACCTTAAGATTGAATTTTAACACCATCATTATCACGATAAGAACATCAACCTCATATATCTTACATCACTCATTATTTAAAAGATCTCGAAAAAGATGTCTCACAAACTTTTTAAGCTCATTACTATCTTGTTCTCAAAACTTGACTTGCTTTCGCAACTTATCATCTCCCCCTTAGGTCTCAAGTTGAAACTTTAAAGCTATAGACCTATTCCATCATGTGTATTTGATCTACATCCTCTTTTACTCAAACACTTGGGAGAAGATTATCTCATGACTACCGAACTCTCCATATTCAGTTACTAAGACCTCTTTCTAAGGTTTTTCTCTTGACCTTTTCTGATTACATAACCTCCAAGTACAACTGTTAATACTGTTGTTACTCTTGTGACTTAGACCCACTTCAGTGCCCTTATCTAAGCGTTAGAATCTCTCTCTAGTACTACACATATTCATTGCAACAAAGATTTCAATTCCTCAACTACTGTATGTCAAGTCTACTAGATCAAATATCAAGACTAATATAATCACCCTCATGTTGAAATTCTTTGGATCATGAAACTTATCTCAAATTAAAGCTAATGCCCATTACTAAACCCGAATACCAATATTATTGATCGGTTACTATACTATACCTCATTAGATGATTAGTTCTATAACTTTCTGAACATCATGACCATTTAAACAAATCATAAGCCTATCATAGATCAATAACTTTATGAATACCATATGCTCTATTCAACACATATAGACCCCTCTAAAAGGATGACACATCGGCATCAACTTTATTTGGTTAAAAGATATATTGTATCTCATCATGAATAACAACACAACTCTACCTCCTATAATGAGATCTTCACAACTCATCACTTCTTAGTCTACCCATAAGAAAATTCTCCTCATAAATAATTTACTAGCTACACAACTATAATAACATTGCCTGCCTCATCACTTTATCCTTTCCTTAGATTATTCATCTTCTACATAATTTCCTCTAACTCTAGGCTATTCCACTACTACTTATCATGATCTCATAACTCATGTTACCTTTTTAGAGTTGAGATATTACCCAATCTCGAAACAGACAATCCTCTTAAATGTCTTAGCTAAATAAGGTTTAAGAAAGAGAGTACACTTGTTTTTTAGCTCGAATGCACAATTTTCATAAATAGACGTGCATTCTTCTCGAACTAAACACTAAACTCACTCACAAGTTTCTCTCATGACCTTCTGGAGTCTAATGATTCTCTCAAGGCTCTTTCTAAGAATGACTCACCTATATGGATCTTGGGTTTACTTTTCAACCATGTTTAGTGTGGGGGAAGTTGAATGGATATGAGATCACCTGAGTTAGAATAAATATCTATGACATAGCTCTATTTTACAAATAACAATATGAAATAAGGGAATTTTTTCCCAAATGTTTGTAGTCACTTATTTGTGGAAGTGGACCCCTCACAACTACAAATAAGTTTGTACTTGACATGGCTTCTGAGAAAACCTAGGACACTTGAACTTTGTGTTCTGATAGAATATTTTTTACTACCCGAGTCTACACCCTAGACATGGACGACACTCAAGAACCATTGTTGGTGCATAAGCAAACCCTCATCCTTGCTGACTATAAGAGGAAGACTAACTTATGTATGCAAAATCTTAATATTGAATCGAAATTATTAATTCTAATAAAAATCTCTAACTCAAATGATAAACTCTGAGTGTAACATTATAGTAAACTTGCTAGAAATAGGCAACTTAAGTCTTTAAACCATTAAACAAACTAAATGAAATAGACTTCTCAAAATCTATTGTCTATCTATGATGCCTCTAACTGTCAAAGGTGGAAATCAGGACAAGACCCACGCCATCTTTACAACTAATATACCTAAAATTACAAGTGGAACCCTCTAGAAGAAAAGAGTTTGATGATGATGTCATCAAAGGCACAACTTCCAATGCAAGTTTTGACGATCGTACTATGGTATAGTAAGCCAATCAAGGGTTGGGGTCGTTTACACATGGAGTGGATGTGAGAATTAATAGAAAAGTAAAATTATATTGTAACTATTCATAGCTAAAAAGATTATCGAATAAAAATATATTAGATGAGGATGGTTGACGCAAGCGTCAATTATATATGGGTGTTTTGTCATGAGTAGTAAGTAAAAACAACAAAATTAATAAATAGTGCTACATCAAGGAGAGGGGGATTCTTGGGATGGGATAGGAATATGGAATAAATAAGATTAGTGGGTACATGCTTTTAATAAAAAAATCATAGAGTAAATGCGACAAGGATAAACTTTAAGGGGGATAAGCTCTCTCTCGAGCAACTTACCTTGTTTCAAATGGGATCCTCTCAAACACCCACTTGCAGAATGAAACACAAGTTCCTCCATAACCCACTCACTCTCTCGATTTGAGTGTCAAGTATGAGACTAGGTTCACTCTGTTGATCTTAACCTCATGTCGTCTCACTGCCACCACCCATTAAGTTAGTAGTTTTAGTTTCTCCACCTCTCTCTCGAACAAGCCAAAAACACATATATGAAATTATATTTGAAAGTACAACCTCATTAGATCCATCCACAACTATTAAGCAGAATCACATTCAGACTAGGAATAGAATATCAGCAAGCGATACCCAGCAACTAATTTAAGCCACATTCACAAATCACACCATAAGAATTGTGGTTTTTTTATAGAAATGATCAAGAGATAGAACTTTATAAAAAAAAAAATCTTGCATTCAAATGGGTATCAAAATATAATTCTTGTTACAAGCCAAGAATGAAAAATCAGAGAAACCCATCCATGTCCGAATCCTTGGAGATGAAACCCTTTGAGTCTTCAAGTTCTTCTCCAAAAATGTCTCAAACTTAGATCTCAAAAATTGATAAAAATATTACAAAAACTCGAAAAACTATAAAAATGTTCGATAATAGTTTGATGATAATCCATACTAAGCTAAAACACTCAACATATATTTATTGTTTTCAAGATTATTGTTGCAGCGGATCACTAGGCGTAGTTAGTCGGAATATCCCATCTAATCGACGATTCTCTCTTTGATAACTACATCATCGTATTGCGCTTAGTCCAAGCATCTTTCTGTTCTAGTGGATCACTGGGCGATAATCTTCTAATAAGCAAAACTTCTTGGCGACTACTCCTTTTTGCTGCTGATTTGATCATTTCTTCCTGGGCTCAGCACCCTGGAAAAAAAGCCGATCTTCAGACCTATCGACGATACACCAAGTGGACTCGGCGATACTCCGACATTCATTTCTTCGTTCTTTTCATCCTTTTTTTCCCTTTTTTCCATGTAGTGTCCATGTTTTGCCTCAAACTTAAAATACCTGAAACTCAAGGTTATTCATAAGTAATTTAGACAAAAAAAGCAATTAAGGATATTATTTGTAACAAAATATATCCCTATATGAGTCTAATTTGTAGACTCATAAACACACCCAACTAAAAAATTTGATTGCCTCATGTAAAACTCAAGTTTAGAAGTTCTGAAAGGATTTTCCAAATAGTGCTACACAAGAATTAATCATGAATGTACACAGTTTCGAAGTCTTGCATTCATTTTTTTATCAACAAGACTCAATGTACTTATGAAAGGATCAATTGTGCACCCAAAGATTGAAGTTGTGACACTCCATAACCAAATATTCTCAAGCTCACAATACTTGCTTCAAATGCAAGTTAAAGATCAACAAAAACATTCAATTTCCCTCACAAAAATGACGATTCCATTCTCACACACATGATATATAATATTGAAGGTTCGGGGATCAAATACAACACTCACTCACACAAAGAGGAACACAATGCATGCTTTCACTGATAGGTTTGCCCTTATTTCCCAATAAACATTTGTTTCAGCTTTCTAAATATCAAAAAGGTCATTTTAAGGTTTGTAATAGGGTTGAGAGAAAATTTATGGTCATTTAAACTTAGTAACTATGATCCTCATGAAATGTGTTACTCAAACACTTCCTTTTCCTTTCCATTATCAATTTCATTAGTGCTTACATGTCATCCCTTTAATCATTTTTTATAATGTGCTGCAAAACCTCCTTTTTCTTTTTGTAATTTCCATATTTATTTCACAACTTTTTTATGGAGGTGTTTAATTTTTCTTAACACAATGGATTGAAGGGATCCTTTTTTCACTTTCATGACTTGCCTTGTCTTTTCACCACACCACTAACTATGGCTTTTGGCCTACATTGGTTATTTTATTAAGCACAAATCAAGAGGATTAAGGTAAATGATTAAGAGAGGTAATGTTTTGGTCATATTTTTCCAAAGAAATGTAAAGCTCAAGGGGTGTTCAAGAGAGGTTTACAAACTTGCAAGGTAGGTCACAAAAAGGTATATGTTAACTTGTGTCACACTCTATAAGTTGCGTGAGATCATATCAAGAAAAAGCCTTACTTAGTCAACTAGACAAATAGGGCAAATTGTAGGTGTTTCCATGAATGTTTTAAGGTAAGCATATTATTCAAGGCATTTGACGCTAAAGTCAAACAAGACTCCACACGTTTGCTAGTGTGCAATGGTCATTACCAGAGAATCGATTTGACAATTGGCTAATCAAAACGATATGCAAAGAGTTCATATATTGTCTATATAACTTAATTTGGACTTTTTTTAGCTGTAAATTTATGCTCATTCGATTGCGAGAACTATTCAAGTCAATAGTATTGATCAAAATCGAGGCATAAATTTGCCTAAGAACAAACACATTTTAAAGTACATACATGAGGTGACGGAAATTTAGGAATTTTTGTTTTTGAAAGGGTCAAAATTATTTTTCAATTATAACAAAAATGAATCCATAAGCTCAAACATCTAGAAGAAGCAGATAAAACATCATTTGAAAAAGAACAACCCATATATTTTCACAAAACACAAATAAAACATAGGAGTCACACACAAAAGGTGTGGGTCTCACCCTACCAAAAAATAAAAAGTTATTTGTCCTCAATGAAAATAATAAAAATTCAACAGTGAATATAGAGAAAGACAGAGAGGGAGGTAAGAAATTGATCTTGTCTACACACTCGCTCTATCTGTTTGGGCATCAGTGCCCAATGTGTCGGCCTGGTAAGAACAATAGCTCCTATAGCCACTTCAGGTGATTCAGAATAAGAGACCTTGATGAGATTATCCACACCATGAGCTGCCAAGAGGGAGTCTATCTCTTTGAAAAAGCCACGTCTCCATGAGGAAATAGGAGGGTCCTATGGATTTTTCCTTTTGTTCGAACTGAGCTTTTTACCCTCGTTATTTGTTTAGAAGTATTTTTTTCTTTTTGATTCCTCTTGAAATTCTTAGCTCTTATTTGTCCGGATGACATAATTCTCCCTGCTACTTTAAGTCTGACCATACCTGAACTTTGAAAAATAGTTAGGACAAAAACATGGAAGTCTACATGCATAAATGTTTCATCGAAACAATTGACAAATCTCACAACTACTTATGTGATTCACCAAATGCAATGCCAATAGGGTACAATAGTACAAGCAAAGGGAGAACAAGAGTCATTTTGGCGAAGCTCTGAATGCACTAGACCACTTCAGACTTCTAGCCGAAAGTTACAGAATCTACAATTCATTTAGCATATAACTAAGGTCGAGATGGGGATAGAAGGATAAATGTTGAGTGGTTCAGTGACCTCGATCCATCTCACCAAACATCCCAATGTGCCCATTTTAAAACCAAACTCCTAAATTTAACCCTGCAACCCTCGCAAGTAAAATTAAGGTTTGTAACCCTGAAATTAAGCCTAGACCCAATAATAATTATGCAATACCCAATTTTTTCATCCACTATCAGACCAATTCTCAAAATCAACTTTTTAACTTAATAGATGGAAAATTATGAAACCCAAAATATGTAAACAACAATTCAAATCTTACGAGAGAGATTCAATACATATAAACTAGATATTTCTATTGCATTTGAGAACAAATTTCAATAAAAAGAACTTAGGGTGTGGAAACCAACCTTTGTGATGATTAGGATGTATTCCAGATGCTAGGCGGGAATGAAATACAAATCCAAGCACAACTCAATCAACTAAAATACAATATAGGTGCAAAAATAGAAAAGATAGACGTGCAAGTATGACTATGAAGAATGTAAATTGAGGGAACCTTGAGGAGATGGAGAAATTTAAACATTTGAATTTAGAGACAATCCAGTTCTCGCCCATTCGACGACGTTAGTTATGGTCGCCCAACCATTCAGTAACCTTTTGAGTTATCGCTTACCTCACCGAGTTATGTAGAACTCCTAGTTAATGTTGCAAATCCAAACGGTTGTGCAGATTAAGATCACCAAATCGGTTGGCGACTTGACAATAGTCTCTTGGGCTAGCCGAGTTTCAAAAACTCTAGCTTAGCATTATATTGAGTCCAACGACAGACTTGACATGGGTCATCCACTTATTTGGTGGTTCGTTGAATGATACTTTTTTTTGTAAAACTTCGTCTTTCCTAACATTTACCATGCTTCATCCAGCACATCCAACACACTATTATATTACCAAAAAACAAATAAAAGATAATAATATTTTATTATTGCCTCCCAAATAAATTCTTAGTTAACATCGTGACACGACGCAAGTCCATCATCGAAGCTCATTCTTGTGGTTGACTATAGTATCACAAGGCAAACCCCTTAGATGTCTTGGATTGAGTTCAGAAAATATATGACCTATTTAGCTTTCTAATTGCTTGATCAAAATAGAATGGGAGGATAATGTCTGGCTAAGTTTCGACAGATATTCTTTAATGCCTTTTAGAATTTTGCCTGACCCTTCAAATTTGTTGAGGATATGTTAAAGCATATCCTCGACCTACAACTTTCCGAGTCCTTTGCCTTTTTGAACTAATGAGTACGCATATCTATCCTTCTATATATCCTTCTAATTCAAATTTTGGTCCCTCTATTCAAAATCTCAATCCTTCGAGTCTTCATCTCTAATCCAATCTTTGTTACCTCCCTGCCATGGGTAGTTTGAATGATAACCACCACCTTTGTTGGATATAAAATTTACCTCCTCATTATACAAGACTTCAAACTTTATTTCCTCAGGATTTGCACACTTGACCCCCACAACATTAACACACCGGGCACAACACAACACGGTCACAGACCCCACGACATTTACAACACGGCTACATAAACCATGGGCACAACACTATATGATATTTTTGTATAAAATGTCAATTTGTGTCATGATCTTTGCCATGTTTTGGTCTCTCTCATAATCGTTTTCAATTTGCTCCCTTGATAGCTTGAAGGTATAACAACCCTTAAAATAAATAGGTCAAACTAGAGATTCACATGTGTTTCACGAGTTTATAAGTTTTTAAAATGTTTAATATTAGCATTAGAGGTCAGTTAGAAGATTTTGGATATCAAACGTCAAGGAACGGCCAAGACGTTTGACAAGTAGTGCTCTATGTGCTTGTGTGAGTTCTAGTGTGCCGTAGCATGTTTTATGAGTTGTTTGGTGTCTAAATTTATTGTAGATGGTCCTAAGACCTAAATGAGTATATTTAGGATTGAAACGTCTGTGTACGACTCCCCGATAACCACTCTAAGGTTCCTTGAGGAGGACCCAAGACATGGAAAGAAAACTGCCAAAATCAGTCCCGAACGACGAGCATGATCGACACTTCATTAGCCAAACGATGCCCCGTCGTTTAGGGAAGCATATCCACACTTATTGGTGGGAGCTTATCCCCCAAGAATTGAGTCTCTGATCTAAACGACACCTAGAAGGACGGTTCATCGATCAAAAGACGCCCTGTAGCTTGGGTTATCATTTGGAAGCCTGCAACACTGCATGCAATTCAGCCAACTTAGGGGTGCATTGGGAAATTCACCCTACATCCTTATTAACTAGTGGTCGGTTGTCTGACAGGCCTTTAGGTGTTTTAAGATAGTTTATACTCCTAAAACCTAAGATAGATTTAAATTTTCTAAATCAGAACCCTCTCCCAAGAAAAACTCTCGCAAGAATCCACTGAAGCTTGAACTCAAGGTTGAGCTAGGATTGAAAATTTTGGGTTATTTATCCACCAAATCTCTTCTGTTTTCTTCATATTAGTTATGCTAGTTCATCCTTGATTCTTCCCTCATTCAAGGAGCCAATCCAAAGGCTTTTAAAAAAGGTTTGAAATTCCTAAATTCTTCTATTTTGAAGTCTAAGCATGGGTCTTTTCATAAAAGGTTGCATTGTATGGATTATCATGTTTTCAATATAAAGCAATGGTTTTATGATAAAAACTCAATGAACCCATGATCATGCAAATTCTCAAATTTTGACTTATGAATTAGGTTTGATGAATATGATTAAATAATGTTAGAGTTTTGTTTGTTATGTTGTATTGTGAATTACATATTGCCATTAATGCTTCATTATGATGAATTATTGGAGAATTGAGGAATGGAGGTGAAATCTTTGATGAAGTGTAAGTTGATATATATTGTGTAATTCTTGTTGAACTGATCATGAGTGGTATGGTCCACTCATGGTAGAGGTGTTTACTCTATGTGTATGATTATATATGTGAATTTTGATTATAGACTTTAAGTCATTTAATGTGAAGTAAAGTGAAGTTATGATGAATAAGCATGTGATGTGTAACACCTCTAAAACGACTTAGGTGAAACTAGATCCTAACACTTGTGTCTTGATGTTTTTAACTCCTAAAATGAGTTAGAATGATGTTAGGAGGCAGTGTGTAAAGTTTCATGAAGTTTTGAGGTCAAACGTCCAAGAACGTACATGACGTTCGAAAGGTTTGCCTTGAAACGACCTTGTGTGTCTTAGTGTGTTTCGTCGAGTTTCCCCTGTTTGTTTCGGACGAAATAGATGTGAGAGGTCCTTAACTCGTATACGGACATATTCGGGTTGGAAACTTCTGGGAAAAAGTCCCCAAGGACCAATCAAGGGTCCTTGAGGAAGGACCGATCTTTGTTGCCAAAAATGCCTAAGGCAGTCCCACCTACAGAGGCAATTGACGCCCAGTAGGCTGGTCGACGACCCATAGGTAGAGGGCATCGATGGGGAATTAGGCGTAGGAGATTGTGCTCCATTGCGACCAACCTCTGACGAAAATCACGGACCAGCAGGACGGTCTGATGGTTGGGTGACGGGGTGTAGGTGAGCAGCCGTTTGGGTCTCAAAGTGCGCATACTCACTGTTAAGTGTAGGTGTGAATTGGTAAATTGGACCTATGTCCAAATAATTGTTTAGGTGGTTACCTAAGGGTGTTATGGTTATTTTAATTGGATTTATATGTCCTAAACACCTAGATGAATTCATTATTCTAAATCAAAATCCAAAATCTCTAAGAAACTCTCTAGAACTCCATTGAAGTCAAAACTCAAGATAGAATTGTAGATGACTTAATTATGTTTTAATGTTATTAAATCTTATGTAGTTTGATTAGGGAGATTTAATTACGCTAGAATCATGTTAGAATTTTTAGTATGCTGCCCTAAATTCATAAATCCATGTTGTATGATCTTTGATTCATTGTCTATTGTAAGTATTGAATTGAATTGGTGATCATGGTCATGGGTAAGGGCCTTTTGGTATTGTGTTGAATGATTTAGGTATGGATTGAAGTGGTGAGAGTGGATTGGTGGTACTCTTCCCTAATTGTCCTTATATTATGTAATTTAGATCTTGAATTATGTGGTGATTGATATGGTCCACTAATGGTGGCGATGCTATGTGTTTTACTTGTGAGTTATGTGGCCTCATCGGCGTTACTTTATGAATTATGATGATCATGGTCTTGTCGACATTACTTGATATATTTTGATAGTTGGTGTAGTTGATTTATTGAAGTATGATCATATCCATCTACATGTGAGTAAGGTGAAATTATGTGTCCTTCTATTGACTTTAGGTGATCATGTTAGACTATGACTATGTCCTTTTTTTTGTAGTCTTAGGATTGATGTATGATTCTTCGTACTTGGTTATATGAGTCTTATGATGGTCATATTGATGGTTGTATAATAGTGTATAGGGTGACCTATAGTTGACTAGGTTCTCTCTAGGTTCTCTAGAATAGTATGCTATGTGTATGGTATGGTGAAGAGTGTGTGTGTATTGTTTTGGTAGACTTGTGTCTCTTACTTGATACATGACAAATGTGAAAATATTTTTTGACTTAGTATGCTAAATCTCCTTAGTCTTGTATGTGTGATTGTCACGTGACCTTGAACATAGCTAAAAAGGTCCTCATGTGGAACCTTAATCCTATATGTAAGGTTATGATATCGTTGAAGTCAGAAGCCGTAATGGTATCCTTCTTGTGTGAATGGTGTACTTAAGTTTGGTTGGATTGAACTACATGACATCATCCTTAGGAAAGTCATTGAGCTATCCTCTTAGACATTGTATGTAACCTTAGTGGACCCTCTTTGGTAAGGTCAAATGTGATTGGGTTATGAACTAGCTATGGAACCTTTTCATGTTATCCGTTATTGAAAATACTCTCTCAGAACAAAGGCTAGCACTGAGTGTGTATGCTTGGGAAGTTGATCTAACTAAGATGACTTTAGAGAACAAAGAAACCCTCGATATTCCTTAATCATGTGCCTACATAGGATGTGTTCTAGTTCTACCATTTGCCCGTAGAACAAATCTCCATCAGAGTACGTTCATGACTCCGGATTCCATGCATATATAGTATGGTCTATGTCGGTTATTGCCAATAATCATCATATGGGATACCCACTACTGTTGGAGAAGTTCTATGAAGTTTAGGTGGTCGTATGGGATGCTATCTAGACATTTCACAATTAG
Source organism: Solanum lycopersicoides (assembly GCA_022817965.1). NCBI lineage: Eukaryota > Viridiplantae > Streptophyta > Magnoliopsida > Solanales > Solanaceae > Solanum > Solanum lycopersicoides. Next base: position 42,972,256 of record CM040627.1, read on the forward strand.
GTTTTGAACATGTTAGTGAGTGAGTCCCTAGATCTTCTCCAAGACCATTACTTGAATATTTTTATATGTTGAATGTCTCTTCAGTGAACTAATGAAGATAATGAGTTAATTTAGAAAGTATGTAATTGAATAAGTACTTATCTAGAGTAGTTTAAGGGTTGCCTAGTTAAGGTGTGAAGGGGGTATAAAGGCTGGTCTCTTCATGTCTTACCTAGGTAAGTCTTAATAATGGCTCTAGATAGGAAATTTGTTGTTGATAAAGTAGACATGATCTAATCTTAGGAAGTCTTAAGGATTATTTAGGTAATCTTGGAGTGAGTGTAAAGGTGTTCTCTTCTTGAGTTACTTGAGGAAGTCTTTTGATGACCTTGGGGAGGACAATGTCATATTTTATATATATATATATATATATATATATATATATATATATATATATATATATATGTTATTGTATGAAGTAAGAAATGATCTTAATTTAGATAGTCTACAGGATCTCTTAGGTGTGTGTGAAGGGATTGTATGGGCGGTCGCTTCATAACTCACTCAAGTAAGCCTTAGAATCATATTGGGTAGGAGGATCTCATATTTATGTGTTTTGGATATACCTTCATGCTATAATGTGAAGTGTGAATTTTATTGAAAGTTACAGTGAACTTACAGTAAAGTCACTGTAAGCTTACTGTAGGTTTACTGTAATGTGCTTATATATTGAATATATTTGTTAATGTATTGTAATGGTAATGTTTGGTGTTTAAATGTTGTTCTTATACTTGTAATGTGATGTTTTAATTAAAAAGAGAATATTTCTTATAAATGTTCGTTTCTCATGATTTTATGCATTAAGCCATACTTAGTACATGTGTTTGTAGTAATTGCGTACTTTTGGTTATCTCTAAAGGAGTGGTTAGCAGGTGAGAGGTGTCGTTGAAGCAAGCTTGGAATCTAGTTATCGTTCAATCAAAGTTTAAGTATGTCCTCACTTGACTCGAGGGAATCGTCTATAGACTTCTTTATTTCAAAGTATTGTAATAGATATAAGATTGTTATATTTCGATTGTATGGGCCATGTCCCATGTATTTATTAAAGTCTAAGGATGGCATATATTAAGACTAAGAGTTTTCTATTGTTTTTATATGAAAGATATTTTAAGATGTTTTAGTGTGAAAAGTTTTAATCCGCACAACCTTTCATACATGTATGCAATGAATGATGTCAAGGGCTTGTACAAGACCTCCTAGAGGTCAAGTACGCCATGTTGCACTTCGAGAGTGCCATATCCTCTAGGGTGTACTCTCGGGATGTGACAAAGTTTGTATCAAAGCATAGGTTATCAAAGTGGTCTTACGAATCAAAAAGTCTAACAAAGCGACATCAAGTATACTCTAGTTCATCGATGTGAGTCGCGACACATCTATGGGCGAGAGGCTATACGAAGATAGAGTTTCCCGTCTTTCTCTACCCTTGTGTCGTTCTGTAGAGTAAAAAGTTATGAGTATCTTTCTTAATGCTTTTCTTTGTTTTTTAGGAAGATGAATACTACAAGGATGGCGGCTAGAAGGTTGGAAAAGTGGAGGGTGAATGAGGATATTTCTCCTCAAGTTGAACAAGTTGAGCAAGTTCTTAAACGTATTCAATGTAACGACCCACAAGTACACCCTAGAAGTTATAGCATCCTTCAGTCGCCACACGGCAAATGACACTTAAAGAAGTCTCACTTGAGTCACTCGTATCATTCATTGCATAGTAAACATTCTAAAATAAGTAAGAACTTAAAACTTTCTTCACACACGAAGAACTCTTTCCATAATCAATACGCAAGCGGAATACTTTCATTAAAACATTAAACCTTTACAACATCTCATTGAACCATCTAAACTTTGGAGTATACAATACTTGGGACTAAGCCCATACAAGATATAAAATAAAGACTAAGACATAGAGGAACATGTGGATATTGTCCTCGAATCGATGAGGACTCACCAATACTTTATCTTCAACCCTTAGAAACATATCCATCCTCCATCGCATATCAAGATTTTCAATTCCCTACAATTTAGTCAAAAAGGGAAAACAAGGGGTTAGCACATTAGATGCACTAAGTATGGAAGCCATGCAGAAAGCATGAAAAAGGGACATTTAGTAAACAACATGATTTTCATGAATTTTAATTATAACATCATACTATAAGCATAAGAACAACATTTACCACCTTAGGAACAAATAAGAAACCATTTAAGCAATTATTCACATTTTTAGCAACATTACAATAAACTCATGCCAAGTTACAGTGAACTAACTTCACTGTTACAGTGAAGTTTCTAAACTTCACAAGGGATACTTTCTAGCATGCAATTCCCTCACTAAAAGCTATCTTAAAACTCACTTAAGTAAGACAAAGAGAGAACGCCCATAAAACCTCTCTAGGCACACCTAAATGATCCTTAAGACCATCTATAATGAGACATACACACTTACAATACACAAACACATGAACATATAAGATATTACATTCTCCTTACCAAGGCTATCAAAAGACTTACTTAAGTACTCCTAGAAGATAACGCCCATACATTCTCTTCAAGGTTACCTAAATAATCCTTAAGACTTCCTAAGTTTATATCACGACTAACTTCCCTAACTAGAGAATTCTCAAGACTTCCCTAGATAACACATGAAGGGATCATCCCTTATGCCCCCTTCACACTTTAACTAAGAAATGCTTATGTAAATTTAGATTAAGTGCTCATTCATTTACATGATTTATAACATAAGTCATTATTTCATTAGTTCATTAAGAGACATTCATCACATAAGGACATTCAAGTAATGATCTTGGAGAAGACCTAGGGACTCTCACTAACATCTTCAAAGCCTAAAGGTGCAATGTCTACGTAGCTTCCCATACCACCACATAAACTTCATAGACTTCTCAAATACTAGTAAGTATCCCATAAGATGAGAATAGGCAATAACAAACATAGACCATGGTAGCAAAGAATGGAATCCGGAGTTTTAACCTACTCCGATTGAGGGTGTTCTACTTGCCAATGGTAGAACATGGACACATCCCATGTAGGCACATGGTTAAGGAATATGAAGGGCGTGCTTTGTACTCTACCCTCATTCTTATATACAATTACTTCCCTTACCGTACTCACTCGGTGCTAGCCTTTGTTATTATAGAGTACTTCACATTAAGGATCACATATCCCATTCACCCCAATATTCACCATACTTCCCCACTTGGGAGAAACCAAACTATAACAATGATAACCAATCCCATCACAACACAAAAAGGAATTATAACTTACCGTCACCTTCCTCCGAATTTGCTTCCTTCTTATCTTGGAGAGCATAGAAATAATTCTTTTTTTGTTCACCAACAATCGGACCACTATAAGGAACTTTTTTGACATCTCTTCCTCTAGTAGCATGAGTAGTACAATCTCTCACCTTGTGATCATGCTTCCCACATCTATAACACCCACTTGTACTGGCTATAAACTTCCCAAAATGTTTCTTCCCACATTTAGAGAAAGTAAGTTTATAAAATTGGAAACCACCACCTCTTTCATAGTTAGCTTTAGGAGCACTAGAAAATCTTGATGTGGAACCCTCTTCTTAAATCTAGGTTGACATTGCTCATCGATTCTTCCCCTTTTCACATATCTTCCTCTCATTTAAAGCTTAGACTCCTCAGTGGATTGAGCATACACAATAATCAAAGATAGACTCATGTCATTATGGAGCATTGTCGCACAACACTATTCCTTCACAAGTCCGATCATGAACATTATCATCTCATCTCGAGGATTACACACCAAAGATGGAGCATATGTAGACGACAAGATAAACTTAAAAGAATACTCATCTACACTCATATTACATTTCCTAAGGTTTATGAAAACTACAATTTTAACCTCCCTCTGTTCGCAGGGAAAATAATTTCCTAAGAATGCTTCCTGAAACTGTTCCCACTCTATAGGACCCGATTCAGCCGGCCTATTCTCCTTCCATTGTGTGTACCACACTTGGGAAACCTCTTTCAATCGGTATGAAGCCAACTCCGCCTTCTCCCTAGATGAGACACCTATAACATGGACTATCTTACAAACTTCATCGGAGAGTGCTTGGGGATCCTCTCCCACCTTAGAGACGAGAAGGGTAGGAGGATTCATCCTCACAAAGTCCCTCAACTTAAAGGCCATAGTATACTCTCAAGAGAATTCACACTAGGTCACACATCTCTATTGTCTTGAGCCGTCATAGCCCGGGCTAGGGTATCAAGAACCCCTTTAATCTTCTCATTAGAGATGTAAGGGGAACAACCGGAACATCATTCACTTGATTAATTACAGAAACTTGTTCACCTTGATTGACTTCATCACCTCGTGAAGGAAATCCCCCATTTACTACTTCCTCATCCAATCTTTTTGTGGGCGTCCTTCTTGTAATCATATCCTATAAACACAAGAGAAGAGATTAGGAAAAGACACTTATAGAACTCAACTTGATGGCATGACTTCCAGAGTAATGAAGAAAGTTAACCTTCTATCGTCCTATATCCTCTCGCTCATTGATGTGTCGCGACTCACACCGATAAACAAGACTTTACTAGACGTAGCTCATGAGACTTTTACATCCTTAGGACTATTTCAGAACCTTTTGCTCTAAAACCAAGTTTGTCTCAACCCAAGAGCACCCCCAAATCACGACACAACATATTCGACCTCTCTGAGGTCTTATACAAGCTTTTAGCATTAATTCATTCCATTTTCGTAAAATAGTAAGGAATTTAAAACCTTTTTAAAGAAAATCATAAGGCTTATGATCCAATACATATTAATAGATGTCTTTATATGCAAAAGAATACTAGTCTCATGGTAGCCAACTTAGACCCAATCTTCACGAATATCGAAACTAGGGACACGACCCTTACATTGAAGGAAAAGTACAATGTCTTATACAATTGTCCAAAAAGAAAGAAAACTAAAATAAGAAGTCTTGTCCTCGACATATAAAGACATACCCAAATTATGGCACAATAGTGAAATCCCAAACATCAACTCTAAGGATCACCTCACTTGCCAACAACTACAATTTTGTACAAAATAGACGAAGATATGGAATTAGTACTATGAAGCACTAAGTATGATGACCATGCAATAAATTATGCAAAAAGGGACACTTTAGTTAAAATATGTTTTCATGCTATTTTGATAAAGATTCATAAACCAAAGGTAGAAGAAATCATACAAGTTAATCATCAACATACAAGATACTTGTCCCATGACTGACAGGACATGACTATATTCATTAAGAAACTAATTTAAATATTTAGACCCTCTATTTGAGGTTATCCTTAGACGTACCTGAGTAAGACATGAAGAGATCACCCATGCAACATCTTAAATACAAACCAAAGTGTTCCTTAAGTCTACCAAAGAAAAGGATATTTCATTTCCAACACAACCCAACAAGTCACATTCATTACTAGAGATACAAAAGGAGACACTCATGCATTTAAGGGAATTCACATAAGGGTCTTGGAAGACCTAAGGAACCAACTCTAGTACCTTCAAAGCCTACTCGTGCCATGTGTAGGTAGCATCCCATAATACTAACTACATGTTGTACAACTTATCCAATAGCTAAAGTGTACATCCCACATGATGAACATTGGAATTAATCAACATAGACCACACTAGCTAGGTATGAATCCTCTGTCATAAGACCCTACACCTTGAAAGTGTTCTATTTGCGAAGCGTATAACTAGGAAACATCCCATGTAGCCACATGGTTTAGGGGATAACGAAAGCCTTATTTTTACTCTAGTCTTATACTTAAGTAGAGCTACAACCTTAAGTGTATCTACTCGGTGCTTTGTCTTAGTTCTAATAGAGTAAGTTCTTTCATTTAGTTGTGTTAGAGAAGGTACCATCACTAAGCCTACCAACTCATAATACCATTTCAAAGTATTGATAAACAATGGTCTACTGATCAAGGTTGACTAGGATAGCTCATAATTGAAATGGGTACCATGCTAGGTCTATGTGATTAACTTCATTGGAAACCTTGTTTTCATATTCAGGCTTGCACATTCACTTCTAGACTCATCAAGAAAGGGCACCATTCATCGGTCTACCGATTCAAGATATACTCAAGAATATAGCATTCATTATTCATGTATTATGTAAGAACAGGTAGGTCTACCTAATCTAGAAATCATAACAACATAAAAAGACTCTTCATAGTCTATCATGATCACATACCAACATTTAGAGGCACGTGTTTTCATTCACAATATCACATAGCTTCATAAAAGTTCATCTTAACATCATATAAAAACTTCACATTATGCCTATCTTCCACAGAACAACATAACCAACCTTCAATTAAACTTACAGTGCGATCAAGATCACAATTATAATAAGAACGAGAAGTAAGCACCTCAACTAGAATCTAGAAGTGGATCAAACCATACAAAAGCTATCCTACTATACTAACAAATTGAGTGAACTCACCATTCCACTATGATAATTCACCATTATTAAAGTTCCAATGCTTCCAACATAACAAGAAACTTTAGCCATCATCATGCCCATAATGAAAAGATCACCAACTTATCTTTACATCGACAATTATCACATATTGAGATAGATACCAATAAGAATCAATACTATAATGAAATCTAAATAAAATTTCATCTATAGACAATCACAATTATCAAACCTACATTACAAGACAAAACTAAATAATTAGAGGAATCATGTGTTCATGGAGCTTTTCATTTGAAATCATCAATAAAACCATAATATATTCATAAAAATTCGTTTGAAACCATTTCAAGCAAGAACCCATGCAAGACCCAAACCACGATAAGCACTGACGGTCTGTCGAACAATTAACGGCCCATCGTGGCTGTCCATGGTTTGTAAATGAAGGTGGTCAAATGGACCTAAGCTCCCAAAAACTAGGTATTGGCCTATAATTCCATCGATGCTCCGTCAATCTTTTGACGGTCTATCAATGGTGCTTGTTAGTGCATGCTGTCTTTTGATAGGTTTTGGGTCCACCTCAAAGACTCTTAGGGTGGTCGTTGGGGAGTCTTACCCAAACATTTTAATCCTAAACACGACCATCTAGATACTAGGGTCACCTCCAATCATTTGAGACTCAAAACGACATACCAAAGCATGAACGACACACTTGAATAAACTAGCACGCAAAAGAATAGTTTTCAAACGTCTTAGTCGTCCCTTTACGTTTGACCTCAAAACATTTTAAACCAGACCTTAGAAGTAATTTCTCATTATTGTAGCAAGTTATTAACTCAAGACACTCATGTGAAGATCTAGTGCACCCTATTTTTTTTTTGTGGACATATACCCTGACTTACTTACTTAGCGGAAGACTTAAATCAATAAAGACAAATCTATGAAATAATCTTGAATATTATAACTGAACATTCAATTTTTCCATCAATTAAAACCCAAGTCTTAATATAAGATAATGACGATGAAGAGACTAATGAACTAAAAACTGTGTATAAGCCTCTAAAACAATAGAGATGGATGTCGGGATAGGACCCCCGACCATCCTAATATATGAAATACTTAAAAGGACTTAAGCCAATAAAAAAGGGTCATGTGAAATGCAAGGACGCTCACAAAAACACTCTGGAGTGCTCACTAGATCAACGTTGTGCTGCGTGCTTATCCTGGTTAGATGCATCAACATCATAAAAAATGCACACTAACTTGAATTAGTACATTGAATGTACAATTAGACGATTTGAAATACTACATAAAACATAGGCTTGAAAAGAATATGAATAAATTACTTGGCTCAACTCAACTCAACATTTTAACAACCCTAAAAAATGTACGAGGGTTAAATAGAGGCTTACATGAGCTCTATGAGTTAATAACTTGTTAATAAGGTTAGAAAAAATTGTAATAGTTCGTTTGAAGAGGTTTGAGGTCAACCATCAAAGAAAGTCTAGGACGTCCAGAAACTAGTCGTTTGTGTGCTAGTGTGCCTTTGTATGTTTGGCTTGTGTTGGATTGTTGATTTGTCATATCCTTATTTGAATGATTTTTGTGAGTCAAATCCAAGGAACGTGTTAGACTCGAGCCTATAGGACCTTGTTGATGCTGATTGTCAAGAATCTAAGCCAAAAGGGACAAGCTTTAACATTCCAGAAAATGCATTTGTCTAGTGAAGAGTCTATTAGATTTTAAGAATATTTATTGGGATACATAGGCTTCCCAAAGCCCAATATTGAGTAATATTGGGCTTGTTAGAGAATATTGACTTAAGGGTGTTAGCCAATTTTTGTATGTATTCACAAGTAACTTATAACTTAAAATACACCTTGATGTTCAAATGCTCCAACCCAAGCTTGTTTAGGAATTGTACCTGAAATGAAGAACCTAAGCTAAAATTCATAATCTCTTCAATTCTTAACCTCATCGCTTACTCACATTAGGTACTAGGCATCCAAGTGTCAAGCCTAGGTACCATAGCACATGATTATTTAAAATGATAGTGTAGATTAAGTAGTGCCAAGGACATAGTGAGGATCCTTGGACAAGAAGTGAACCTTCCAGAATGCACGGTTAGGAAAGTGAACGCAACTCATGTGCAAGAACATGTGCAAGCACATCATCTACCAACGGCCGAGAGACAAGCCCAACCAATTCAGTTAGGACGGTTAGGGTCCAGCCACGCGTCGGGTCCAGCCACGTGGAGCCCAGCTCCCTAACCAATTGTAGGTCCTAATTAACTAGTCTAACTATCTAATTAACCTAGGACTAACTAAAATTAACTAACTAGTGTTCCCAAAATCATAAGACTTAATTAGGTGACACTAGTCGAGTAACTAACTAAAGAAACATCCTAGTACCTAACCTAGGATGGTCCAAATGACTTAGGGGTACTTTAGTAAATACCCTAGGTCACTTAATTAATTAATTTAGCAACTTAATTAATTAATTTAATTCCTGGTCAAACCCGAGACCCTTAGTCAAATGCTCTCCAAGTTTAGTCGATTTAGGAAGGGCATTTTGGTAATTTAAGTGGAGGGTCTTTAGGGTAATTCTTGGGATGTCAATATATTGATATTACGTCATTTATAGACCACATTCACACATCCCAAACCAGATCAACGAAATTCTCTCTAATCTCTCAAGAACGCTCTCTTTTCCAAACTTCATTGAAGAACAAGAAAAGCTTAAGGAAGAAGACAAAGATTTCAAAGTTTCCAATAAGATTTTGTGGATTCTTCATCTATAAGTGGGTTTTCACTCTTAGCATTCCTTTTCCCATGAGGTTCTTTCAATATAAGTTTTCAAGAACTTTGAATACTAGGGATTTTACTCTACAAAACAAATTTTCTTCCTAACCCTAGATTTATGTTTTTCAATGAAAAGTAAGCGTTTTCTATATCTAATTTTGCATGAATTTTTGAGTAATTGATTGCTAATGTTTGAATGTCGTGCGATACATGATCTTTCTTCAAGTGATGGTTTCGAATGGGTTGTTTGTAGTTTTTGATAACGTGAAAACGTTAGGGTTAGAATTTAAGGTTTGAATGAACCCTTTTACGACCCATTTACCTTCTCTTATACTATGTACTGATCTTGTACCTGATTTTATGAGTTTTTCTTGATTATATCATTGAGTATTTCACTATTTATGATTATGAATATTGCATGATGAATAAGATTTTTGGAAGCAAGAGGTAAGTTTTCTAAGTGTGATTACTCTTAATTGTTTATGTTAGCCTATAAACTATGATGCTATGTTATGAAAAGTATGTATGATGTGTTATGTGAATATGCTGGGCTATGAACATTTAAATTGTGAGATTATGATAAGAATACAAATATGCAAGTTGTGATACTCTCTTGTATGCTTTACGCAAGATGATTATGCCACGTAAATCTCACAAAATAAATATTACGATGAAAGGACAATTATCATCTAAACTAAAAGAGATCATGATCATGTTATACAAGGATATAATCTCCTATAACCTATGATAAGTTTTCAATAAAAGACAAATGAAAGGTTATTTCAAGAAAAGGGACTTAAGCTAAGTACCGATGAACTAGATATGGGAAGTGTCCCTTCCCTAGCGGGAAGGTAGGTTCACAATGATTCTCATGAGATTGAGGATGCCATGTAATGTGGAACTATGGGTCTCTAGTACATATCATAGTTCTTTAACTATGTTGCCACCATAGGATACTAGCTAGTGGATCCACCTAGAAAGCTATGTCATGTTCGGTTCTACTTTGGCCGGTAGACCACCTCTTTTCGGTGTGGGAAAGACACTGAATTCCATGTTTAGCTTACATGGTCTATGTTGATTAATGCCTATGTTCCCTCATGCCTATGTTCCTTCATGTAAAACGAAAGACAAGTAAATGAACGTTGACTAGGGTGACTTGAGGAGTTCGGCTTAGTATAGGTAGGGGTATGGGACTGTACCTAGACATTGCACAAGTTGACTCTAAGGGAAATCCTAGGAGATTGTTCTTATGAATATGATAATATGAAAAATATATGTTTATGATATATGATGTTACTTTTATATGAATGTTGGCTATTATGATGAGTTATTTGGTATTGCTTTATGAAGTAATGACTAACTATTTTACAAGTTATATGAAGCAAAGCTTTACTTATGGTCTCCTATCTTATCTACTCGGTTATGTGGGGTTATGGGGCTTCACATGATCATTGCACTTGTAAGTTGGGGATAAGGTCATTGGTAAATGTTTTGTATGTTATGTTTATATGATCTATTGAATATGAAATGTTAACATGATGCTATGAGAAGATATCTTTGATTATGATCATGCTTTAACTTGTATATGTTATATGGTATGTGCATTGAAGACTTTTATATGACTTAGTATGTTTTCTAAAGAGATGATAAATGATCATTTTTCATGCATGTCCCTATGTGTTATATGCATATACCCATACTTAGTACATGTGGTGTACTAACACCATTACTTTATTTTACTACAACTGTAGGTTCCGGCCATTGATGTTAAGAAGGTCGATTTGAAGAAGCTTGGAACTCTTTCTACAAGTCTTGGTAGGTCCTCACGTTCGGGACTCTATCATCTATATTCCAGCCTATGAAGACTTAGTAGTTTTTAGAATACATTATTTCCTTATGTTCTTTGGATTCTTTTGTATTAAGGCCTATATGGCATATTGACTATTATTGGCTAAGTCCAGATTTGCACTCTTAGATGGTTTCTATATATGTGAGACAGTTTTAGAATATCGTATGTCTTTATAAATCTTAAGTATGAAGTCTAAGTATACTTTATTAGTATATTAAAAGATTTTAATTTTCCGCAAAATTTGACTGTATGATTGTGATGAAAGCTAAGAAGAGGCTTGCCTAAGACCTCATAGAGGTTAACGACACCGGTCTCATCCGGGGTCTAGATTCCGGGTGTGACAAACATGTTATCAGAGCATGAGGTTAAATATGGAATCTCAAACTTGGTATCAGAGCATGAGGTTAAATATCCTTAGGATCAATGTCTCACTAAACCACATTACATAGTGTCTTGTTCATGGTTGTGAAGCACGCCACAATTGTGGACAAGAGGCTATGTGATGATTATGAAACTTCTCTTTTCTTGATACTCTTATGTCGTGCCTTTAGAACTTTGACACTATGTGTCTTTTAGCATCTAATCCCTTTATTGTGTAAATAGGCAATGAACACAAGAAGGACATCCGCTAGAAGGGTCGGGGAAGAGATTGCGAATGCGGGAGCTACTCTGCAAGGTAACAGAAATGCTCCTGAAGTGCAAGCTGCTGCAAATGATCAAGTTCTGGTGAATCCTCCTGCTATGACGGATGGTGAGATGAGGGAAGCCCTGTTACAAATGGCCCAAGCCATCACCACCCAAGCTTAAGCCATCACGCATCAAGCTAACAGATAAGTTGCACCTCAAGAGAACCATGCTAGTACTATGGTTGCCGTTTGAGAGACTTTACGAGGATGAATCCTCCCATGTACTTTGGATCAAAAGTTGATGAGGACCCCCAAGATTTCTTAGATGAGGTCTACAAGATTTTGTTTGCTATGGGGGTGAGTACTACTGAGAAGGATGAACTTGCTTCTTATGAACTCAAGGACGTGGCTCAGACATGGTATAATATGTGGCATAATAGTAGGGCTTTAGGAGATGGCCCCGTGACTTGGGAGATCTTCAAAAATGTCTTTCTTGACAAATTCTTCCCAAGGGAGAAAAGAGAAGCTAAGGTAGAGGAATTCATCAACCTTTGTCAAGGAGATATGAGTGTTAAGGAATACTCCTTGAAGTTCATTAAGCTGTCCAAATATGCTTCTTCTTTGGTTTCTAATGCTAGGGATGAAATGAGCCGTTATGTAACAGGCGTGTTCGAAGAGATTACAGAAGAATGTCGTGCAGCCATGCTCATGACAATGTGGATCTTTCTAGGTTAATGGTTCATGCTCAACAGGTTGAGGAAAGTCACCTAAGGAAGAGAAATAGGGAAGCTAAGAAGTCAAAGTATTTTGAGAGTGGTTCTCCTAAAAGTAGGCTTGTGTTCAAGATAAGCCTAAGTTTAAGAAGAGGTTTTCAAACCAAGTTCCTTCAGATTTCTCCAAGAATTGCAATGATAAGGGTTGTAATCCTAAACCGTAAGAGGAGAGAAATGTTGATCCACTAAGAGAAAGACCAACTTGTGGTAAGTTTGGTAAAAAACATGGGGCGAATGTCTTGTTGGAACTAATAGTTGCTATGGTTGTGTCAAAGGTGTCCATATGGTGAAAGATTGTCCTAATATTAAAAGTCAAGGTAAGGGTAATAATCAAGCTCAACTAAGCGGTCCTAATTCTGAAGCTCCAAAAAGGAACCATTTCTATGCACTAAAGTCTTGGGGCGAACAAGAAAGCTCTCCCGACGTTGGGACGGGTATGTTATTAGTTTTCTCTGTTAATGTTTATGCTTTGCTTTCACAAAAAGGCTTTTTCAATTGTATTGACTTCAAGAAAACCGAAACTAAGGTTGTTCCCAATAAAGTTATCGAATGTTAATCTCCTAGTTCTCCCTATTTCCGATTCTAGTAGTATGTATAATGCTCAAGATTTCATTAGAAAGTCAGAAAGAAAGAAGAAGAAAGGTAAGTTCAAAGTGAACTAAGAAAGCAAAGCATGAGAATGTCGAATCATCAGTGTTTGAGGAGAATGAAGTTTAAGAGTTATTGGTTTATGCCAATATTGGAGTATGAATATATGCCCCAAGAACTATATATTATGCAAATAATCAAAGAATGGGCATAGCCAATAAAGATTGGCTTATAAAGACTTCATGCCCAATTTAACAAGAATGATTTTTTTTTAACTTGTTCACTAAATAGGTGCATGTTTTGGTAAAAGATAGTACCAACTAGAGTTTTAAGAAGATGTTTTCATACTCTATTCTCGCACTTATGTGAAATTTGTATGCATATGTTTTCTTGAGATTTTGTTGTTTTGTGGTTATCTTGAGAAGATTGATAGCATTGTAACTCTTTGATGCATTTTGAGCTTATGATAAGGTTGAGATCGAAATTCCTCACTATGTGTTATGAATATGTAGCTCTTATATGTTTGTGAATCATAAATTGAGTGCTAAGTGTAATAATATGTTATGTGCTGGTTGTGCTGCTAGTATTGAGTCCTTTTCCTACCCTCCAAAAGAATTTAGTGTCATTCGGGGACGAATGTTCCTAAGGGGGGGATATTGTAACATTCCAGAAAAGGCACTTGTCTAGTGAAGAGTCTATTAGGTTTTAAGAATATGTATTAGGATACATAGGCTTCCCAATGCCCAATATTGATTAATATTGGGTATGTTAGAGAATGTTGGCTTAAGGGTGTTAACCAATTTTTGTATGTATTCACACGTAACTTATAACTTAAAATACACCTTGATGTTCAAATGCTCCAATACAAGCTTGTTTAGGAATTGTACCTGAAATGAAGACCCTAAGCTAAAATTCATAATCTCTTCAATTTTTAACCTCATCGCTTACTCACATTAGGTACTAGGCATCCAAGTGTCAATCCTAGGTACCATAGCACATGATCATTTAAAATGATAGTGCAGATTAAGCAGTGCCCAAGGACATAGTAAGAATTCTTGGACAAGAAGTGAACCTTCCAGAATGCATGGTTAGTAAACTGTACGCAACACATGTGCAAGCACATGTGCTATCAACGGCCGAGAGATAAGCCCAACCGATTCGGTTAGGGCTGTTAGGGTCCAGCCACGCGTCGGGTCCATTCACGTGGAGCCGAGCTCCCAAACCAATTATAGGTCCTAACTAACTAACCTAACTAGATAATTAACCTAGGACTAACTAAAATAAACTAACTAGTGTGCCAAAAATCCTATGACCTAACCGGGTGACACTAGCCGAGTAAGTCACTTAATTACTTAAATTAGCAACTTAATTAATTAATTTTATTCCTGGTCACACTCGAGACCCTTAGTCAAATGCTCTCCAAGTTTTAGTCGATTTAGGAGGGGTGGTTTGGTAATTTAAGTGGAGGGTCTTTAGGGTAATTCTTGGGACGTCAATATATTGATATTAGGTCAGTTTTAGACCACTTTCACACGTTTCAAACCAGATCAAACGAAATTCTGTCTAATCTATCAAGAACTCTCTCTTTTCAAAATTCCATTGAAGAAAAGAAAAGCATAAGGAAGAAGACGAAGATTTCAAAATTTCCAATCAGCTTTTGTGGATTCTTCATCTATAAGGTATGGATTTTAACTCTTGGGATTCCTTTATCCAAGAGGTCTTTAAAGATAAGTTTTCAAGAACTTCGAATACTAGGGTTTTTACTCTACAAAACGGATTTTCTTCCTAACCATAAATTTATGTTTTTCAATGAAAAGTAAACGTTTTCTATATCTAATTTCGCATGAATTGTTGAGTAACTGATTGATAATATTTGAATGTCGTGTGATACATGATCTTTCTCTAAGTGATGGTTTCGAATGGGTTGTTTCTAGTGTTTGATAACGTGAAAACGTTAGGGTTATAATTTAAGGTTTGAATGAACCCTTTTACGACCCGTTTACTTTCTCCTATGCTATGCATTGATCTTGTACATGATTTTATGAGTTGTTCTTGATTATGTCATTGAGTATTTCCCTATGTATGATTGTGAATATTGCTTGATGAATAAGATTCTTGGAAGCAAGAGGTAAGTCTTCTAAGTGTGATTACTCTTAATTGTTTATGTTAGCCTATAAACTATGATGCTATGATATGAAAAGTATATATGATGTGTTATGTGAATATGCTGGCTATGAACATGTAAATTGTGAGATTATGATAACAATACGAATATGCAAGTTATGATACTCTCTTGTATGCTTTACACAAGATGATTATGCCATGTAAATCTCACAAAAGAAAGGTTACAAT
Source organism: Solanum lycopersicoides (assembly GCA_022817965.1). Taxonomy (NCBI): domain Eukaryota; kingdom Viridiplantae; phylum Streptophyta; class Magnoliopsida; order Solanales; family Solanaceae; genus Solanum; species Solanum lycopersicoides. Next base: position 42,987,744 of record CM040627.1, read on the forward strand.
GAAAGGACAATTATCATCTAATCTGAAAGAGCTCATGATAATGTTATACAAGGAGATAATATCCTATGACCTATGATAAGTTTTTGATAAAAGACAAATTAAAGATTATTTCAAGAAAAGGGACTTAAGCTATGCACCGATGAACTAGATATTGGAAGTGTCCCTTCCCTAGCGGGAAGGTAGGTTCACAATGATTATCATGAGATTGAGGTTGCCATGTAATGTGGAAACTATGGGTCTATGATGTAGCGTGTTTTCACGGTACTTTCAATGCTTTTTACTTAAGTTTAGTGTGTGTCTAGGACCTTTTTGTAGTAATTTTAATTGTTTTTGTCTGTGTATTGCAGGAAAGTCGTCCAAAATAGAAATGCAGAAGATTGTGCTAAAGAGGTGACCCACTAAGCCATCGACTGCCCGTCGTCCCATCGATGGTCCGTAGGTGGTGATCGTCGACTGGAGGTCCAAGCATCTGGAAAAAACTTGGGGAATTTGACCAAGTGTGGGGCTACAGACGGATCGACGGTCCGTCGACTGATTGACAGACAGTCCTGGCAAATCGTCGATCAGATCAGAGATTAGTTCCAGTACCGAAATTTGAAGAAAAACTAAGTGTGGAACGACTAAGGCATCGACGGACCGTGATGTTGGTCCGTCGATTGGATCAGAGAAGATGCAAGGATGTAGGCTAAAGAAGATGCTAAGTATGGACCGATGGAGGCAGTTGACGGTCCGTCGTTCCGAAGTGGAGTCGTCGATTCAAGATGTGTTTCTGGACAGACTTTCCTTATTTTGGACTCCTTTTTAATTTAGGACATTATTATTATATATACGGTTAAAAACCTTGTTTTTGGGGTTAGAGTTTTTATTAATTTTCATACTCTTGTTATTGGAGACTTAACTTTGTATTTAGGGAATTAATTTGAATTTCCGGAATTGATTCTCAAGTGAATTTTGCTATTTCAAGTGTGATTTCTGGATTTTCTTCAAACTTATCAAAGTAAGTACATGAATTCTTATCAAACAATCATGAATTGTGTATTTCTAAGCATGGGTAACTAAATCCACAACTAGGCTTGTGGGAACCATGGGTGATTAACAAGGTAAAACTAGCTAAATAAAAATTCTAGAATAGGTTCGTGCATGTATTGATAATTCTTTCGGTTAGAAGTCTTTTTAACGAGTGCACGCGTTAGAACTTTCTCTATTTTTATTTGCCGGACCAAGGGGGTAGTTAATAGGAAAAGAATTATCAACATAGATTTAGTAAATACTATCTAATAGGCTAGTTTCTATTGGTGTGAAGTAATAACTAAGCCATACATCGAATATGATGCTTAATATGAAGTAAATTTAATGTTTAGTAACTTAGACACACGTAGCCGGACCAAGGTACAGGGTGAAATTTTTTAAATGCCGGACCAAGGATTTAAAGATACATAAATTATCGCTTTGCATGCAAGAAACTAGGAAATAATTGTTATAGCTGGGATTACCGCATTATGAACCTATGAGGAACACTTACACCCTAGTGTTTTTCATCACTTGATAAAAAAACAAAGTTTTAATCTTGCTACTTGCTTATTTAGAAATAATTGAACACTTTTAGTTTTAGAAGAAAAAACCTTTTAATTAACTGTTTTGGAAACAACTTGACTTAATAGAAGTAATTGTTTACTGAAGTTAAGTCTAAACCATTTTCCTCGTGTTATCGACCCTAACCTACTTGTTGGGTCTTTACTTGATACGACCGCTTATACTTCTGTAAAGAAGTGTAATTTGAGCGTATCAAATTTTGGCGCCGCTGACGGGAAAAGTGGCTTTTAGATTAACTTTAAACACATTACTGAATTTTAGTCAACAATTTCCTAATTTTACTTTTTCTTTTTGTGTTTGTCTCTCTCAGGTCTAGCTCTATTGTACGCCAAGTACACGGAGTCGAGGAGAGCCAATACTTTCACTTGATCCAGAACTAAATTGTACACTCCGCAGAATGAAAGATCCACACAATCCTGCTAATCTTGGTGATAGGATCAACCATCAACTTCCTCAGCCGGTTGATGCTCATAATCAAGTGTTAGTGGTGAACCCTGGTGAAGGTGATCTGACGAGTCAACCTCCCGCCCCACGTCATCAAGAGTACTATAGGGGCAATGTTAATATCACTAATTCTGATTGGCCACTTGTCCTACCTTTTCTACCACAGGGTGATACATTTGTGGTAACTAGTAGCTTGATGCAGATGCTCACCGCTAGAGGTTTATTTTCGGGGCTACCATCTGAGGATCCACATGCTCACATCGCAAAACTTAGGTCGGTGTGTAAGAGTTGTGTAGGGAGGCCAGACTTAGACATGGATGTCATTGGATTTAGGGTGTTCCCTCACTCACTGACGGGGGAGGCCGCAATTTAGTTTACTGAGTTTCCCTACAATTCGATCTATACATGGGAGCAGTTGAGGGATGTGTTCCTAGAAAGGTATTACCCGGTCTCTAAAAAGCTTAACCACAAAGATAGAGTGAACAATTTTGTGGCATTGCCAGGGGAATCGGTAAGTAGTTCTTGGGATAGGTTCACCTAATTTCTGAGAAGTCTCCCAACCACCGTATTGATGATGAATCATTGAAAGAATACTTCTATAGGGGCAATATGATAACAATGTGGGTGGTTCTTATGCTGAGTGCACATACGCAGAGATCGCAGAAAAGTTGGAGAAAATTTCCCAAAACAGCAAGGCCTGGAGCACTAGGAAGTCGGACACTGGAGAAATATCTTTGCAGTGCAAGCTACACACAACCCAGCCGCAGATGATATTCGTGAAGAGATGGCTCAAATGAGATCTGAGATTGGGTTGGTATTGAAACATGTCACTGGGGTGCAGAGAAAGTGACTGGGGTGAATTATTTGACTAAGCCACCACCGCCGGTAGATGAAATTTACTATGAGGAAGACTCTTATGCAGTGAATGACTAGACGGGGGGTTTCCGACCGAACGCCCAAGGCTCCAATCAAGAGAATTGGCGCCAAGGTCAAGGAAATCAAGGTCGGAACTATTGGAGTTACAACCGAGAGGGTCACTATGTTCGAGATGGAAATTACAACCGCAACAACAACTTCAACCGGGGTAACTATGGTTACAAAAACGATCAGAGTGGGCCCTATGTTCCACCTCAAAATCGGGAAGTTGCTCCTAGGGATGGTGGAGGTAGTATGGCGCGAGTTGAGGATATGTTGCAAAAGATGAGGAAAAGGTTTGATGCTAGTGATGAGCATGCCAAAGAGTTAAGAGGTGATTTAGCTAATATTGGACAAAAGGTGGATGCACATGCAATCTCAATTAAGCATCTTGAATTGCAAATGGCCCAATTGTCTTCTACTGTGAACCCACGCCAACCGGGTACTCTTCCTAGCAATACCGTCCAAAATCCAAAAAATGATGGACATTGCATGGCAGTCACTACTCGAGGGGGTAAGAAAGCCATTGATCCACCTATACCGTCTGGTGTAGAAGATTAGATAAGAGGAGATGATGAGGTAGTGGAAGTTAGTGGTGAGTTGGTAGAAAAATCGGGGAAAGAAGCAGAGGTACCCCAAAAGGTGTCTCCCATTCCTCAACCACCACCACCATTCCTGCAAAGGTTGGTGAAAACGACCGAGGATGATAAATACCGCCATTTTATTACTATGTTAAAACAACTTTCCATCAATGTCCCTTTGATAGAAGCTCTTGAACAAATGCCCGGTTACGCCAAGTTCATGAAAGATATGTTCACTAAGAAGAGATCGGTTATCTTAGAGGATGATGATCGGATGCAATATTGTAGTGCTATTGCTACAAGGTCTCTTGTGCAAAAGAAAGAAGATCCAGGCGCTTTCACTATTCCATGTACAATCGGGTTGTTGCACTTTGCTAAAATATTATGTGATCTTGGGGCAAGCATAAATCTCATGCCTCTCTATATTTAGAAGAAGTTGGGTTCGGGTGACCCAAAGCCCACTGCGATGCGGTTACTGATGGCCGATCGAACGGTGAAGAATCCTATTGAGATACTCCATGATGTGAAACTGAAGGTGGAGTCATTCATATTTCCAGCCAATTTTGTCATTCTTGACTGTGACGTGGATTTTGAGGTGCCGATTATTCTTGGGAGGACGTTCCTCGCTATCGGTCGCGCCTTGGTTGACATGTAGAAAGGGCATATGAAGTTTCGCTTAAATAATGAAGAAGAGAGTTTCAACATTTGTAGGTCCATGAGGCAGAGTGGTGAGCTCCAATCGGTATCTGCGATATCTTACAGGGTTGAGAGTTCGTCTGAGGTACAAATAGAATAGCGTCTTGGTGTTGAGGCACTAGCGGCAGTGATAATGAATTTTGAGAGTGATTGTATGGAAGAGTATGGTTCATTGGTTGCGGCACTTGATCAAGGTGATGTTCGGTTCAAACCAAAGAAGTTGAAGTTAGATATGAAGCATCGCGAGTCTCCACCCGCGAGACCATCTTTTGAGGAGGCCCCAAAATTGGAGCTTAAGGCTCTACCACCTCATCTAAGGTACGTTTTCTTGGGAAAAGGTGACACTTTGCCGGTACTCATTGCATCGGATTTGAATGTGGACCAAGTGGAGTGTCTTGTAGAGGTGTTGAAGAGGTTCAAATGAGCCATTAGTTTGACTATTGCAGACATTATTGGATTCCACCCGGTATTTGTTCACACAAAATCCAACCCATGCCCGATCATAAGCCAAGTATAGAGCATCAAATACGGTTTAAGCCACCTATGAAAGAGGTAGTGAAGAAGGAGATTATTAAGTGGTTGGATCTCGGGGTCATATATCCGATTGCCGATAGTAGTTGGGTTTGTCCTATTCAGTGTGTGCCCAAAAAGGGGGGAATGACTGTGGTCCCTAATGAGAAGAATGAGCTTGTTCCAATGAGGCCGGTGACCGGATGGAGAGTTTGTATGGATTACCGGAAGTTGAATGCATGGACTGAGAAGGACCATTTTCCGATGCCCTTCATGTATCAGATGTTGGATAGGCTTGCAGGAAAGGGGTTGTACTATTTTCTTGATGGGTATTCGGGTTACAACCAAATCTCTATTGCACCGCAGGATCAAGAGAAAACCACTTTTACTTGTCCTTATGGAACTTTTGCGTTCTAGAGGATGCCTTTTTGGTTGTGTAATGCATCAGCTACTTTTCGGAGATGTAATATGTCGATATTCTCCGATATAGTGGAAGACACTATTGGGTGTTTATGGATGATTTTTCAGTGGTTGGCGACTCCTTTGAGCGTTCTTTGAGTCACTTGGCCGAAGTTCGCAAAAGGTGTGAAGATTGCAACCTTGTGCTTAATTGGGAGAAATGTCACTTCATGGTGAAAGAGGGTATTGTATTGGGTCATCGCATCTCATAGAAGGGGATAAAGGTTGATCGAGCCAAAGTTGGGGTGATAGAGAGACTTCCTCCACCTATCTCTATAAAAGGTGTGAGGATTTTTCTTGGGCATGCGGGCTTCTACCAGAGGTTTATCAAGGATTTTTCAAAAATCGCACATCCTCTGTGCAAGTTACTTGAGAAAGAGTGTAGATTTTATTTTGATGAATCTTGTCTGAAGGCGTTTGGTGAGTTGAAGGAGAAGTTGGTGTCTGCACCCATTATTATTTCCCCGGATTGGAGTAAGCCATTTGAGGTAATATGTGATGCTAGTGGGGTTGCTCTTGGTGTAGTTTTGGGTCAAAGAAGGGATAAAATCCTTCATCCCATTTATTACGCTAGTAAGGCCCTTATTGAAACTCAAAAGAACTATACTATAACTGAGCAAGAGCTCCTTGCGGTGGTTTTTGCGTTAGAGAAATTTTGCACCTATTTGCTTGGCACGAGAGTCATAGTGCATACTGATCATTCTTCTTTGAGATATTTGATGGCTAAGAAGGATGCGAAGCCAAGGTTTATTAGGTGGGTATTACTGTTGCAAGAATTTGACTTTGAAGTGAAAGATAGAAAGGGTACCAAAAATCAAGTTGTCGATCACTTGTCCCGATTACAGGATGAAGCTATGTGAGCCGTTTTGGCCGGTTCTCATGACTTGATTCCATGGTTCGCCGATTTTGCAAATTATTTGGCTAGTTATATAGTCCCATCGGACTTGTCCTTTCATCAAAGGAAAAATTTCATGCATGATGTGAAAAAGATCTTTTTTGATGAGTCGTATTTATATAGGAGTTGTGCTGATGGTCTTATTCGCCGTTGCGTGCTGGAAGTTGAGATGCTGAGTGTTTTGGAGGCATGCCTCTCCTCGCCTGTGGGTGGTCATCATATTGGTATCCGGTCTGCACATAAAATATTGCAATATGGCTACTATTGGCCAACCATCCACCAAGATTCTCATGAGTTCGCCAAGGCATGTGATAGGTGCCAAAGAGATGGAGGTATTTCTAGAAGGCAAGAGCTCCTTTGAACCCCATTCTTGTAATTGAGTTGTTTGATGTATGGGGCATTGACTTTATGGTCCCTTTTGTGAGTTCTCATGGGATTAAGTAAATTCTTGTGGCGGTTGATTATGTGTCAAAATGGATGGAAGCCATAGCACTTGCACACAATAAAGGGAAGAGTGTCACCGCGTTCTTAAAAAAGAACATATTTTCCAGATTTGGCACCCCTGGGGCCATTATTAGTTATGGGGGATCCCACTATTGCAACAAGTTGTTCAAATGGTTGTTGGAGAAATATGGGGTTCGCCACAATGTAGCCACTCCTTACCATCATCAGACTAGTGGGCAAGTTGAGGTGTCAAACAGAGAAATCAAGCAAATTCTGGCAAAAACGGTGAATGCTAATAGAACGGATTGGTCAAGGAGTCTTGATGATGCTCTTTGGGCCTACCGGACAGCATACAAGACTCCCATAGGTATGTCTCCATACCAACTTGTATATGGAAAGGCTTGTCACTTGACGGTTGAGTTAGAGCATAAGGCCATATGGGCAATGATGAAATGAAGATGGATTGGAATGAAGCAGTGGAAAAGAGATTAAATGGGTTAAATGAGCTTGATGAGTTTCACTTGAAGGCATATGAAAGTTCATCCCTCTACAAAGAAAAGATGAAGAAGTACCATGACCAAAAGATTGAAAGGCGCGAATTTGCGGTTGGGGACTTGGGGCTTTTGTTCAACTCTAGGTTGCGTTTGTTTCCGGGCAAACTCAAGTCCAAGTGGACTGGTCCATTCTTGATCACTAAAGTGTTCCCTCATGGTGCGGTTGAGTTGGAGAACAAGGAGGGTGCAAGGTTCAAGGTCAATGGTCAAAAAATCAAAATCTACCTCGGGCATGCGGAAAATACGAATGAAGTGGTTGAGGCATACCATCTTAATGAAGTCTGAGTAATCAAGAGTCGCGCGTCGTGCCGCGATGTTATATCAAGCGCTGATTGGGAGGAAACCTAATATGTATCCTCTAGCCATCATTAGGTTTTTCTTGTCTTTATAGAACTAATTGCATTATTTCGGTTTTACTTAATGTCATGTGTGGATTTTTTTTATTTCTTTTAGAGTGTTGGCTAGAAGTAGTCTAGGATCCGTGTCTAAAAAAAGTGTCCAGAAAATACAAAAAGAATGGCTTATTGTGTGCTCAATGTGCAGGGACCAAACCTAAGGAAATCTGCAGAAATTGGTCTGGTGCACTGATCAATGGACCAATCGACAGGTCGTCGTCACATCGACGTACCGTCGATGGCGTCAGTGGATCCCAGGTATGATTTTCAATTTTTTCTAAGTTAGGGCACAGTCGACAGAGCGGTCAACGGACCATCGATTAACTTATGGTCCGTCGACGTGGAATCGTTAGTTCCCCAGAACCCATGACCCGACCCGACCCAACCGGGTATATATTAGGAAAAAAAAACCCTTTCATTTACCCCCACCTTTTCAAATTCTCCCCAACCGTTTCCCTCCCCTTATTCCCTTACTCCCCCACTTACTAACACATTTAAGCAAACATAATTTCTCTCTGATATCTCATTCCCTCATCTTCTCCACAATCTCAAAAATTCCCACACCGTTCTCTCCAAAATTCCCCATCCCTCTCTTCTATTTTTCCGATCGGTGTTCGAAGGCGGGCTCGGTGGTTGTTCTCACAAAGTTCATCCTCACATTCACTCCACTAAAGCGTACATGTATTCCATTCTCATCCGCTCAATGAATTCTCGTTCATTTGCATGCAAAAATGATGAAATTGTATGTGGGTCTTGACTTCGGGATAAAATTGCATGATTAAATTGTTAAAATTTGGGTTCCTTATCCCTTAGAATGATGGAAAGTGAATGGGTTGGGGGTGCTACTGTCTAAATGAACTCTGAATGTTGTGTTATTTTTGGTTTTCCGACTTAGGGGTTGATAGTATCTTAGAATCTAGGATCGAAATTAGATTAATCAAAGCCCTAGGAATGACGAAATTGTTGGTTGTTTGCTATTTAAACATGTTGTGTCTTGATATGCTTGGAATTGTCCTTTGAGGGGTGCCAAGTATGGCTCAAAATCTGTCTCTGACCGACATGACGAGACCCCGTCTATGGACCGTCGGCCAATCGACGGACCGTCAATGGGGAACGTCGATAGATGCACCCCATATTTGTCGAACTCTGGGACGACGGAAGTGGACTACGGTCCGTTGATTGATCGACGGGCCCTTCTGAACGTCTGTCGTTCCTAACTGAAACCCTAATTTCTGCTGCATTCTGAATTTTTCTAAGTGTCTAACGACGAAAGTGGGTTACGGTCCGTCGTTTCATCAACGGGCCGTTCAGCACGTCCGTCGTTTCTAACTGCAAGTACTGTGGACTTGTAACTTCTAAAATGTGCTAAGTGTCCACCGACGGACCCTATCGACGGACCGTCGATAGTGCCCGTCGTTCAGTTTTGCAGTTCTGCACTTCACTTTACCTTTTTGTTCCAAATTTGGTTTTTTATTTTTTTGTGTGTATAAGATGACTACAGTGAATCTAATAACTCTCCCTTGCAGGTACCAATGGCCCCCAAGCCGGATTTAGTCTACTCCAGAGAACGGTCCAAGTCCGTGGCACCTTCACGCCGGCTGGTGATTGGCTCGTCGGAGGATGAGCGTGACCCCGAATATGTGCCAAAGGCACCCATACACTGACACGTGCTGCTAGAACCACTCGGGGCACGCCCAAAAAGGTGGTGTCCGGCGTAGTTTCTGCCTCCAAGTATGATGAGAAGCGCACACTGACCGGCACACCCTCTAGGTCTGCCTCAGGTTCTTAAGGAGCGTCTGGCTCCGAGGAGACTTTCGATGCTGAGTTGGCCCACTCTACAGGGTCGAATGAGGCCACTGCCTCCTGTTCCGGTTCAGAGGGTGCCACTGTTGCGGATGCACCTGCCCAACCTACCTCGTCTGATGAGGCCCAAAGTTTGGAGGCTGCTCCTTCACCCCACATGAGGATCATTCACTAGTTGTTGATCAGCCTAACCGGTGGTGCATAGAGGGGCAGCATCAGATATACAGGGACGCCAAGCTTCTCAATGATAAGGGTGTCATGACTCGGACTCGGACTGTTGAGAGGCGGGTTCTTAAATGGAGTCTACACATTGTCCCTGATATACATGACCTATTCACCCGCCATCAGCTAGAGTGGATGGCTAGGAGAGTGAGACGCTACAGTGAGGAATTGGTGCAAGATTTCTACGCTTCTTACGTAGCGACTCTCAGAGATTCTTTGGATAGGCGGTCTAATCCCGCCAAAAAGGCACCACTTATCTATGTTCGAGTCCGTGGCCGCCGGGTGGACATCTCTTTGCCAACCTTTTGCCGTCTTGGTTGCTTCTATGGTCGTGGGGTTTGAGGTTGATTTTCTGAGGCTGTTGCTGGCAGTCATCCATGAGAGGTCTTTTAAGGCCTCGACCACTTACCCCTTTCCCTGTATGTTTTTTGAGTTGTGCAGGGCTGCTGGAATGATCATTTGTCACATTGATGTTCTCCGGACTCCTACTGGGACAGTGTACATCGGTCTCATCAGGGATGAGGCCAATGAGGCAGCACCAAATAGGGGGACCGAGTAGAGGTACAACCGTTGGGTGAGAACCTCACAGTTACGATAGAGCAATCCCAAGGGACTGATCATGCTGCTTCAGAGCCTACCGACACCACCTCGGTTGAGTCTTCCCCGGGCACTTGTAGAGCACCGAGTTCCTCCCGATCTACACCATCAGCAACACTGGTCCCGATTGCTAGGGTCCAGATGCTAGAGGCCAATATGGCCACATTGCTGCATCATATCCAGCCTTGGATGCAGAAGTCCATTGCCGAGGCTTAAGATCAGATTAAGAAGAGGATTGCCCAACAGATGGAGAGGAAGATTCTTGAGGTCCACCAGCGCCTCGATGCGTTTGAGTTGAGAGTCCTTGTACAACCAGCCCCTATTATTGATTTGACGACTATCCAAGTTGCCATGGCGAGTCTGAGGGCTGATGTGGATGCCATTTTCGATGTGAGGGTGCCCAGTCTGAGTCCTCACCTGCGGAGCCTACAGAGGGTACGATTCTTGCCGCACTGTTCACCACCTCTACTGCACAACCGCCCCGGCAGGTGAGCGTGCCAAGAGGCACCGGTCTAGAGATAGTGAGGAGGCTCGGGCTAGGAAGAAGGAGCGCACTAAGATAGAGGCCGCAAGGAGAGCTTCTTTGGTAGATGAGAAGGCTCGGCAGATGAAGGCTCGTGAGTTAGCAGCTGGGGTGTCTAGCTCCAGGTCTGATCATGTTGAGAGGAGCACCACTGAGGGTGCTGACATTGCTGCGGACACTACTGATGGTGTCCTTACTACTGCTGGACCGTGTTTCGGGGAACCGTACACGCCAGCTTGTTGATCGTTGGCGCTATGCGCCTCGGGTTTGCTTCACCTACCACCTTGTTTTATATATCTTATGCATTGCAGACAATTGCATGCTTTCTTATTGGGGGTGGGGTAAATTGAAAGTAAGTGCTAGGGTGAAGTCTGACTAGACCAAGTCACGATCCTCTCTTGGGGTTTTCTTGCCTGAGTTCTTTTACCCCAAGAGACTGGTTATTTTACTGTTGAACCGGTATGTTTAGTATCTTGTACAACGTATGAATGTGAAATCTGAAGCATGATGGCTAAATACAATGATGTCCCGTTCTAAAGAAATTGCTTGCATGATTAGGCATAGTGAATGTTGAATGTGTTGGCTTTAAGCATGACATAGAGATACACTATTGCATGACCGTCAATCTAACACTCGAACTAGGTGTCCGATAATCTGGTAGGGTAATGAGGTGTTAAGAGAGTGTGAGGAAAGATGAATAGTCCACTGTTGGTACCTAGCTAGAACTTGCCCGGTTAGTCCTGCAAAAGTAATCTGTGTTAGACAATTAGGAAAAGATCATAGGCTCAGGTTCAAATTAGCCAATCTTTAGCTTAAACAAAAGAAAACCAAATGAAATTGATCCCTTTTTTATCCAAATATTTTGAGCTCAAAATGGACCTTTCTTTTCTACCCCAATTCATCTTCCCTGGGTATAATGTGTTGGCCCTGGTTCGTCCTTGGACATATGCACCTCAACTTAGGCCAAAAACATAAGTTGAGGGTGGATAATGCAGAAACGAATCTCGTCTTTGCCCTGAGCCAACCTTAGGTATTGTCTACCTCAACTCATGGAAAATCCATGAGTTGAGGGTGGCTACTATGAGTAATCGTCCGAAAAAGGGGGTTAAAAGGATTAATGTGAAAGGAAAAAGAAAACAAATAGTGAAGAGGAAAAGTGACTCAATCAAAGTAGAAAGCAAGTGAAGAAATTGAAAAATAAATAAATTAAAAGAAGTGTTTAAAAAAAGAGTCATTTGCACAAAAGGAGAAAGAAAGGAGTAAATAAGGGAAAGAATAAAAGAAAAGGAAGAGTAGGGAATAATAGACAATGAAAGAGGTAGGATGCTTAGCCGTAATGTCAAGGAGGGCAACAAGTCACTAAAATGTATCCATCTGTACCATACCTGAACCTGAGCCTACGTTACAAGCAAAGAAAGTCATATCATGATCCTAAGAGTCTAATGTGATGAACATAAGCAATGAAAATAAGGAAAAGCCTATGGCGATAAGTACCAACTAGGTGTGAAGTTTATTTGAGCGTAAGTGCTGACTAATGATCCTTATAACCCAATTTGAAATCACTGCGAGAAAAAGGAGGATATCCTTTGAAGTGAGAACACTAGTTGCAATATTGGAAAGTTGGTACCTTTGTGAGAGATAAAAGAGTAGAGGTGTCGACGTGGTGAGTCTGTGTCATGGTCTGATCCACATGAATGAACCTAGTGAGCCTAAGAGTGAAATCATGCATCAAAGCAATGAAAATAGTTGGTATTGATATCCATACGATTGCGAAAGCTTAAAAGAGTAAACATTTGTACAAAGGTGTCGTGGTGAGTCATAGTGCGTCGCTTGAGGACAAACAAGGAATTTAAGTTGAGGGTGTTTATGTACCGTGGTTTCACAGTACTTTCAATGCTTTTTCTTTAAGTTTAGTGTGTGTCTAGGGCCTTTTTGTAGTAATTTTAATGGTTTTTATCTATGTTTTGCACGAAAGTCGTCCAAAACAGAAATGCAGATGATTGTGCAGAAGAGGTGACCCACGAAAGCATCGACGGCCTGTCGTCCCATCAACGGTCCGTAGGTGGTGATCGTCGACTGGATGTCCAAGCATCTGAAGAAACTCAGGGAATTCTGACCATGTGTGGGGCTATGGAAGGATCGACGGTCCGTCAACTGATTGATGGACCGTCCTGTCAAACCGTCAGTCAGATCAGATATTAGTCCTAGTACCCGAAGTTGAAGAAAAACTAAGTGTGGAACGATGGAGGCATCGACGGACCGTAAGTGTATCGACAGACCGTGATGTTGGTCCATCGATTGGATCAAAGAAGATGCAAGGATGAAGGCTGAAGAAGATGCTAAGTATGGACCAACGGAGGCAGTCGACGGTCCGTCGTTCCATCGACGGACCGTCAGTGCAGTCGTCGATTGAAGAAGCGTTTCTGGACAGACTTTCCTTATTTTGGACTCCTTTTTAATTTAGGACATTATTATTATATATACGGTTAAAAACCTCATTTTTGGGGTTAGAATTCTTATTAATTTTCATACTCTTGTTATTGGAGACTTAACTTTGGATTTTGGGAATTAATTTGAATTTCCGGAATCGATTCTCAAGTGAATTTTTCTATTTCAAGTGTGATTTCTGGATTTTCTTCAAGCTTATCAAAGTAAGTACATGAATCCTTATCAAACAATCATGAATTATGTATATCTAAGCATGGGTAACTAAATCCACAACTATGGTTGTGGGAACCATGGGTGATTAACAAGGTAAATCTAGCTAAATAACAATTCTAGAATAGGTTCTTGCATGTATTGATAATTCTTTCGGTTAGAAGTCTTTTAAACTAGTGCACGCGTTAGAACTTGCCCTATTTCTATTTGACGGACCAAGGGGGTAGTTAATAGGAAAAGAATTATCAACATAGATTTATTAAATACTATCTAATAGGCTAGTTTCGATTGGTGCGAAGTAATAACTAAGCCATACATCGAATATGAAGCTTATTATGAAGTAAAGGTAATGTTTAGTAACTTAGACACACGTAGCCAGACCAAGGTACGGTGTGAAATTCTCTAAATGCCGGAACAAGGATTTAGAGATACATAAGTTATCGCTTTGCATTAAAGACACTAGAAAAGAATTGTTATAGCTAGGATTACCGCATTATGAACCTTTGGGGAACACTTACACCCTAGTTTTTTTCATCACTTGATAAAAACCAAAGTTTTAATATTCCTACTCTTTTATTTTGAAATAATTGAACACTTTTAGTTTCAGAAAAAAAAAACCTTTTAATTAACTGTTTTTGGAAAGGACTTGACTAAATAGAAGTAATGGTATATTGAAGTTAAGTCTAAACCATTGTAACGACCCGGATTCTTGAATCCGAATTGCCACCGGCGTCGTTGACCTCTCAGAGGTCGCAGACAATACTCATCTTGCATTCATCACATTCATCTTGTTAAATTTGCATAATATTTAAAACTTTTTATATGTATGAAGTTTACTTAGACTTCATATAGTCATTACATATTTACATCATATACTAAGCTCAACATAAGAGAACAACCATCTATCATAAAGAATTAATTCAAAACTGAAGATGAATATATCATAAATAGTTTGCCAAACACGGCCTTATTACAAAGCTTCGAAATGAAAGTATGAAAGAAACTCTAGGGAAAACATCCACTATCTATGTCTAAGACTAATAATAGACTAAAATTGTAGCATCCTCGAAATCATGTGGACCTACCAAATGGTTTGGAAAAACGCTGAAGTCCAAACCGATACAAATGTCGTCAACCTGTCCTCTAACCTGCACCTATAAAAATAGTAAATAGTAGGGGGTTAGTACACCAATTGTACTAAGTATGGGTGTATGCACACATACACATAAAGCTATGAATGATCAATGAAAGCCCTTCCTAAGAAACATGCCATTTTTGGAAAGTCTAGTCATTAGACTTTCCTAATCCTTTAGTTGTGAATTGTGGTATGAATATGATGTATTTTAATGCATTCAAAGCGCACAACTCATTTTCTATATGATTACAAGACATTAGTATCATCAACATAATTTTAGAACAAGTCGAGCGAAGATTGGAAATTTTGATATGCCTAACCCGAGAGCTCCTTTTTGGGGACTTAGTTTATTTTTCAGTCTTTTTCTTCTTGTTGTTGTGTAGTTCAATAGTTCCTTTGGTCCTATGTTTTACTTACAAGTGCAATGATTCATTGTAGTCTCATACCCACAATGAATCGATGTAAGTAATCCAAGGACTAAGGAATTCTTTCCCTAACTCATAGTGAGTCATTCTTCACACTACATATTCATTACATTTTAATAAGCCATTCTCTATTGATCATGCCATTTGTTTCATTTCTATCATGTTAGGGAAGTTATGGGGTATTTAGTTAACGTTATGTTTCTACTTCCCTTTATTGGCATCATGTAAGAAGTCATTATAAGCCAATCTTATTTGGCTTTGCCCATTATTTGCTGAAACTTCATGAGTGTGACATTGACAATTGACATTCTTAAGCTATTCTTCATTGCTCACTTTGAACATATGTTCCATCATCATCATTCATTGTCACTTTCATAGAAACATCATAGGGAATAAGATCATGCGAGCTAACATGAAATCCAGTGTCTGCCCCACATCGAAAAGGGGTGATTCACCGGTTAAAATGAATCATGACCATGTGAGCTACTCATGGAATCCAATGTATGTCCCACACATGGAAAGGGGTGATCCCCGGATAAGGAGAATCCATCTCAAGTGTTCACTCCACACCGAAAAGGAGTGGCTCACGGCTATAGTGAACCAAGAACATATCGTGAGCATTAACCAACGTAGATCATGTGAGTAAACATGAAATCCAGTGTCTGCCCCACATCGAAAAGGGGTGGAATCACCGGCAAAGTGAAACCGAACATGCCTAGCTCGCTTAGGTGGAAACCACTGGATAGTTCCTATGTTATCTAGACATAGTTCGAAGACTAGGAGATTTAGGGAGACCCATACCCACCTTGGTGGACAGTCTCATCTTCATGAGAATTACGTGAACCTCCGCCCTTCCCAAAGGAAGGCATCACCACTCATAACTAGTCTATCGGTGTTGTGCTCACTTTCATTATCTTCTTTATCTTTTAGAGTTGACTCAAGTATTGTGTAAGCTTGCTTCTAGATTGAGATTTACTTACTCTTTTGATGACTTGTCATACTTATATTACATTGATGAAATGTGAATTGTCCTTGCATATCATCCTTACTTTACATTGATGAAATGTGAATTGTCCTTCCATATCATCCTTACTTTACATTGAAGAAATGTGAATTGTCCTTACATATCATCCTTAATTTACATTGATGAATGTGAATTGTCCTTACATATCATCTTTAGGTGTTAATGAGACTAGTCTCACACATTTTAACACCTTCATTCGTGAGTATTCTTTTAACATAGTAGCTTATGTGTAAGTAAGACTTGTCTCACTTTATTGAACACCCCATTCTGGTAACTTACTTAATTTAGACCCCTTTAATTATGTTATAACTCACGTTACTTCTTTACTTTAGTGTAGTAGATTCATTTCATCATTTATAGACGATGAGCACTTCTTTCAATGAGTTACATGTGTTCATAGTTCATTCTTTTAGAGCATGTTGGGAGTTGTCCCAATGAATAGCATGCCCTTGGTTATGGATTCATTGACTTACTTTAGAAGTGCTTAAGTTATCGTTTCAATCTTTTGGCTATATAAGATTGGCATATGATTAGTATTGGCATAAATAATTGAGTATAGATTACATAACCATCTTTGTTGCATAGTACAATTTTACATTCTTTCATGCTTTGTTGGATATGTATATTATTCATTAGCCACTTTTTTAATTAGTTAACATAATATTATAGCCATTTGCATGCATCCCTTTTAGACAATGTTTTTGTTAGCCATTTTATTGGCATAGGCCAAACATTCACTCAAATTATGATTTCATGGAGATCTTTTTAGCCAGCCTTATAACATAACTTTAGGAATAACATTTTAAGCATCTTAGACAACATAATAAGATCATTTAACAAACACAACATCATAAACAAGTCAAATTAACAGTAGGTATGCACAACAGACCGTAATCATCTTTATGCATAACATTTTCGGACACATCTTAACATAGTATCATTCTCTTAACCAATCTTAGTTCATGACTTTAGGGTAACATTTTTAAGACACGTTGGACAGCATCATATTAACATTTGATGACTTTATCATATTCATAATTTTACAAAATAGCAAGTCAACGTTCGGACAAGCACATCAACACTTAAACAATTACGGGTGTAACTAACACATGGTCGATTCAGGATTCACGTTTTAATCACATAACTTTAGACGATCACAACTTCATAGGTTAATCGACATTCATAATTCAAGAAAATTACACAAAAGATCATCCAGCACCACATACCAACAACATGATCTCTAACCTATTCAACATTAAATCGAAAAGGATACTAGGGACAAAAGAGTTTGACGAGAAAACGGGATCAACCCTAGTTTTCAAGATCTTTGAATCGTTGGAAAGAAAGTTCTCTTGGAGAAAGAAGTCCAGGAGAGAAACACAAACCTTAAGTAGAACTTAATCTATGAAGACCACCTTGAACAAAAACTTGGAGAAACCTTGAAATCGCCTAGGAGAATCAATTGAATTTTCTATTTTTCTTTTGCTCACTTGCGTACTGTTTTGCGTCGTGTATTTGTTTGAGTTTGAACGTGAGTGTAAGTATTTGGAACTGATATTCACTCATTAAACTTAGGGTCTAATAAGTTAATTAAATAAATAAATTAATTTATTCTTAAAAAGCGCCTCCTAGATTGACTAGAACTAGGAAAACACAATACTTAGTCAAATCTGAAATTTTTCCTAAGAATTTCGTTTTGACCCTTTAAATTAATTAATTAAATGGATAATTTAATTAATTAAGGGGCCTATGGTAATTACTAAAGTACCCCTAAGTCATTGGAACTATAACTAACTCTTTTGGGCCATCCTAGGTTAAGTACTAGGATGATGAGTTATACTAGGTTAGTGTAAGAATTTTTGTTTGACAACTTTAATTTAATTAATTAAATGTCTAATTTAATTAATCAAGTGACCTAGGGTAATTAACAAAGTACCCTTAAGTCTTTATAACCATAACTAACCCTTTGGACCATCCTAGATTAGGTACTAGAATGTTTCTTGAACTAGTTACTAGGTTAGTGTAAGGATTTTGTTTTGACCATTTAAATTAATTAATTAAATTGCTAATTTAATTAATTAGGTGACCTAGGGTAATTACTAAAATATCCCTAAGTTGTTAGGACCATAACCAACCTTTTGGACAATCCTAGGTTAGGTACTAGGTTGTCTTTTGCTTGTCTTAACCGAAATCTAGAAATTGCTTTATGATTTCGGCTTTTCCATTTAAATTAATTAATTAAGTTGCTAAATTAATTAATTAAGTAACCTAGGGTAATTACTAAAGTATCTCTAAGTTTTTAGGACCATAACTAACCTTTTGGACCATCCTAGGTTAGGTACTAGGTTGTCTTTTTAACTAGTTACTAGGTTAGTGTCACCCGGTTAAGTCTTAGGTTGTCTGATGCACTAATTAGTTTATTTCGTTTGGTATTAGGTTAGTTATCTAGTTAGCGCAGTAGGTTAGAGTCTAGAATTGGTTAGGAAGTTAGGCCCCACATGGAGTGGTCCCTTGTGTACCCAACGCTTTTTGGAAAGATCTCCAAAAATGAGAAGTGAATTGAGCGGCTCGATCCAAAATGATGGACAAAGGAATCCCATGAAGACTCTCAATCTCATTAATGTAAATTCTTGCATAATCCTCCGCCGTATAAGTACACTTAACGGGGATAAAGTGAGCGGATTTTGTCAATCTATCCACTATCACCCAAATTGAGTCATCGTGCCTCCTAGTCTGAGGCAACCCAACTACAAAGTCCATGTTAATTTCTTCCCCCTTGTAAGTAGGAAAACTCATTTCTTGGGTTAGACCACTAGGCTTTAGATGCTCAACATTCACTTGTTGGCAATTCGGGCACCTAGATACAAACTCCACTATGTCCCTTTTTAGGCCAGCCCACCATTATACCTTCCTAAGATCACGATACATTTTGGTGAACCCGGATGGATAGAATATCGGGAACCATGAGCTTCTTCTAACACCCTATTACTCAAATCATCAACATCTGGTACACATAATCTATTCTGGTACCTTAGCACACCATCCCCCCTTGGATAATGACTCATTCGACTTTCTAAGTATCGATTTCTTCAACTCCATCAATAGAATATCATGATGTTGTTTGGACTTGACCTCTACCACTAAGGATGACCCGGATTTATTATGTACCTTAAAACCACCATTTGGGGAATCATCCAACCGAATACCTAATCTAGCAAACCTATGAACATCTTTCACTAGGTCTTTCTTGCCTTCTTCCACTTGAGACACACTACCCATGGTCATACGACTTAAAGCATCCGCCAGTAGCTTTGTTGGGGTGGTAGATAATACTTATGTCATAATATTTCAACAGTTACAATCATCATTTTTGACGAAGATTCAACTCCTTTTGGGTAAACACATATTGTAGGATCTTGTGGTCGGTATACACATCAGCATGAACATCATACAAGTAATGCCTTCATATTTTCAAGCAAACACTACGGGTGCCAATTCATGATTGTGAGTTAGGTAATACTTCTCATTCACCTTGAGTTGTCCAGAGGCATAGGCTACTACATTCCCATGTTCAATAAGGACACAACCCAAACCCACTCGGGATGCATCACAATGGACCACAAAACCCTTCCTGCACTACGGTAAAGTTAACACTCGAGCGGAGGTAACCCTATCTTTCAAAATTTCAAAGCTTCTTTCACATGTCTCCGACCACTCAAACTTCACACCCTTTTTGGTCAAGATAGCTAAAGTAGAAGTAATGGACACAAACCCATCCACGAACCTCCTAAGTAACTCATTCTGTGCTAACAAGGAGTACTTATCTCAAGAGGTACATTGGGTACAATATCTCAACTAACAAAGTGTAACCACCCCTTATTCAAATCCTCTCGGTGCTAAGCATAACTCCCCTACGTAGTCTTAAACATTCATTAGTAAGGGTTAAGGAATAACCATTGGAAACTTTATCTCAACTAACGACTGGCGTCCATCCTCAAATCTATCTTACAAAGCTCATGGAAATAGTGAGGTTGCTACTAAACACTTCATCTCAACTCACGAAGAGTGTTCACCCCAAAACTCCCCTTCTTCTTACCATAGGAATAGTTGGAGTGATCTATAAACTTCATCTCTACTCACGAACAGTGTCTACCCTACAATTCCCCATTCACATTCATTAACCTCATTCATTCATTCAACTGTGTGTACATGTGAGCATACCTTTCATATAATCACCATTTTCATAACATTAATCTCTAGAAATGCTTATACTTTAATTCATCATATATCACAAACTATCATACTTAACATAAACATACATGTCACTTAGACATAGTCTCTTAAAACATACATTTCAAGCCTCATAAATCACATCAACAAGAACATCATCTTTATCACTTTATTTCACATACTATGTCTTCATGGACATACTCACAATTCATATGTAAATAAACATTCATATTCTTCAAGTAAACACCACCACCGAAGGTGGACCATGCCACTCAAGAGCATTTCACAATAAGAACTAAACAATATAACCAACTTACCATTCATCCAAGCTTTCACGACCTATTCACAATTTCTCCAATAATTCATTATAAAACAGCCTTAGGGAAGTAGCTAAATCACAATATAACCATAAAGAAACCATAACTCTAACATTTTCTAATAATGTTCATTAAACCCATTTCATAAGCTAAAAGTTGATAAAAAGCATAAACATGGTTTCATTGGGGTTTTGACATTTGATTCATAATTTATCACTAAAGACAATTTATCTTAATCATTAAAACATCTTCATACAAAGACCCATACTTAGAGTTAGGAAATAAATAAGTTTGAAGTTTTTAACCCTTTTTGAAATCTCTTTGAAGCGGCTCCTTGAATGAAAGAAGGTTCAAGGATTACTACCATACCTCAACGAGAAGAAAACCACAAAAATTGATGAATAAAACGTCCACAACCTGCCATTCTAGCCCTTCCTTGAGTTCTAGATTACATGGAGTTTCGGAGGGTTCTTTCTTGAGGGAGGGGTTTTGGATATTTGAAAATGAAGTCTAACCTAGGTCTAGTAGTATAAACTAACTAAAAATACCCCTAAGACCCTAAAAAAACGTCCATGGTTCACATAAGACTTGGGGTGAATTTACTAAAACAACCCAAGTCTAGCCGTGTCTACACAACTTTTGCAGGCAGAACCTACGACCCTTAGGCGACAGTCGACGCCACTTAGATGGGGTCCGTCGTTTGGGTCTAAGCCTCTACTTTATGCAGTCCTTTCAAAATTTGGAGGGTCAATCAACGTCCAAGCTCGACGGGATGTCGTTTGACAAACAGTACGTCCCTTGTGGCCATCGTTTTCCATTGCTTGCCAGCATCCTGCAAAAGAGATGCGGTCCTCTTTTAGGGCCCCTTGTGTGTCCTAGGTGGAGTCATACCCAAACGTTAAACCCCTATACAAGGTAATATAGGTATTAGGAACTTCCACCATCAATAAGGACCCTTAAAAACACTCAAAATATGCTAAGACACTCAAGAATTCACATAAGCACATAGACATCAAGTCGTCGAACGTCATGGACGTCCCTTGACGTTTGACTTCCAAACATAATCAAACCTTACACACTACCTACTAACATCATAAATAAACATTTAAGGACTATAAAACCTCATCACACTCATGCTTGGATCTAGTTCAATCAAGTTCTTTCTGAGGAATGTTACGGTAAAGACACCCTTTAGAGATCATTTTACAAGATTTCAAACAAGAAAAGATACGACCTATAGAAATTGAATTACCCCCTTTCCAATCTAACACGGGTTCATCTTGAAAGTTTAACTTAACCACTCTTGTTCGACAATCATTGGAAGCAATAAAAGCATGCAACTAACCCATTCCCAAAATAACATCGAAATCAACTATATCAAGCTCTAACAAATCCACCCATGTAAATCTATTGGGCAAAGATATAGGAAAACTTCTTAAGACTCTTTTAGCCACAACGGAGTCACCCACCGGGATTCTAACCGAAAATGGTTCAATAAAACTATCGGGTATACCATCAAACTATTTAGGTACTAGAGGAGTTACAAATGAAATGGTAGCACCGGAATCAAGTAAATCATAAATATCAATAGAGAAGACTTGTAACATACCGGTGACCACATAGGGATACTCATCTTTCTCACCCCTAGAGCGGAGAGAATAAAAGTGATTTCTCTTTGTATCTTCAGAACTAGTACCACTAGTTTGAGCTTGACCACTTCCCTTCTGTTGACTTCTTATATTAGGGCAACCCCTAAACTTGGGGCCACTCTTTCCACAACCAAAGAAATTATCCATCCCAACTAGGAATTCACAATATGTTTCTTGTCACACTTTCCACAAGTAGGCTTATTGCTTGGTGAGTGAGTACATCTTCCCTTTTTTGAGTTAGCGTTAGAAACTTTATCATCATGAGCCTTGGGGAACTTGGAAGGAACTTGGTTGGAAACCCTCTTCTTGAACCTCAAGCCTACCCTTGGAAGTACCTCCATCATAAGACTTGTCCCTCTTAAACTCCCTACTCTTCCTCTTGACTCGAGTCTCTTCAACTTGTTGTGCATGAACCATCAACCTAGAAATATCCATGTTGTTATGGAGCATCACCGAATGATACTCTTCAACCAAATCATCACACACTCCCATGATAAAACAACTCATCTCATCCCTTGGGTTATACAACAATGAAGTAGCATATTTGGACAATTTTGTGAACTTCAAGGAGTATTATTGCACACTCATACCTCCTTGACGAAGGTTGATGAATTCTTCCACTTTTGTCTCCCTTTTTTCCCTTGGAAAGAAACGATCAAGGAAAACCCTTCTAAACACTTCCCAAGTAATAGCAACCACTCTCAAGGCCCTATTATTTCTCCATTGGGTCTACCATATTTGAGCTACATCCTTGAGTTGATAGGAAGCTATTTCTGCCTTTTCATTTGAAGTCGACCCCATGGCATAAAGAATCTCTTATACCTCATCGATAAAGTATTGGGGGTCTTATTCAATTTCAACCCATATAACATATGAGTGTAAATCATCATGAAGTCCCTCAACTGGCTTGCCGTGGAACTAGCATTTGGTTGAATACGAGGTCCAACCTCTTGATTTGTTTGAGACGTCATGGCTTGGGCTTGAGAGTCTACCACTTGAGCTTGGTTAGTCATGTCTTGAGCAAAAGTCAAAAATTCCGACCTTATAACTCCATACATCATTGGTGGTGGAATGAGCAGAGTTTTGACTTGTGGAGGAATTTGGTTTTCTTGTGGAGGGGCTTGGTTTTATTGGCGAGAAACTCCCGCATTAGCCAAATCTTCCTTGACTCTCCTTGTTTCTGCACGTCTCATAGTCATATTCTATATCCACAATAAAAGGATTAAAAGAAAGAGGACACGACACGACTTTGAAGATTACAAATAATATGAGAATTCCTAAGCGTCACATAGCCTCTCATTCATAATTCTGGTACGCTTCACACCCAATTAAAAGACTCTAGGTAAATGTGGTTCAATGAGACATCAATCCTAAGATTTATTTAACCTCATGCTCTCATACCATGTTTTTCACGACCGTGGAGCACCCCCTAGACGTAACCGGCATCTTCGTCCTCGAAGAGGACTAAGTCTAGCCTCTTAGCATTCGTCATCACATATCATAGGCAAAAAATGTGGAAGAATTAATAATTTTCATACATATATCCATATGGTGAGTTTTAAATAGACCTCTCGCATACTACACATGGATTTTATATAGACTCCTCACATATGAAGCTTACATAGGCTTCTCGATTAGACAAGATAATCAATACAAAAGAAATAGTTTAATATTTCGTCTCATGTTGAACCATCAAAACGAGTACAAATCTTGGACATAGCCAATACAAATTCAACATGCCAATATAGTCTTACATCAATATCCAAATGATAATGTAATGAACAATCTCTTTAGGACAATAAAACTTTAGATCTAGAATGTGGAACAAAGTAATATCCCCGAACAGGAGGACCTACCAACATTTGGGGAATATAATACAAGTCTTCTTCAATTAGCCTTATAAGAACTCAATTACTAGAACTTACATAATTGTAGAAACATTGAAATATGGGTTAGTACAATACTTGTACTAAGTATGGAAACATATCCACCTAAAACATTGAAATCATGCTAAAAGGGACATTTGTTCAAAACCATGCTAAGTTACCTTTTGGCAAAGTCTTATGCACAACCAAGAACACATATGAGTCAACATTTATATATTCCTTATAACAAGACCATATACACCAAAAGTCCAACATCATCAAGTAGAGTCACGTCAACATTAATGGTAGCATATCAATATTATATCACCAAAGAAACTCCAACCTCATGTAATCACAACAAAGCATGTATAAGAGTTCATAAAATTACAACATACGCAAGACACTTATTCATAATCCATCACCAAGATTACAAGTGCAATGACCAAGTGAAGTCCCATAACCTCACTCAACCAAATAAACCAAACAAAGGATCACAAGAAATGCCTAACTAGTGCAATGTATAGGTAGAGTCTCATAACCCAACCTAGACTAAGTCAAACCCCTTAAGTCACCCTAGTTAGACTTTACTTTACTACTTAATTTTACTTTCGGGAACTTTATTTAACCGACATAGACCACATGAGCTAAATGTGGAATCATGTTTCATGAAACCCTACACAGAAAGAAGGCAAACTACTTGGCAAGGTAGTACCCAAAACATGAACATAGAATTCTAGGTGGATCCACTAGGTAGTATCCCTATGGGGAAAACATAATTCAATAAATAGGAGACATAGTAGAGACCCTCTTTCTTCCATTAGAATTTTAATCTCTATCTCATGAGAATGTAGTGAACCTACCTTCGCTACTTGGGAAGGGGCACTCCTTACTACTAGTTCACTCGGTGCTAAGCTAGAGTACCTTTTTGAAATGTCTAAGAGACTTTATTAATCATCATAACTTAGTATAGTTCATAGGAGACTAACCCCCTTGTATATCATAATCATTATCTCATTAGTAATTTCATGAGAACTTCCTTTAAATACAACTCTTATATGCGAGATTAACACATTATCATCATCATGTCATAGTAAGGAACATAAGTGATTCACAATAAACCTTATATCATCATACCTTAATCATAATCTCACAATCCATAAAATAAAGGCATTTTAATTACATTCATCATACCATCATCTATATAATCTAATCACAATCAACACTTCAGTTGAATACCATAATCAAGTATAAGCCATCACAATTGAAGTAATTGAAGATCATATGTCTTAAAAATTCACCCTCACAATCTTTCTTCCATGGTCTTACCATCAACAAACCATATTCATCTATTAATAGGCATAATAACATCATATAATAGTAATTAACACAAGAACTAAGTCAATTAAATCATCACTCACCAATTCAAAATCAATTCATAACCTTGGGTAGAGAAATAGGGTCAATTCATGATCTCTTCCATACCACTAGGTCTAAAATCAAGAACTACCCTAATTCACAAATATTACATTATAATTCATCCATTATAATCAAAATATCTCAAGAATATTACAATTTGAAATGTCAATTTCGGATTAAGAATGAAACCCATGTTTTTCACAACTTTTGGAAATCAAATTTGAAGAACCATTTGGGGAAAGAAGTCCCAAAGATGAATATCTTACATACCTTAACAATCCTTGAAGATTGATGGAGAAAAAGTATACTTCTTTCAGCCCTAATATTTTTGACCTTGGTCTTCAATGGAGTCTCCTTTCAGAAGAGAGAAAGTAGAGAGAAGGAAGAGGATTTGAGTTTGGGAATTGAAGTTAGTTGTGTTAGTTTAATTAGGTTTAGGTGTTTATATAGTCCCTTAATTAACTAAATTAGACACCCCATAACCATTATTTAACCACCTAATCAGCTAAATAATTTAATTACTTTATTGCAAATTGGACAGCAAAACCAACCTGACCTACGAGACCGCGACCTACGGTCCGTAGGTCAGTCCATGCCAGCCCATGCCCCCCATACTGCACACCTTCAGTGGTGTATGAGACTTGTTTATTGTCCATTTCATGAAAATCAAAAAAGTTTTGAAGGATGGAGAAATCGACGCCTCATCGATCAGACGGCGGCTCATCGCTTGGGCTCGCCAATGCACACTGCACAGATTTAATGACTTGGGCCAAATGCAAGGGACCTCTCCAAGAACACTTAGGGTGGTCATTAGGCCATTGTACCAGGACTTTTCGACCCTAAAGACACTCTAATACATATTTAATACCTTTCTACCAAATTTCATCAAATTTCAACTTCTAAAACCCCATGAAACACGCCAAGGCACACTAGCAATTCTTTAACTAGTCTCAGGACGTCATGGACGTTCCTTGATGTTTTGAATCTATAACTTCCTAAATTATATATATATGTTATTTTAGGCCTTAAAACAGTGTTACCAACCTTAGTTCAACATGTGAGGCCATAGATTAGGTCATGGAATTTTGGAGTGTTACAAAAACCTCCACATCTAGAAAATCAAGGTTTCTAGTAACAATCTCCTTGTTCCATAACTGCATCCACCCGTCGGTCTTAGCTTAGTGGATCCACTACAATAGCTCTTATGTATGAAGGTCATACCTTGGCAAGTAGTACCCTCTCTTTTCGGTGTGGGATTGATCACCTTATTCCAAGAAATGTACATGGTCTATGTCGGTTATGGCTATGTCTCCCATACGTTAAAGAAATGAACTAAGATAAGAAAATGAACTCTACTCATAACTCTTTCAGAAGTTTGCCTAGTATAGGTAGGACAATGGAAAACTGGACATTGACAAATGATAGGATTAGAGACTCTTATGAATTGAAGACTTATGTTTATGTATTATTAATATTAATATATGTTAAAGTGACCTTGTTTATGTCAAGGTATGAACTATGATTATGCATGTGACTTACACTTATGACTTCCCAATGGGTTTGCTTAGAAGGTGTGGGGGAATTAGACTCCTTGTGTATATTGCACAAGTGAACTAGTGAAGGGGTTGTGAGGGTGGTTTACCTATGCTATGAATTAAATTGGTTATGACTAAAGAGGTAATAAAGGAATGAGTTCTATATGATGTTATGAAGTATGTTGGTCTTATGTCTAATGTTAAATGAAGATGTTATGACTTGATAAATATGATATTCCTAGTCTAGGGTGGCTTGTTAGAAACACTTGGTGTTAATGGTATTTTGGGATTCTACTTGCACACTGCACTAGTGTGACTTGGTATTTCTTAGGTGATTGTTCTTATGTGAAGAATATGCCTTATTATCTACTTATGACTTTATTAATATATGTGGTTGGATTGATGAAGGCAATATGAAAGTTTATTTTTGGTGATCTTAAGGTGATACATTGTACAACGTATCACTTAAGGGTTGCTTAAGGAAATGAGTTATGATAACAAAAGAAGGGAAGGTATGGTGCATATTGAATATGCCTCAAAATGTGATAAATGGATTTATGTGTTTTTTGAATGGTTTCCATGGGTATGATGAGGTATGTGGTCTATGTTGTGCCTATTGTATACATATCCATTAAGTTTTCCTAAAAAGGCATGATGCATGGTTTCTAACCAAATGTCCCCTTTAAAGCATGTTTTGTGTGGTTATCATACTTAGTGCATTCTTGTACTAACACCATTTTTCTTCATATTTTTACATTAAAGTGTAGGTGATGATGTCTAGAGGATCTTTCCTAGAATGTAGAGCTTGGATAATTTATCCCCATGTTCAAGTGTGTTTTTATTATTCAAGGACCTTTATGTCAAGATGTTACTTAAGTTTATGTAATAGTATATGTTATTCTTTTATGTTGCTAAGGGTTGTGTCCCTACTCTATTCTATTGATGTTGAGTCTAAGATGGCGAAATGAGACTTAGTGCATTAATTATGGATTTATGGTTTTTAAATGAGAAGTGATGTTTTAGAATGGTTATGTTCTATGAAAAGTTTAAAATTTTCTGCTATTTTATATTTATGCGATGAAGTTATGCTTTGGACTTGTATAAGACATCGTATGACGTCTACGGGGTACCCTTGGGTCGTTACAGACTTTGTATAAGAGTATGTGGTAATAAAAAGTAGTTTTAGGGTCCAAAGGCTCATAATACCATGTCTAGTGGAGTCTTTTTCAATAGTGTGAGTCGCGACACATCTATGAGTGAGAGGCTATAAGGCGATAAAAATTACACTTTCTTCATTACTCTTGTGTCGTTCCATATGGCTTAACTCCATATTATCCCTCTCTTATCTCCCTTGTTTGGTGGTCTTATAGATGTGATTACATGGAAGGGATGATGGGACATGTCTTGAGGGAGAAAATGGTTTGTTTAATGCTTATTTGGTTTTGTAATTAAAGGAGTGTAAGTGAAGGTGGATTTGGAAGATTTTGTTGTGATGCCAATGATGGCTATATGTGACCTATGAGATTTTAGATATTATATTGAGAATGTTGTATTGTGATGTGGACCAAGTGTGACAAGAGTTGTTATGGTAGAATGAAGTCCTTGTTTGGATGATGTTTCACCTTATGTTTATGTGCATTGATAGTATAATGTTATGGTATAGGCTTGAAAATATTTGGAGGATAATGGTAAATAGTGTGAGTTCAATTTTGCCCATTTGTATGAGTAATGATCCATGGTTTTCCTTGTGTGGATTGAAGTTGTTGTGTAGGCTTACTCCTAAGAGGGGAAGGAGGTGCTTAATTTCCATGAGTTGGTATCGTTTTGTGCTCTCACGTTGACTTAGAAGGTGGCATGTACATCATAGTTTATGGGAAGGAAATGATAATATATTTGACCAACTTTACATAGGTTAGTTGTAATTTAAGATTGATCTTTTGTATGGTCATTCAAAGAGAATTCTTAGAAATATTCTATTTTATGTTTATGCGATAAAGGTATGCTTAGGGATTGTATAAGACCTATGAGAGGTCCAATACATTGTATAACGTCTAGGGGGTACCCTTTAGTCGTTACAAACTTGTATCAGAACATATGTTATAAAAAAGGATTTTTCAAAATATCTTAATTCAAGCTCTAGTAGAGTCTTGTTCATCGATGTGTGTCGCGACATATCTATGAATGAGGATATAGGACGATAGAAGTTACATTTTTTTCATTACTCTTGTGTCGTGCCATAGAGCTTAACTCGATTTGATCTCAATCATACTTCCCTTGTCCGGTGGTCTTCTAGATATGATTACTTGTAAGGGATGATGTTACATTGTTTGAGGGAGAAAAAGGTGAGTTTAATTCTTATTATGGTTTTGTTATTAAATGAGTAGATGTGAAGCTGGATTTGGATGATTTTTTGTGATGCCAATTATGGCGATATGTGACCTATTAGATTTTAGGTATTAGATGGAAAATGTTGTATTGTGATATGGTTCATGTAGAAGAAAAGTTGTTATGGTAGAATTAGGTCCTCTTTGGGAGTATGAGTCACTTTATGGTTATGTTTAATGATAGTAGAATGTTATGGTAAAGGCTTGAAGTGTTTTGGAGGATAATGGTAAATATTGTGAGTTGAATGTTGCCCTTTTGTATGAGTAATGATCCGTGTTTTTCCTTGTGTGAATTGGAGTTCTTGTGTAGGCTTACTCCTAAGAGGGGAAGAAGAGGCTTTATTCCATGAGTTGGGATTGTGTTGTGCTCTAAGGTTAACTTAGAAGGTGGCATGTACCCCTTAGTTTATGGGAAGGACATGAGAATAGATGTGAACAACTCTAAAGAGGTTAGTTATCTTTTATTATTGATCTTAGGTATGGTCATACGAAGAGAATGCTTAGATAATACCTAAGCATATTGGTTGGAAAACTCACCAAAGGTGATGATATGACATGATGTTATCTAGAGTTAAATTGAGGTAACCCCAAGTGGGTGATAATATCCCTAGATTGTAAAGATTTAAATGCATTTAATGTTGCTACTTTAAGTTTCCTTGAAATTATCCATGTTAAGAATAACATTGAGTTATGGACATGAAGAGGGGTAACTTATATACTCATTTAGATTACTAGATATCCTCACCTAAAATGAAGTAGTGAGGATTTAGTGAGAAATGGTTCCTTCTTTAGAGTGGAATGGAGTGATGATTAAAAGAATTTATCGAGACCTTAAATCGCCAGAGAGGGATGTTGTGCTTGAGTAGTAACGATAGTATGTTAAAGTTTCCTCGGGTGAGATTAATTGCTCTAAGATGGGTTTAACCCAAGTGGGGGATGATGATCTTTGTAGTAAGGTTATTGATATCCCTATCTTTTCCTTCTATTCTTACTCAAACTTGAGACCAAAAGTTCCTTGTATCTTGTTCATATCTTTGAGTTTTGCATATGAGTATGAGTTTCATGTTCTCTATATGATAAACATGTCCTAGATGACACCATGTTATGCATGTTTTGAAAGATTCTTGCTTCATGCAAATGGATTTTTTGTAAACTATAATTTCCTTATGATATTGTGCATCCTAATATGGTGAAAGCATATTTGACTTCATGAGGTAGGTTAATGAACATGCTTGGTTGCATTTCTTATGTAAGGATATTTTGGCCTTACATTAAGATGTTGAGGTCTCTTTAATTAGAAAAGATAAGTTCCCTTTAAGAATATGTGATTTTTCAGTTATTTGGAAGTGTTAATATAGGCTATCACTGGAGAAGTTATTATGTATCTAGCCAATATTATTGATAGGTTCCTATGAGCTATTAAACATTTCTATATGATGCATGTTCATGAAAACTAGTGTATGCTACAAGTTGAAATTTTGTGAATTAACTTTCTTATGTTTTGATGTGTGTGGTATAGTCTGCCATTTTGAATTCATGAGAAAGGAAGTATGAGCATTCTTTGGTTAGAAATTGACAATTTCTTCATAAATGAATTGACCTTTGTGGAATACTTGCATCTAAGCCTTATTAGCCCATGTGAGTATATTGTGACAAGTAAAAGGTAGTTCGTCCTTTAAGATTACTAAACATTGTTATGTCATGTATGTTCTTGATAGTTCTAAGGGCAAGTGATAAGACTAGTAGATGATCTATATTATTCATGATACATGTTCATCTAGTATGAATTGCTTAATGTTATCATAGTTGAAGTGTGGGTCATGCCTATGTGTACATTTGAAATCCATTGCGTGTTTGACCTTATGATGAGATATTGAGCATCCCTAGAATTGGAGAGGGTAGTTCCTCCAAATGGAAATGAGTATGATGAATCATGTGTGTACTTTAAGTTGTGGAGATAGTTTCTACTTACTTGCGTTGCGTTGAGTGCATAATGATATGAAATTGGTGTTCCTTGTATGTTTGGTGCATTGACTATGATGTTGTGTATTGTGAGCTACTAGTAGGGTCTTTTAGTCTTTCAATGTGTCTTAAGTGTAATTCGAGGACAAATTATTCACAAGTGGCGGATATTGTAGTGACCCTAAAAAATGAACTAGGGTAAAGTAGATCTTCACATGAGCTTTATGTGTTAATAACATGTTAATAAGGTTACAAACAGATTGTAATAGTTTGTTTAAATAGGTTTTAGGTCAAACATCAACGGACTACCAAGATGAACGGAAACTAGTCGTTTATGTGCTAGTGTGCCTTTGTTTGTTTGCATTGTATTGGAGTGTTCATTGGTCCTATCCTTGTTTGAATAAGTTTTGTGAATCAACGTCAAGGAACGTGTTAGACTCGAGGCTATAGGACCTTTATTGATGTTTGTTGAAGGTGATTGACAAGGAGACAAGCCAAAACGGACAAGCCCTTGACAAAAAGCCAAGGCTGTCCCAAGTAGGCAGCTCACTGCCTCAAGGTTCACAGACCAATTCACGGCCAGCGGTATTGACCATGGACCGTGAAGGTGGTCATGGAAATTCCTCATAATTATGGGGCTTGATAGGGAAAATTTGTCCACTGCCTAGATGCCATAGGCCGTCAACTTGGCCGTGAAACACCTTCACGGACCGTGAAGGTGGACGTAGGCCCTGACGAGGCTTCCCCAAATGAGGAATTTTAAGTAATTTAATTTGAATTGTTAATTGGTTAGGGTTTATTTTAAATAGTTTATATAGTAAATATAAATAGTTTAAGGTCCTTCAACAAGTCATTAACTCCTTATATCAAAATCTCCAAATCAAAACCCCAAGTTCTTCTCTCTAACCCAAGGAAGAAGAAGGAAGCCATTGAGGTTACAGTTGAAGGTGTTTCAAGGTTTTATCAAGAATATTCGAGGGGATACCATCTAATAAGGTATGGTAACCCTTGATCGTTAGTTAACCTTTCATTTATGTAGTTCTATCAAAGGTTTTCCAATATGATTCTAAGATCAAATTGCCTAACTTTAAATCTAAATATGGGTTCACTGTCAAATGGTTTTCAAAGTCATTCTATTGATGGATTTATGAATAATCAATATTTTAAGATTATTTTCAATGTAATTCCTTGATGAACCCATGATCTCCTTAATCTCTCAATTTAGCCTATAAAGTTGGCCTTGTGATCTTGATTAGATAATGATTGAATTGTGATTAGATTGTAATGTATTGTTTAATACTATTTCTTTTCTATATAAATTGATTATGAATTATTAATAATGTGTCTATGATGATCATGGTTTGGAGAATTGGTAAGGTGGCCAAATTCCTAGTTTATAGACTTGGAATTGATGTTGTATGGTATGGTCCACTTATTGTTGTGGTGTTTATTTTCTTATTTACTATATATGTTGTGGTCATTGCCTTGAGGGAAATATATGTAAAGTAAATTTATATGAATATTATCATGATTATGAAGTCCTTGCTACAGGATACCAACCATATTTCAATTCCTCCTGATTGGATGGCCCCGACCAAATTGAAAGATTTGAAGTCTCAACTCAAGGACTTACTAGACAAAGGCTTTATTAGACCTAGTATTTCTCCATGGGGTGTACCTGTATTGTTTGTGAAGGAGAATGATGGGTCCCTTAGAATGTGCATTGATTATCGCCAACTTAATAAGTTCATGATTAAGAATAAGTATCATCTCTCTTAGATTGACGACTTGTTTGATCAACTCCAAGGAGCAAGCTACTTTCTAAGATTGACTTGAGATCGGGGTATCGCCAACTTAGGGTGAGTGGTGAGGATTTACCGAAAATGGCATTTTGAACTAAATATGGTCACCATGAGTTCTTAGTAATGTCCTTTTGGCTAACTAAGGCTTATGGACCTTATTAATAGGGTGTTTTGAAGTTACCTAGATTCATTTTTTCATTGTCTTCATTCACAACATCTTGGTATATTCGAAATATGAGGGTAAACACATGGACCATTTGAGAGTGATGTTGCAAGTGCTTAAGGAAAACCAACTATTTGCCAAGTATAGCAAATGTGAGCTTTGGTTGAGGTCGGTGGCATTTATTGTTCATATCATCTCTAGTGAAGGAGTTGAAGTTGACCCAAGGAAAACGGAGGCGGTGAAAAATGGCCTAGACCATTGACTCCAATTCACATTAGGGGTTTCTTGGGTCTAGCAGGATATTATAGGAGGTTTGTGGATGGTTTTTCGTCCATTGCATCTCCTTTGACTACCTTGACCCAAAAGAGTATGAAATTTCAGTGGTCGGAGGCAGGTGAAAAAAGCTTACAAATCATGAAAGAGAGGCTTACCTCCGCTCCGGTATTGACCTTACCATAGGGTACCAAGGGATTCGTTGTATATTGTGATGCATTCCGAGTGGGTTTAGGGGGTGTCCTTATGCAACATGGGAAAGTAGTAGCTTATGCTTGTAGACAATTTAAGGTGCACGAGAAGAATTATCCAACTCATGATCTTGAGGTAGTGGCCATAGTTTTTTCCTTGGAAATATGGAGGCATTACTTTATGGTGTTCATGTTGATGTGTATACCGACCATAAGAGTCTTCAATAAGTTTTTACTCAAAAGGAGTGAAATCTCCTACAAAGAAGGCTATTCGAATTGTTTAAAGTTTACAATATGATATTATCTACCACCCCGGAAAGCTAATATTGTTGCGGATGCTCTAAGTCGTATGACATGGATAGTGTCTCTCATGTAGAAGAAGTCAAGAATGACCTAGTGAAATATGTTCATAGGTTGGCTCGTTTAGTTGTTAGGTTAGAAGGTTCTCTAAATGGTGGTTTGATGGTCCATCATAATTCCGAATTGTCTTTGGTCGTTGAGGTGAAGTCTAAGCAACACCTTGATCAACCATTAATGGAGTTGAAGGAGTCGGTTCTTGGTCAGATTAATGAGTCATTCTCCTTAGGGGGGATGGTGTCTTGAGGTATCAAGGAAGGTTATGTGTTCCCAATGTTCATGATTTGAGAAATCAGATTATTGAAGAAGCTCATGTTTCCTGTTATTCTAATCATCCGATTTCTACCAAGATGTATCATGACCATAGAGAAGTGTTTTGGTGGGAAGGCTTAAAAAGGGACATAGCGGAATTTGTTTCAAAATTTTCAAATTGCCAACAAGTGAAAGACAAAAGGCCAAGTGGTTTACTTCAAGAAATCGAAGTTCCCACTTGCAAGTGGGAAGACATCAATATGGATTTTGTGGTAGGTTTGCCTCGGACACAAAAGTAACATGACTCCATATGGGTGGTTGTGGATAGTTTGACCAAATCCACTCATTTTATTCCCGTCAAGTCCACTTACTCGGCGGAGGATTATACAATGATCTTCATAGATGAGATTGTGTGTCGCCATGGTATTCCGTTATCCATCATATCGGATAGGGGTGCACAATTCAAATCTAGGTTTGGAGGTCATTCAAAAAAGGGTTGGGTACAAAGGTGAAGCTAAGCACCAATTTTCATCCCCAAACGGATGGTCAAACGGAGCATACTATTCAAACCCTTGAGGATATGCTTAGAGCTTGTATAATTGATTTCAAGGGAAATTGGGAAAAACACTTGCTTTTGGTTGATTTCTCTTATAACAAAGTTACCATTCAAATATATCTATGGCTCGTTTTAAGGCCTTGTATGGTAGGAGATGTAGATCTCCAATTGGATGGTTTAAAATGGGCGAGTCATCATTCTTGGGTCCCAAATTGATTTATAAGCTTTGGAGGAAATTCATATGATAAGGAACTGGTTGCAAACAGACTATAGCCGGCAAAAGTCTTCTGCCGACCATAGGAGAAGAGACAAAATTCGAAGAGGGTGATAAAGTGTATCGTTAAATATCACCCATGAAAGAAGTGGTGAGATTCGGCAAGAAAAGGAAGTTGAGTCCTCGTTATGTGGGTCCCTATGAAATTTTGCAAAGGGTTGGCAAGGTGGCATATGAGTTTAGATAACCTAGTTAATTTGCATCGCTTCATCCGGTGTTCCATGTCTCCATGCCTAAAAAGTGTATCAGTGATACCGAGTCCATTCTTCCTATTGAGGGTCTTGGTGTAGAAGAGAACCTCTCCTATGAGAAGGTCCTTGTTGAAATCGTTGATAGATAAGTGAAAAAGTTAAGAACAAAAAGGTTGCTTCCATAAAGGTGTTATGGAAGAACCACCTAGTTGAAGGAGCAACATAGGAGGCCGAGGCCAAGATGAAGTCCCATTACCCTCATCTCTTTGTTGAATAAGGTTAGTTGTTCCTAGGAATAATGAAAATAATGAATAAATTGAAATTGACTTGTTTTTCAAGGATGTGCATATTTATGATAAAAAAAAGTTTGCTGAAAACAAGTTTCATATGAAAATGCTCTTTGCTCAATGTTGTTATTGTGTACTTGGTATGCTGTCGCCTTTATGAAATGATATTGAGTATGTTGTGTAATACTCCAAAGGTCTAAATCCTAGTCTAGAGCCTAACATGACTGTCTAAGGGTTGTAAAACTGTTTATAGGTCAAATATAATGTATGTAATTCATTTAGGACTCTTTAGAATCAAAGCCCATGACGTTCGGAAACTAGTTCAACAGGTGCTAGTGTGCCTTAGCCTATTTGACTAGGTTTTAGGAGTCGGAATTCGATGGAATTTTTTAGTAAGGTGGCTAATAGGTATTAGAGTTGGTTTATAAGAGAAACGTCTGGGTACGACTCCTCTGGACCAACCAAAGGGTCCTTGAAGAGGACCCTACCAATTTGTCCAAAAGCTGTCTAGAGAGAGTGTGTACCAACGAAGGCAGACGACATATCCCGGTCCAATCCAAGGGGCGTCGATTACCTCCGTCGATGGTCACTTATCCATTTCGCCAAAATGTAATATTGTTGAATCTCTGTCGCAAACGACGGACTTGCAGGACGGTTGGTCCTAGTGTCCGTCGACTGACCTATGACCCGTTGGTCGGGGTCTCATAGGTCAGGCCTGAAATTTCACTGGTGAGTTTTAGTTAGTTTATTTAATTACGTTAGTTAGTTAGGGGTTTAATTAGTGATTAAGGGTTGTTAATTAGGTTAGTTAATTTGTAACGACCCTAAAAATAAAATAGGTCAAACTAGAGCTTTTCATGTTCTTCATAAGTTAATAATGTATTAAAATAGTGTATTTTATCATTAGAAGTCAGTTTGTAAAGTTTGAGAGTGTTTGGAAGTCAAACACCCAAGACGTCGAGAAACTAGTCGAAGCTGAACTAGTGTGTCGTAGTGTTTTTTAGTGAAGATTTGGGGGGTGGTTTGAGGGCGAAATTGAGTATAGATGGTTCCTATGCGTAAAATTCCATGTAAAGGGTCAAAATGTCTGAGAACGACGCCCTGGAGACTAGCCTAAGGGTGACCGAGGAGGACCCAAACATGGTCCATCAAAGCTGCCAGGCAGCCAAGATTTGAAGGCTACTGCACGACACGCAGCCAGCACATGATCGGAAAATTTGGCCCTGCGATGTTGGCCCAACACGAACCTTACTGTCCCAAAATAATTTCCAGAACCAAGATCTGGAGGTGACCTCGCGAAGCGCAGCCAAGTCCCAGATTTGGCTGCGTCGTTTTTAATTCAAATTAGAATTTGGAAAAGGGTCAAAATAGTATAGGGGTATTTTGGGAACTTTGGGGCTCATTTGTAGACTGATTTTGGATATTTTAAACCTCATTTCACCCACCAATTCAAACCCTAAAAGTCAAATAAATAATCGTCTAACATTCCAGAAAATGTACTTGTCTAGTGAAGAGTCTATTAGATTTTAAGAATTTGTACTGGGGTACATAGGCATCCCAATGCCCAATATTAAGAAATATTGGGCATGTTAGATAATATTGGCTTAAGGGTTTTAGCCAAATTTTATGTATTAACAAGTAACTTAAATCAAGCTTGTTAGAAATTATACCTGCAATGAAGACCCTAAGCTAAAATAACTATATTCTTCACATACACACTTAGGTACTAGGCATCCAAGTGTCAAGCCTAGGTACCATAGCACATAATCATTTAAAATGACCATGTAGAATAAGTAGTGCCCAAGGACATAGTGAGGATCCTTGGACAATAAGTGAACTTTCAAAATGAACATTCCACACTGATCAGTTACTAAAGTGCACGGCAACACATGTGCAATCACATGTGTTACCGGCCGAGAGACCAACGACCAAGCTCAACCGATTCGGTTAGAGCGGTTAGGGGACAGGCGTGCATCGGGTCCAGCCTCGTGAGGTCGAGCTTCCTAACCGGTCCTAGTGTCTAACTAACTAATCTAACTAGCTAACTAACCGAGGACTAACTAAAATAACCTAACTAGTGTACCCGACGTCCTAAGACCTAACCGGGTGCAATTAACCGAGTAACTAACTACAGAAACATCCTAGTACCTAACCTAGGATGGTCCAAAGGAGTTGGTTATGGTCCTAGTGACTTAGGGATACTTTAGTAGTTAACGTAGGTCACTTAATTAATTAAATTAGCAACTTAATTAATTAATTTAAATGGTCAATCCGAGACCCTTAGCAAATTTTCATATTTTGGCTAAGTGAAATGTTTTCCTATTTTTAGTCAATTTAGGAGGGGAGTTTTGGTATTTAGCTAATTGATTTATTTAATTAAGTTAATTAGCCTAAGTTGAATTAGTTAATATTCATTTCCAAAGACTTAGACTCACATTTATTCATTAGAAAACCTACGACTGAAAAATAGTGAACAACGTAAGAAAAACCTTAGGTGATTTCAAGGCAGTTCTTCAAGGTTTTCGTGCAAAGTACAAGGTGATCTTCGTAGATTCAATTCTATAGTAAGGTATGGGTTTTCTATCTTGGATTCCTTTCCCCAGGAGGCTTTTCAAACGTTTTAAATTTAGAAATCCAAAACTGGGGTTGTTCCCAATGAATCACATGTTCATATCCCTAGTTATCCCTATTTCCGATTCTTGTAGTATGTATAATGTAAAATTTCGATCATGTTGTTAGTATGTGGTGCTAACTGATCATTATGTGTATGTTTCCGTGATTTATAATTTAGAATGAGACCTACATGTTAGATCCGTATCATTAGGGTATTATTTACATGAGATAATAAATGTTGTAATGCCTAATTGTGTTCGAGAAGATGGAATTGTTCTTATAGGTTAATCAAAGTTAGAAGTTGTCTTGTTTAACATGATGAGATTACTATAGTATATTTATGGAAGTAATTGACTTGGCTAGTGATAATATCAAAGTTTGATTTATGCCAATAAATTGGCTAGCAAAACTATGTCCAACAATATTATTTCCAAAATATGTAAAGTCATATCAATCTTAACTCAATGAACTAATAACATAGGGTATGCCAATAATTGGTACAAGTCCCAACATACCCTATCTAAATGAACTTATGAACATAGTAGCACATTGAGTAAGTCATTATAACTTTCATAAAGAATGGTACAAGACTATCAATTAACGTTGAACAAGATAAGGTGAGTAATGAAATAACTAAAAGCTTATGAGTTATGAAATTGACCAGAATGGGGTGTTAGAAAAACGTGAGACAAGTATCACCTACACCTAAGCAATTACGTCAAAAGTACTCACATAAGAGGGTGTTAGAAACCGTGAGACCAGTCTCACTCACACAATGATGATAATGTAAGAATTCAGTTCACATTCATCAAGTATAAAGGAAGGGATGACCACTCATCGATTAAGCTAAGTATACCTCATACTAGAAGCAAGCTTCCATCATGTTTGAGTAGACTGTAAAAATTGTAAAGTACAATAAATCTAAGCTAAGCACCGATAGACTAACAATGAGCTTGTGCGAGCACATGTAAGCTTCATGAGACGAGATCACCACCAATGTGGATCAGGGTCTCCAATGTCTCCTAATCTTTGAACTATGTTGCCATCATAGGTTACTAGCTAGTGGATCCACATTAGAAAGATAGTCAGAGTGTTGTGCATGCGATAGGAAGAAGACCATCTAGCGCTCACACTTGCTTAATTGTGTGGAACTTTTACACATGAGGAGAGATTGTTCACACTCGCGTGTGTTTCAGTCTGCACAGCAGACTTCTCGAGAAATGGTACCACGGGAAATGGTAATAATGATAGAGGAAGTCCACAAGGTGGGTGAAGGTAACAAGCAAGGTCGTGGAGGTAGAGGAATGGTAACAGAGGTAGAGGTAATGTGTAACCAGGCAGGGAGGTAGCTTGTGTCGATGATAAATCTCAGTGTTATGCTTTTCTATGCAAAAATGAGGCAGAGGCGTGTTATATGGTTATCAGAGGTACTATTCTTGTGTGTGATCGGATGGATAATGCATTGTTTCAAACGGTTACCACTTATTTTATGTGTCTATGAGATTTTCCTATGAATTTGAGATTTTGTGTGGTGTGTTTAATGCCTCTTTTCGTGTTTCTACCCCCGTTGGAGAGTAAGTCATAGTCACCCACGTCTATTGTGCTAGACCTATTTTGTTTATGGAATTTCAGACTTGGGTTGATTTGGTGATTTTTGATATGGATGATTTTGATATTTTCTTAGGCATGACTTGGTTGTCCCCCTATCATGATGTTCATAATTGTAATACTAAATTTGTGACTCTAGAAACTCCAAGAAGGGAAAGATTAGAAAAGGAAGAGTTGTACAAGCCTAAGTAATCTAAGATATATCCTCTAACCGGGATAGTAAACTACTAGAGAAGGGTTGTTTAGCGTATTTGTCTCATGTTAGGGATATTGAGATCGAGGCTTGATGTACCGTGATTTTGCGGTACTTTCAATGCTTTTTCCTTAAGTTTAGTGTGTGTCTAGGGCCATTTTGTAGTAATTTTAATGTGTTTTATCTGTGTTTTGCAGGAAATTTGTCCAGAACGGAAGTGTAGAAGACTGTGCAGAAATCAGTGCAGAAGTGACCACCCACGAAGCCATCGATGGCCCATCATCTCATCGACGGACCATAGGTTGAGGCCGTCGACTGAAGGTTCGAGCATCATGAAGCAACATGGGGAATTCTGACCAAGTGTGGGGCTACGGAAGGATCAACGGTTCATTGACTGATCGACGGACCGTGCTGGAAAATTGTCGATGTGATCAGAGACTGCCCCAATACCCGGTGTTGGATAAAAGCTAAGTATGGAACGACAATAAGCATCGATGGACCGTACGTGCATTGACGGACCATGATGTTGGTCCGTCGATTGGATCAGAAAAGGTGCAATTTAGAGGCTTGAAGAAGATGCTAAGTATGGACTGACGGAGGCATTCGACAGTCCGTCGTTTCATCGACGTACCGTTAGTGGAGTCGTCAATTGAAGACGCATTTTGGGACAAACTTTCCTTATTTTGAACTCCTTTTAATTTATGACTTTGTTATTATAAATAGCGTTAAAAACCTCTTTTTTGGGGTTGGGGACTTCTTATTATTTTTCATCCTTTTGTTCTTGGAGATTTGACTTTGCAACTTGACAATTTATTCAAGTTTCCAGAATCGATTATTATGTGAATTTTGCTATTTCAAGTGTTATTTCTGGATTTTCTTCAAACTTATCAAAGTAAGTACATGAATTATTGTTTAACAACCATGAATTGTGTATTTATAGGCATGGGTAACTAAATCCACAACTAGGGTTGTGGGAACTATGGGTGATTAACAAGGTAAAACTAGCTAAATAACAATTCTAGAATAGATTCTTACATGTATTGATAATTCTTTTGTCTAGAAGTCTTTTTAACGAGTGCACGTGTTAGAACTTGCCCTATCTCTACTTGCTGGACTAAGTGGGTAGTTAATAGGAAAAGAATTATCGACATAGATTTAGTGGACACTATCTAATAGGCTTGTTTCGATTGGTGCGAAGTAGTAACTAAGTCATACATCGAATATGATGCTTAATATGAAGTAAAGGTAAGGTTTAGTAACTTAAACACACGTAGCCGGACTAAGGTACGGGGTAAATTCTTTAAATGCCGGACAAGGATTTAGAGATACATAACTTATCACTTTGATGCAAGATACTAGGAAATAATTGTTATAGCTAGGATTTCCGCGTTATGAACCTATGGGGAACACTTACACCCTAGTTTTTCTCATCACTTGATAAACACAAAAGTCTTAAATCTTGCTACTTATTTTACTTAGAAATAATTGAACCCTTTTGTTTCACAAAAACCCCCCGTTTAGTTAACTATTTTCGGAAAGGACTTGACTAAATAGACGTAATTATATATTGAAGTTAAGTCTAAACCATTTTACTCGTGGGATCGACCCCAACCTACTTGTTGTGTTCTTTACTTTATACGATCGCTTATATTTCTGTAAAGAAGTGTAATTTGAGCGTATCAAATTTTGGCGCCGCTGCCGGGGAAAGTGGCTTTTAGATTAACTTTAAGCACATTACTGAATTTTAGTCAACAATTTCCTAATTTTACTTTTTCTTTTTCTTTTTCTCTCTCTCAGGTTTAGCTCTAGTGTATGCCAAGTACACGGAGCCGAGGAGAAACAAGGCTTTCTTACAATCTTGAACTGAACCGGACACTCCGCAGAATG
This sequence comes from Solanum lycopersicoides, assembly GCA_022817965.1. Taxonomy (NCBI): domain Eukaryota; kingdom Viridiplantae; phylum Streptophyta; class Magnoliopsida; order Solanales; family Solanaceae; genus Solanum; species Solanum lycopersicoides. Next base: position 43,029,622 of record CM040627.1, read on the forward strand.
AATAACAAACAGAATCCCGATAATCCTGTCGATGGGATCAATCACCAACCTCCACCACCGATAGATGTTCACAATCAAGTGGTTGCTGATAATCCACTTGATGATGCTTTGAGGAGGCAACCTCCCATTCCACGCCCTCAAGAGTTCTATAGGGGCAACATCAATATCATTGATTCTGATGGGCCACTTGTCCTACCTCCTTTACCACAGGGTCATACTTTCGTGTTAACTGCTAGCTTGATGCAGATGCTCACTGCTAGAGGTTTGTTTTCAGGGATACCATCTGAGGATCCACTTGCTCACATCGCCAAACTGAGATCGGTGTGTAAGAGTTGTGTAGGGCGGTAAGAATTGGACATGGATGTCATCGGGTTAAGAGTTTTTCCTCTCTCACTGACGGGAGAGGTCGCGACATGGTTTACTGAGTTGTCCTATAACTCGATCTATACTTGGGACCAGTTGAGGGATGTGTTTCTAGCGCGTTACTACCCGGTTTCTAAAAAGATCAACCACAAAGATAGGGTGAAAATATTTGTGGCATTACCTGGGGAGTCGGTGAGTATCTCTTCGAATAGATTCACCTCATTCGTAAGAAGTGTCCCAAACCACCGCATTGATGATGAGTCATTGAAAGAGTACTTCTATCGGGGGCAAGACGACAATAATAATGCAGTGCTTGATACGATTGCGGGTGGTTCTTATAGGGAGTGTACGTATGCAGAGATCACCGAGAAGTTAGACAAAATCTCCCAAAATAATAAATCTTGGAGCACTAGGAAGTCGGATACTGGGAGAAATACTTTTGCAATGCAAGTTACGCATAATTCGTCCGCCAATGAGATTCGTCAGGAGATGGCTCAAATGAGAACTGAGCTCGGGTTGGTTTTGAAACATGTCACTGTAGGGGTGGATAAGTTATTGAGGTGACTTATTTCACTAAACCGCCACCGCCGGTTGATGAGTACTACTATGAAGAAGATTCTTATGTAGTGAATGACCAGACAGGGTGTTTTCGACCAAATGCCCAAGGCTCCAATAAAAAGAATTGGCCCCAAGTCAAGTAAATCAAGGTCGGAACTATGGAATTACAAGAGAGAAGGCCATTATGTTCAAGAAGGAAATTACAATAGCACAAAAACTTCAATCGGGTTAACTATGGTAACAGAAATGATCGAAGTGGGCCCTATGTTTTGCCTCAAAATCAGGAAGTTGCTCCTAGGGATGGTGGAGGTAGTATGGCGCGAGTTGAAGATATGTTGCAAAACATGATGAAGAGGTTTGACGCAAGTGATGAGCACGCCAAGGAGTTGAGAGGTGATTTGGCTAATATTGGGCAAAAAGTGGATGCACATGCAGTCTCAATAAGCATCTTGAGTTGCAAATGGCCCAATTGTCCACTATTGTGAACCCTCGTCAACCGGGTACTCTTCCTAGCAATACCATCCAAAATCCGAAAAATGATGGACATAGCAAACCATTGATCCACCTATGCCGTCTTGTGTAGAAGATGAGGTAAGAAGAGATGAAGAGGTAGTAGAAGCTAGTGGTGAGTTGGTAAATAAAGCTGTGACAGAAGCAAAGATGCCCCAAAAGGTGGTCTCCGTGCCTAGACCACCACCCATTCCCGCAAAGATTAGTGAAGAAAACTGGGATGGCAAATACCGGCGTTTTATTACTATGTTGAAATAGTTTTCCATCAATTTCCCTTTGATAGAATCTCTTGAACAAATGCCCGGTTAAGCCAAGTTTATAAAGGATATGGTACGAAGAATAGATCGGTATGTTTTAAGGATGATGACCGAAGGCAACATTGTAGTGCTATTGCTACAAGGTCTCTTGTGCAAAAGAAGGAAGATCCGGGCGCTTTTACTATTCCATGTACCATCGGGTTGTTACACTTTGCTAAAGAACTTTGTGATCTAGGTGCAAGCATAAATCTCATGCCTTTCTCGATTTACAAAATTGGGTTTGGGTGAGCCAAAGCCTACAGATATGCGGTTACTGATGGCCGATAGAACGTTGAAGAGGCCTATTGGGATACTCCATGATGTATTAGTGAAGGTGGAGTCATTTATATTTCCGGCCCACTTTGTGATTCTTGACTGTGAGGTGGATTTCAAGGTGCCCATTATTCTTGGGAGACCATTCCTTGAGACTGGTCGCGCTTTGGTTGAAATGGAAAAAGGGCACATGAAGTTCCAGTTAACTAATGAAGAGGCAACTTTTAACATTTGTATGTCCATAAAGCAGAGTGGTGAGCTCCAAACGGTATCTGCTATATCTTACAGGGTTGAGGGTACGTCTGAGGTTCAAATCGATGAGCGCTTTGGTGTTGAGGCACTAGCGGCAATAATCATAAATTTTGAGAGTGATGGTAGTGAAGAGTATGGGTCATCGGTTGTGGAACTTGATCGAGATGATTTTCGGTTCAAATCTAAGAAATTGGAGTTAAACATAAACATCGTGAGTCTCCACCCGCGAAACAATCTATTGAAGAGGCTCCAAAATTAGAGCTTAGCACTCTACCGCCTCATCTGAGGTATGTATTCTTGGGAAAAGATGACATTTTGCCAGTAATTATTGCGTCGTATCTAAATGTGCAACAAGTAGAGTGTTTGGTGGAAATGTTGAAGAGGTTGAAAAGAGCTATTGGGGGACTATTGCGGATATTATTGGGATCGCTCCCGATATTTGTTCACACAAAATCCAACTCATGCCCGATCATAAGTCAAGTATTGAGCACTAGAGACATTTGAATCCACATATGCAAGAGGTAGTGAAGAAGGAGATTATTAAGTGGTTGGATGCCGGAGTCATATATCCCATCGCAAATAGTAGTTGGGTATTCCCTGTTCAGTGTGTGCCCAAAAAGGGGGGAATGACAGTGGTACCAAATTAGAAGAATGAGTTTGTTCCAATGAGGCCAGTGACCGGATAGAGAGTGTGTATGGATTTCCGGAAGTTGAATGCATGGACTGAGAAGGACCATTTTCCTATGCCATTCATGGATCAGATGTTAAATAGACTCGCGGGAAAATGATGGTACTGCTTTCTTGATGGCTATTCGGGTTATAATCAAATCTCTATCGCACCGGAAGATCAAGATAAAACAACCTTTACTTGCCCTTATGGGACTTTCGCATTCAAGAGGATGCCATTTGTCTTGTGTAATGCACCGGCTACTTTTTCAGAGATGTATGATGTCGATATTCTCCGATATGGTGGAGGTCACCATTGAGGTGTTTATGGATGATTTTTTTGTGGTTGGAGACTCTTTTGATCGTTGTTTGATTCACTTGGTTGAAGTTCTCAAAAGATGTGAAGATTACAACCTTGTGCTAAATTGGGAGAAATGTCACTTCATGGTGAAAGAGGGTATTGTATTGGGTCATCGCATCTCAGAGGTTGATCGAGCAAAAGTAGAGGTTATTGAGAGACTTCCTCCACCCATCTCTGTAAAGGGTGTGAGAAGTTTACTTTGGCATGCTGGCCTCTATCGGAGCTTTGTCAAGGCTTTCTCAAAAATTGCACATCCTCTGTGAAAATTACTTGAGAAGGAACGTAAATTTTATTTTGATGAATCTTGTCTGAAGGCATTTGGAGAGTTAAAAGAGAAGTTAGTGTCTGCGCCCATTATTATTTCCCCGGATTGGAGCAAACCATTTGAGGTGATGTGTGATGCTAGTGGGGTTTCTCTTGGTGTAGTGTTGGGAAAAAGAAGGTATAAAATCCTTCATCCCATTTATTACGCCAGTAAGGCCCTTAATGAAGCTCAAACGAACTATACTGTGACTGAACAAGAGCTCCTTGCGGTGGTATTTGCTTTCAAAAAATTTTGCTCATATTTGCTTGGCACGAGAGTCATAGTGCATACTGATCATTCTGCTTTGAGATATTTGATGGCAAAGAAGGATGTGAAACCAAGGTTGATTAGATGGGTATTACTGTTGCAAGAGTTTGATTTTGAGGTGAAAAACAGAAAGGGGACCGAAAATCAAGTTGCCGATCACTTGTCCAGATAAGAGGATAAATCTATGCGAGAGTTGGGTGAAAAGCCTGAAATTGATGATACTTTCTCTGATGAGCATGTATTGGCCTCTTCTCATGACTTGATTCCATGGTTCGCCGATTTTGCAAATTATTTGGCTAGTGATATAGTCCCATCAGACTTGTCTTCTCATCAGAGGAAAAAGTTCATGCATGATGTGCAAAAGTTCTTTTGGGATGAGCCTTACTTATACCGTAGTTGTGCTGATGGGATTATTCGTCGATGTGTGCCGGAAGTTGAGATGCTAAGTGTTTTTTATGCGTCCTCTCCTGTTGGAGGGTATCATAGTGGTATCCGGACAGCCCATAAGATTTTACAGTGTACTATCAGTCAATGGACCAGGTCCCTTGACACACAATTTGTAAATATAGCACACAATAAATGCAGTAAAAGAGAGGAGTTTTACGTGGAAACCTCCTTGCTCAAGGGAGTAAAACCACGACCTGTCTCACAGTTTCCAAAAATAGTTTCACTAATCTTCACAAGCAAAAGAAAACCGATTACAAAAATGTGAGAAAAAGTTTTTAATCTCACTATCAAGCTATGTCACTATTACTTGATGAGCCTAAGTACATATTACTCTACCCACTAAGTTATCACCCTAGACAACTTAGACTTTTCTAAGCAATCTCTCATATTACCCACTAAATCACTAACCTAATAATGATTTAGAATTTTAGATCAAACACTGATTCCTTTATAGATTAGGATCAGTTTACAATGTAAGATCTGAAGAAAATATTCTAAAACAACTACACAATGTTCGCCTGAGTTCTGTTGTTCTTGAAAGATTCTTCTTCTTGATTTTCTTGAGCCTTTGCAAGAGTTCTTGAATGTGCTTTTTCAAGTTGCAAAAACTACAAAGAAAATAATGAAAGATGACTTTGTATAGACAAGTCACTTTTCTTAAACCCATGCCATTTGTTGGAAAGTTCTGACGTTTCTGACCCAGTTGGAAACTGTGCACCAACTTTTGTACTTTCTCCAGCTGGCAGTCAACGAACACTTCATATTGAGAACCAGGTACCTTCACAGGGTCCCTGAGTTTGTTACATCATCAAAACTGCAAATAACATTTTCCCCCTTTTTGATGATGACAAACAATACTCCAGGCTCCACTCCAGCTTCAAAACAAGTTCCCCCTGAATTACTTGTCAACCCTCCTAACAGAGAATCGAAACAAGAAAACACAATATAGTATCTGTATTCCCCCTTACAAACATGTCCAGTCCAGTCACTACACAATCATGTTAAAATTTCCCCCTTTTGGCATCATAAAAAAATACAGTAAACCAACAGTATCAATAATAATGTCAGAGAAGATCATAGCCTTTTGGCAATCAAACATAAAAGAAAGCATTCGACAAGAGATATTAGCCAGAAAACAGGGGAATAAGATAAATAGCATTTCAAAAGTAACATCAATACATTAACAACAAACTGAAATTCAAAGGACGAAGAGATAAGCCACACAAAGGAAGACACAGAAGGACTAAAGGACAGACTATGAAGGGGGAGGCTGATGGGAAAGGGACTGAATGATGAGAGTAAGTCTAGCATTTGCATCATCATTATCCTTTATTGCTTTGTCTTGTAAAGCAATGACTTTGGCCCTCTGTTCTTCATTTCCCTTTTTAGGGCTTGAACTGCCTCGGCACCAGGTCCCTCAGTCTGCGCAGTGAGTAGTTCGGCTTTAAGAATAGCAATTTCTGCATCCTTACCACTCATCCTCATAGTCAGTTCTTCTACCTCATGCTTGAGCTGGTCCTGGTCTTCAATAAGTTGAGCCATTTTGCTCTTGGGATTAGCCTTCCCTTCAATGCACTCACATTCGACCAAGGTAGTCTCTGAAAAGGCTTGCTTTACTATACCTACCTTCCCAAGACCAAGTGGAATGTTAAAGTATTTGAATACCTGAGTGAGAAGGTATCCATACCCCATACCATGTATCCCTTTCCGTTCAATAACAGTCTTGTAGATATGCTCAAGCATGAGTCCTGGAAGATCCAGAGGTTCGAACTTGCACAACAATTCCATCACATAAAGATCAGCAGAAGTTGCTGAGGTCCTCTTTTCTGTTCGAGGGAGGAGGATTTTGTTGACAAATTCAAAAACTAACTGATATTCACTTTTCATCACTTTCTTAAACAGCCCTGCGCATTTTGTAGTAGGAAGTTTTGAACACAATGTTACAAATTCAACAGAACATGTCTTCCCTACCACAGACCTGGTACCTTCACGAGGTACCCCAAGGATCTTTCCCAGCAGGGGCTCGTCAAGATGAATAGCAATGTCGTTTACTCTGGTATTGATACTTCCATCTTCCTCAAATTGAATGTTGTAGTAGAATTCGCGCACTTCCTCCTCATGAAGAATGGGAGATGTGTAGTTGAAAAGATGCATCCATGACTGAATCTCAACCATGTCATGAAGTGAGTTCATCCCTGGAAGATTAATTACCCCCATATCAAAAACCCTGCCAGCCAGCACAGATTGCTTCCTCAGATTGTCAACAATCTCTTGTTTGTTGACCTGCTCATCATTTACATGCACCTGTGTACCCGGTCCCTGTGACCTTTTCCTCTTACCTTTAGCAGTCTCCTTTGTGGATTTTGTTTTCTCAGCTTTTTTCGTTTCTTTTGGCTTTGATTTTCCTGACCTCTTCTTCCTGTATCCCTTTTCTGTTTCTTCAGCAGACACATCGACCACACCAGACTCAGGCAGTTTAAAATTTGACACTTTGAAGGTTCTAGCACTCCTGTTTTTTGCTGTAGACTTCGCACTAGCTTTTAGAGCATCAGCCATCATCTTTTTGGCGTCAGATCTAGTAACAGGTCTTCTTTTAGACACTTCTCCCACCACTTTCTCTTTTCCTTTCGCAGATACAGTTACATCTCTCTTTTCAACCTTCCACTGTGTAGGTTGGTCATCACCTGCTGAGTCAGAGGAATCAGAGGATGGATATCGCCCAAAATCTGGAGTTCTATCAAAGATAGGTTGGGTCTCTCTAGGTTCTTCATTTTGAAAAGCTTCACTTTCCTCAACCCTGACTTCCTCTCGCATCATAGCTAGACTCTCGATCACCAATTCTTCACTCGCAGCGAGAATATTTGACTCAGAAGTTTTGTTCCTTGGTAAGTCTCCTTCAAAAAGAGCATCTGAAAGCATTTCATGATGAGGACCAGGTCCAGTGGGAAGACTTGGAGTGTTCAGATCTATGGAGTGAAAAGGATTTTCGGGAATATCTAAGGGAGAACTTACTTTTGAACTTGTTGGGAGATTAGATTTTGACCCTGTGGATGAAGGAGAGTAGAAAGAAATTGGGTCGATCTCACTAAGTACTGTAAGCATTTGCTTAGAAGTAGAAGAGGGGTCCGACATTTTATCAAGAAGAAGGAGATGAGAAGCAGTAGTGAAAGACGAAGAATGTAGTGAGTGAGAAAAAAAGGCAAGAGAGAGAGGGAATATTGCAAGAAGAGTGAGGAATTATGAGGGTTTAAAAAGAAAACGAAGCGGTGCCAGGTCCCTATTGATTTGACACGTCGCTTGAAATTAAGCGATGGGACTAACGGTCAGAATAACCGATGACTGACACGTGGCTTGATCAATCACTTTATCTCAGTTTAAAATTAATGTATAGAATGCTAACCTCGACTAGGACCAGGTCCCATAATGCAGTTTTATCACCATTCCTCAACTGTTCTGGCCATGTCTTTGCTTTGCTAATCCTTTTATGAATGTATACCTGCAATAGGTACAACAGTATCTATCTTAGACAAAAATTGACAAAGAGGATACCTGCACTACAAGTTTAGCCATCAAGAAAATTTCATGATTGATGACTTTGAAATCAGTTTGAAGTCATCATGCCCAACTTCAACCTATTACTCTCAAATTGGTCTTTGCTAAGAGCTTTGGTGAAGATGTCTGCAATTTGTTCCTCTGTTGGGCAATATGTAAGCACAATGTTTCCCTTTTCAACATTATCCCTCAGAAAATGATGTCTAACATCAATGTGCTTGGTTATCTTGTGATGAACAGGATTCTTTCTCATACTGACTGCACTAGTATTGTCACACATAAGAGGTATTGCTTTGATGCTTACTCCGAAGTCCTCTAAGTGTTGTTTGATCCATAAAGTTGTGAACAACATGCAGCAGCTGCTACATATTCAGCTTCAGCAGTTGAAAGAGCTACTGAATTCTGTTTCTTCGTTCCCCATGAGATAAGTGAAGAGCCAAGAAAATGAGCCATCCCTGAAGTGCTCTTCCTGTCAACTTGATAACCAGCAAAATCAGCATCTGCAAAACCAACAAGATCAAAAGTGTCACCTGCTGGGTATAAGAGTACCGGGTCCCCTGTTTTCTTCAAGTATCTTAGGATTCGTTTAGCAGCCTTCAAATGTGACTCACGAGGACATGCTTGGAATATAGCACACATTCCAACACCGTATACAATGTCAGGTCTGCTGGCAGTCAGATACAACAAGGATCCAATGATTCCCCTATACATAGTTTGATTCACAAGACAATCAGATTCGTCTGCTACAAGCTTGGAGTTAGTACCCATATGAGTATCAATAGGTTTAGAATCAAACATATTGAATTTCTTCAACAGCTCCTTAATATACTTCTCTTGACAGATTGAGATTCCATCTGATGATTGTTTGATTTGAAGCCCCAAAAAGAAGGTTAGTTCACCCATCATGCTCATCTCAAACTCCTTTCCCATTAATGATGAAAATCCTTCACACAAATGTTCTGATGTGGCTCCAAAGATAATGTCATCCACATATACGTGTATAATCAGCAATTCTTGTTCTCTTTTTAACAGGAACTAAGGTATTGTCAATTTTTCCTCTTTTAAAACCATTGTTTCACAGGAACTTTGACAATCTTTCGTACCAAGCTCTCGGAGCTTGTTTTAAACCATACATGGCCTTATTCAACTTGAACACATGATTTTGTAGCTCAGCATCTTCAAACCCAGGAGGTTGTTTAACAAACACCTCTTCCTTCAAGTCTCCATTTAGGAAAGCCCTCTTGACATCCATTTGATACAACTTGAATCCCATGAGTGCAGCAAATGCTATGAGAGTTCTGATGGCCTCCATCCTTGCAACAGGAGCAAAGTTTTCATCATAGTCTATGCCTTCTTACTGATTATATCCTTGAACTACTAATCTGGATTTGTTCCTAGTAATCACACCTTCATCAAGCTTTTTTCTGAAAACCCATCCGGTTCCTATAACAGTTCTGTTTGCAGGTCGAGGAACCAGGTACCACACCTTACTTCTTTCAAACTGATGGAGTTCTTCTTGCATTGAACTTACCCAATCTGCATCACCTAACGCCTCTTTCACATTCTTAGGCTCAATTGATGATATAAAAGCTGAAAATGCAACTAGATTTCTTGTTTTTGATCTAGTGTGAATTCCAGAGTTCAAAGGTGAAATGAGATTATCAAGAGGATGTGATGAATTGTGTTTCCATCCTGGTCTTGAAGTCAATTGGTTCATCTGATCAGAGTTCTCTTCTTCATTAATGAAGTCTTCATTTTCTAGGGAGTGAGGGATACTCTGACTGGAGTTCTGAATGGTACCAGGTTCCTCTTCAGGTTTATCAACTTCATTAGCCTTCTCAGATGAACTTTGATCAGCATTGTCAATCTCTAATACTCTCGAAGAGGTTACTTGCTT
>CM040627.1:43040367-43077774 GCA_022817965.1 Solanum lycopersicoides
GAGGTGAAGTCTAAGCAACACCTTGATCAACCATTAATGGAGTTGAAGGAGTCGGTTCTTGGTCAGATTAATGAGTCATTCTCCTTAGGGGGGATGGTGTCTTGAGGTATCAAGGAAGGTTATGTGTTCCCAATGTTCATGATTTGAGAAATCAGATTATTGAAGAAGCTCATGTTTCGTGTTATTCTAATCATCCGATTTCTACCAAGATGTATCATGACCATAGAGAAGTGTTTTGGTGGGAAGGCTTAAAAAGGGACATAGCGGAATTTGTTTCAAAATTTTCAAATTGCCAACAAGTGAAAGACAAAAGGCCAAGGTGTTTACTTTAAGAAATCGAAGTTCCCACTTGCAAGTGGGAAGACATCAATATGGATTTTGTGGTAGGTTTGCCTCGGACACAAAAGTAACATGACTCCATATGGGTGGTTGTGGATAGTTTGACCAAATCCACTCATTTTATTCCCGTCAAGTCCACTTACTCGGCGGAGGATTATACAATGATCTTCATAGATGAGATTGTGTGTCGCCATGGTATTCCGTTATCCATCATATCGGATAGGGGTGCACAATTCACATCTAGGTTTGGAGGTCATTCAAAAAAGGGTTGGGTACAAAGGTGAAGCTAAGCACCAATTTTCATCCCCAAACGGATGGTCAAACGGAGCATACTATTCAAACCCTTGAGGATATGCTTAGAGCTTGTATAATTGATTTCAAGGGAAATTGGGAAAAACACTTGCTTTTGGTTGATTTCTCTTATAACAAAGTTACCATTCAAATATATCTATGGCTCGTTTTAAGGCCTTGTATGGTAGGAGATGTAGATCTCCAATTGGATGGTTTAAAATGGGCGAGTCATCATTGTTGGGTCCCAAATTGATTTATAAGCTTTGGAGGAAATTCATATGATAAGGAACTGGTTGCAAACAGACTATAGCCGGCAAAAGTCTTCTGCCGACCATAGGAGAAGAGACAAAATTCGAAGAGGGTGATAAAGTGTATCGTTAAATATCACCCATGAAAGAAGTGGTGAGATTCGGCAAGAAAGGGAAGTTGAGTCCTCTTTATGTGGGTCCCTATGAAATTTTGCAAAGGGTTGGCAAGGTGGCATATGAGTTTAGATAACCTAGTTAATTTGCATCGCTTCATCCGGTGTTCCATGTCTCCATGCCTAAAAAGTGTATCAGTGATACCGAGTCCATTCTTCCTATTGAGGGTCTTGGTGTAGAAGAGAACCTCTCCTATGAGAAGGTCCTTGTTGAAATCCTTGATAGATAAGTGAAAAAGTTAAGAACAAAAAGGTTGCTTCCATAAAGGTGTTATGGAAGAACCACCTAGTTGAAGGAGCAACATAGGAGGCCGAGGCCAAGATGAAGTCCCGTTACCCTCATCTCTTTGTTGAATAAGGTTAGTTGTTCCTAGGAATAATGAAAATAATGAATAAATTGAAATTGACTTGTTTTTCAAGGATGTGCATATTTATGATAAAAAAAAGTTTGCTGAAAACAAGTTTCATATGAAAATGCTCTTTGCTCAATGTTGTTATTGTGTACTTGGTATGCTGTCGCCTTTATGAAATGATATTGAGTATGTTGTGTAATACTCCAAAGGTCTAAATCCTAGTCTAGAGCCTAACATGACTGTCTAAGGGTTGTAAAACTGTTTATAGGTCAAATATAATGTATGTAATTCGTTTAGGACTCTTTAGAATCAAAGCCCATGACGTTCGGAAACTAGTTCAACAAGTGCTAGTGTGCCTTAGCCTATTTGACTAGGTTTTAGGAGTCGGAATTCGATGGAATTTTTTAGTAAGGTGGCTAATAGGTATTAGAGTTGGTTTATAAGAGAAACGTCTGGGTACGACTCCTCTGGACCAACCAAAGGGTCCTTGAAGAGGACCCTACCAATTTGTCCAAAAGCTGTCTAGAGAGAGTGTGTACCAACGAAGGCAGACGACATATCCTGGTCCAATCCAAGGGGCGTCGATTACCTCCGTCGATGGTCACTTATCCATTTCGCCAAAATGTAATATTGTTGAATCTCTGTCGCAAACGACGGACTTGCAGGACGGTTGGTCCTAGTGTCCGTCGACTGACCTATGACCCGTTGGTCGGGGTCTCATAGGTCAGGCCTGAAATTTCACTGGTGAGTTTTAGTTAGTTTATTTAATTACGTTAGTTAGTTAGGGGTTTAATTAGTGATTAAGGGTTGTTAATTAGGTTAGTTAATTTGTAACGACCCTAAAAATAAAATAGGTCAAACTAGAGCTTTTCATGTTCTTCATAAGTTAATAATGTATTAAAATAGTGTATTTTATCATTAGAAGTCAGTTTGTAAAGTTTGAGAGTGTTTGGAAGTCAAACACCCAAGACGTCGAGAAACTAGTCGAAGCTGAACTAGTGTGTCGTAGTGTTTTTTAGTGAAGATTTGGGGGGTGGTTTGAGGGCGAAATTGAGTATAGATGGTTCCTTGCGTAAAATTCCATGTAAAGGGTCAAAATGTCTGAGAACGACGCCCTGGAGACTAGCCTAAGGGTGACCGAGGAGGACCCAAACATGGGCCATCAAAGCTGCCAGGCAGCCAAGATTTGAAGGCTACTGCACGACACGCAGCCAGCACTTGATCGGAAAATTTGGCCCTGCGATGTTGGGCCAACACGAACCTTACTGTCCCAAAATAATTTCCAGAACCAAGATCTGGAGGTGACCTCGCGAAGCGCAGCCAAGTCCCAGATTTGGCCGCGTCGTTTTTAATTAAAATTAGAATTTGGAACAGGGTCAAAATAGTATAGGGGTATTTTGGGAACTTTGGGGCTCATTTGTAGACTGATTTTGGATATTTTAAACCTCATTTCACCCACCAATTCAAACCCTAAAAGTCAAATAAATAATCGTCTAACATTCCAGAAAATGTACTTGTCTAGTGAAGAGTCTATTAGATTTTAAGAATTTGTACTGGGGTACATAGGCATCCCAATGCCCAATATTAAGAAATATTGGGCATGTTAGAGAATATTGGCTTAAGGGTTTTAGCCAAATTTTATGTATTAACAAGTAACTTAAATCAAGCTTGTTAGAAATTATACCTGCAATGAAGACCCTAAGCTAAAATAACTATATTCTTCACATACACACTTAGGTACTAGGCATCCAAGTGTCAAGCCTAGGTACCATAGCACATAATCATTTAAAATGACCATGTAGAATAAGTAGTGCCCAAGGACATAGTGAGGATCCTTGTACAATAAGTGAACTTTCAAAATGAACATTCCACACTGATCAGTTACTAAAGTGCACGGCAACACATGTGTTACCGGCCGAGAGACCAACGACCAAGCTCAACCGATTCGGTTAGAGCGGTTAGGGGACAGGCGTGCATCGGGTCCAGCCTCGTGAGGTCGAGCTTCCTAACCGGTCCTAGTGTCTAACTAACTAATCTAACTAGCTAACTAACCGAGGACTAACTAAAATAACCTAACTAGTGTACCCGACGTCCTAAGACCTAACCGGGTGCCATTAACCGAGTAACTAACTACAGAAACATCCTAGTACCTAACCTAGGATGGTCCAAAGGAGTTGGTTATGGTCCTAGTGACTTAGGGATACTTTAGTAGTTAACGTAGGTCACTTAATTAATTAAATTAGCAATTTATTAATTAATTTAAATGGTGAATCCGAGACCCTTAGCAAATTTTCATATTTTGGCTAAGTGAAATGTTTTCCTATTTTTAGTCAATTTAGGAGGGGAGTTTTGGTATTTAGCTAATTGATTTATTTAATTAAGTTAATTAGCCTAAGTTGAATTAGTTAATATTCATTTCCAAAGACTTAGACTCACGTTTATTCATTAGAAAACCTACGACTGAAAAATAGTGAACAACGTAAGAAAAACCTTAGGTGATTTCAAGGCAGTTCTTCAAGGTTTTCGTGCAAAGTACAAGGTGATCTTCGTAGATTCAATTCTATAGTAAGGTATGGGTTTTCTATCGTGGATTCCTTTCCCCAGGAGGCTTTTCAAATGTTTTAAATTTAGAAATCCAAAACTGGGGTTGTTCCCAATGAATCACATGTTCATATCCCTAGTTATCCCTATTTCCGATTCTTGTAGTATGTATAATGTAAAATTTCGATCATGTTGTTGGTCTGTGGTGCTAACTGATCATTATGTGTATGTTTCCGTGATTTATAATTTAGAATGAGACCTACATGTTAGATCCGTATCATTAGGGTATTATTTACATGAGATAATAAATGTTGTAATGCCTAATTGTGTTCGAGAAGATGGAATTGTTCTTATAGGTTAATCAAAGTTAAAAGTTGTCTTGTTTAACATGATGAGATTACTATAGTATATTTATGGAAGTAATTGACTTGGCTAGTGATAATATCAAAGTTTGATTTATGCCAATAAATTGGCTAGCAAAACTATGTCCAACAATATTATTTCCAAAATATGTAAAGTCATATCAATCTTAACTCAATGAACTAATAACATAGGGTATGCCAATAATTGGTACAAGTCCCAACATACCCTATCTAAATGAACTTATGAACATAGTAGCACATTGAGTAAGTCATTATAACTTTCATAAAGAATGGTACAAGACTATCAATTAACGTTGAACAAGATAAGGTGAGTAATGAAATAACTAAAAGCTTATGAGTTATGAAATTGACCAGAATGGGGTGTTAGAAAAACGTGAGACAAGTATCACCTACACCTAAGCAATTACGTCAAAAGTACTCACATAAGAGGGTGTTAGAAACCGTGAGACCAGTCTCACTCACACAATGATGATAATGTAAGAATTCAGTTCACATTCATCAAGTATAAAGGAAGCGATGACCACTCATCGATTAAGCTAAGTATACCTCATACTAGAAGCAAGCTTCCATCATGTTTGAGTAGACTGTAAAAATTGTAAAGTACAATAAATCTAAGCTAAGCACCGATAGACTAACAATGAGCTTGTGCGAGCACATGTAAGCTTCATGAGACGAGATCACCACCAATGTGGATCAGGGTCTCCAATGTCTCCTAATCTTTGAACTATGTTGCCATCATAGGTTACTAGCTAGTGGATCCACATTAGAAAGATAGGGAGTATTCGGTTTCACTTTGGTCGGTGAACCACCTCTTTTCGGTGTGGGAAAGACACTGGATTTCATGTTAGCTCACATGATCTATGTCGGTTAGATGCTCAAGAAAGTATTCAGTTTAACTTTATCCGTTAACCACCTCTTTTCGGTGTGGGGAAGACACTGGACTCAGTTTCACTTTAGCCGGTGAACCACCTCTTTTCGGTGTGGGGAAGATAGTGGATTCGGTTTCACTTTAGGTGGTGAACCACCTCTTTTCGATGTGGGGAAGATACTGCATTTCATGTTAGCTCACATGATCTATTTGAGTAAGAAAGTAAGTAAGAAAGAAAGTAACATGTTCAAAGTGAACAGCAGATCAAAGAAGAAGAAATGTAAGTTCAAAGTGAACTAAGTAAACAAAGCATGAGAATATCAATCATCAGTGTTTGATAAGAACGAAGTTTTAACAGTTATTGGTTTATGCCAATATTGGAGTATGAATATATGCCCCAAGATCAATATATTATGCAAATAATCAAAGAATGGACGTATCCAATAAAGATTAGCTTATAAATACATTCATGCCCAATTTAACAAGAATGAGAAATATAACTTGTGAATATGGTAGCCAAATCATTTCCTTAGTCCTTTGGATTACTTACTCGATTCATTGTAGGTATGGGACTACAATGAATCATTTCACTCGTAAGTAAACCATAGGATAAAAGGAGATCATTGAACTACACAACAGGAAGAAAAAAAGACTGAAAAATAAACTAAGGCTGGGCAATAGAGCTCTCGACCGAAGGGGAGCAAAATTATAAAGTTTTGCTTGAGTTGTTCTTAAATTATGTTCATCATTCCAAGGTCTTATGTTCATATACAAAATCAGTTGTGTGCTTTAAATGCATGAGAATATGTCATATTCATAGCATGATTCATAAATAACGAATTAGGAAAGTGTAGTGAAGTACTATCCAGAAATGACATGTTGTTATAGGAAGAGATTTCCTAGATCATGCATAGTCTTTATGTGTTTATGTGCATACAACCATACTAAGTACAACTGTGTACTAACCCCTATACTATTACTATTTTTATAGGTGAAGGTTCTCGAGAGGATTGAAGATTCGTTGAAGTGGTTTGGATTAGCGATCTCCAGACATTGGTAGGTCATCTTGAGTTCGAGGATGCCTACGCTTTCTATTCTAGTACATTAGACATAGCTAGTATATGTTGTCCCTAGCGTTTTATTTCAAACATTTGTACAAGCGTTTGTATTAAGGCCTGTTTGGCAAACTATTACTAATATTATGATTCTTCATTTCAATTGTTTAATCTATTTATAGATGGTTGCTTTAGTTTGAGCTTATTAGTATATCACTCTTATGCAGTTATATAAAGTCTATGTACACTTCAATACGTATTAAAAAGTTTTAAATTTTCCGCAAATTTAATTGTATGATTGTGATAAAAGCTAAGATGAGGCTTGTCTACGACCTCTAAGAGGTTAACGACGCCGGTCTCATCTGTGGTCTAGGATCCGGGTGTGACAAATCTCTCCAAAATCCTCAATTAAAGAAGCTTCATGCTCCAAGGAATAGGATCAAGTTCTTCAGTTGTTTTTTTATCAAAAATCTCGTGGTTTCCTTCTCAATGAGGTATGGTAGTCATCCTTGAACCTTCTTTCATTCAAGAAGGCATTTTAAAGAGATTTCAAAAAGCATTTCAACTTCAAACTTCTTTATTCCTTGACTCTAAGTATGGGTCTTTGCGTGAAAATGTTTAATGATTTAAATTAGTTGTACTTAGTTTTAAATGATGATTTTAATGACAAAAACCCCCATGGAATAATGTCTATTCTTCTTATCAACTTTTAGCTTATGAAATGGGTTTAATGATGATGATTAGAAAATGTTAAAGTTATTGTTTCTTGGTGGTTTCGTTGAGTATTAGCTACTGCCCTAAGGCTTATTTATGATGAATTGTTGGATAAATTGTGGATAGGTGGTGAAAGCTTGGATAAATAGTAAGTTGGCTATGTTGTTTAATCCTTATTGTGAATTGTTGTTGAGTGGTATGGTCCACCTTTTGTGGCGGTGTTTACTTGAAGTTTATGATATTATAAATGTATTGTATAAATGGACTTGAAGGCATGATATGTGAAGTGAAGTGATGATTTTGATATGTATATGTATGATATGTTTTAGGAGGTTGGAATGAGTATCTTCAAGGGTTTATGTCTAAATGAATTATGTATTTTATATGTGAAGTATGATAATGTGTGAATTGTGATGAATGTGGGTTTGAGCATGTCTATAAGTCAATAATATGAATAATGGTTATTATGTGAAAGGTGTTCTCACATGTACTCACTCACACACACTTGAATGCATGAATGATGTCAATGAATAAAAATGGGGGATTGTAGGGTATACTTGCGGGTCGTTACATAATTAACTATATAACCTACCCTAAGTCTAAAATCTCACTTAACACCTCTCAATCCCAAAACATAATTTGCTCTTCCTCCTCTCTTCTTTCTCTCTCCCAAATAGAAGAAGTCCATTGAAGGGATAGGACATGGTCTAAGGGAAGAAATAAAGGTGTTTTTGTCCATCATTCTTTATCAATTAACAAGGTATGGGTTCCTTTCAACTTTGGGATTCCTTTCCCCAAAGGGTTCTTCCAAAATTGGTTTTCAAGAAGATGATTTCTTATGGGTTGTTCCAAATACGAATATGATCTTCTAAATTGTTTTGTTTATGATTTCTTTAGATGATTATGATTTTATTATGATGTGTTACGATTCAATTATGCTAGGTCTTGATGAATTAACCTAGTTTGTTAAGTTGATCATGAATTTGACACAAACCCCTAACCCTAGGTTATGAACTAGTGATGAATTGATGTATACTAATTTAATTAACTTCATTATTCTGTTAATTACTATTGTGTGATAATGTTACATCCATTGTTGGTTTGAATTGAATGGTTGTGGTAAAAACCTTGGATGATGGCTTGTGAAGGAGATGGAGGTAAGTCTTGTGATCACAATCCTTTACTTAAATTATGATTACTTGTGTTTAGTGATGAAGATATATTGAAGTATACATTATGATAAAATTGATTAAGGTTCGTATGATGTTAAATTTAAATGTCTTGATTTATGGCTTATGAGTTGATTGCTAGGATGTAATGAAATAAGGATGGTGATGAATTTTCCTATGTTAATTATCATATTATGGTTATGTAAATGTGATAACCTCACATGTGTGAATTGTATTGAAAGGAAAATACTCATGACATTCTGTTTGAGCTATGACGATGACTATATATTGGGTAGACCCATATGACCTAAAACTAAGTTATGATTGTTAATGAAAGACATTTCTAAAGGGACTCTAGCTTAGCACCGAGTGAACTAGAGTCAGGAGTGTCCCTTCCCACATAGGGAAGGTAGGTTTAATGTACTCATGATATTGGAGACTATAATGCATGTAGCATAAAGAGGGTCCCAACTACATCTCCTAGTTATTGAAATATGTTTCCCCCATAGGAATACTAGATAGTGGATCCACATACATGCTATATTCATGTTTTGGTAGTGCCTTGGTAAGTAGTCCACCTTGTTTCGGTGTAGGGTTCCATGACACGGATTCCACATTAGCTCATGTGGTCTATGTCGGTTAAGGAAAGATGTTCCCAAAAGGTAAAATGAAGTAATAAGGTGAACTCTAACTAGGATGAGCTACGGGTTTTGGCTTAGTCTAGGTAGGGGTATGGGACTCTACCTATAGATTGCACTAGTTAGACTTAAGGGAAGTCTTAGAAGGAAGTTCTTATGTGCTTATGTGCTTATAAATGTAAATGATATCTATATGTTGATCTTACATGTCAATGACACTATGTGATATTGGTTTAAGTTATGGACATGTGGTTGGTCTATATTTATAAAGTATGATGATGTCTAATCTTAATGATATTGTATGAAAAGTTGGGCATTGCTTGTAGTTCTTGTTGGGTTTACTTGGTTGGGTTAGGTTATGAGGATTTACTTAGTCATTGAACTAGTTGAATTAATGGGGGTGTATGAGTGATCGTCTTGATTAGGTTATGATGTTATGAACTCTATTGCATGCTTGTTGATATTATAACGTGATGATAGAGTTGTGTTGATTATGTGCTCAATTATGTTGATATGCATGTTGATTTGACTAGACTTTGTATTGATGGTCTTGTAATGTACATGGTCTTAGCTTGGGTAATATGTGCTTATTTACTTGTATTGGCTCTTAAATGTGCATAAGGTATTTTCAAATTGACTCTGCATGCTTTTGAGTAAATGTCCCTTTTTAGCATAATTTCTATGTTTTATGTGCATATGATCCTATACTTAGTATAAGTGATGTGCTAACCCCATTTCTCCCTTTTACCCCAACATTTTAGGTTCCGTTTATTGAAGGGTTCGTGACCAATTTTGAATGAAGGCTTGGAATCATTCTCCAAGTGGATATGTCCTCAAGTCTGAGGATGATGTGTTGTTATTAATCTAGCTATGGTTCTTTGTTATAGTCTAAAGAAGATCATTTCATTCTACTTGTTTCAAGACATTGTTGTAAGCCCTAAGTGGCATTTATACATTGTGTAAGGTCTTATGCCCATATTGTTCGATTTCTTTTGGATTTTTTAATATGAGACATCCTTTTTAAGACTATGTTATGTATTATATATGTATGTGCCATAAAAGTAGAAGACTATGTAATCTTCTTATACGAAGGGTCTATGTATACTCTATATGAATATATTATGTTTAAGAGAGAGGTCTAAGTAAACCTCATGAAGTAGATGTAGATGAAAAGTTTTATATTTTCCGCACTTTTAATCCTAAGAATGTAATGATGAATGATAAAAGGCTAGTCCTAGTCCTCTCCGAGGACGACGACGCCAATTACGTCTAGGGGGTACTTCCCGGATGTGACATGTTGATAGGTTGAATTTTTGCATAATTTACTTTTAATAATTTCTTGAGCTCATGTTGTTGTGAGAAGGAAAATTCATCATGTTGTAATTTTGAGTTCTTATGTGTAGTAATTGATGTTTTGAATTTCTATGAGTAAATGCCATGTTTATTATGTCGATTATGTTAATTGGAGTTTTAAATCATGTTTGATATGTTATTGTTGGTTGGTCTTCTAGTTTTGAGTCTATCCTTTCCTTTCAAAAGATTTTTAGTGTCAATCGGGGACGAATGTTCCCAAGGGGGGGATAATGTAACACTCCGAAAGTCAAAAACCTAATGTAGAGCCTCACATGAGTGTCTAACGGTTATAACACTGTTTTAAGGTCAATAATAATGAATAAAAGTCATTTAGGAAGTTTTAGAGTCAAAACATCAAGGAACGTCTTTCGATGTCGGGTTGCATGACACCGGATTCCACATTAGCTCATGTGGTCTATGTCGGTTAATGCAAGATGTTCCCAGAGTTAAAATGAAGTAACAAAGTGAACTCTAACTATGGTGACCTTAGGGGTTTGGCCTAGTTTAGGTAGGGGTATGGGACTCTACCTATACATTGAACTAGTTAGCCTGTAAAGAAGTCCTAGAAGGATGTTCTTATGTGTTTATATGCTTATAAATGTTAATGATATGTATACGTTGATGTTACATGTTAATGACACCATGAGATATTGGTTTCACTTGTGAAAATGTGGTTGATATCTATTGCTAAAGTATGATGATGTCTACCCTTAATGATATAGTATGTAAAGTTGGGAATTTCTTATAGTTCTTGTTGGGCTTACTTGGTTGAGTGAGGTTACGGGGCCATACTTAGTGATTGCACTATTGGACTTAATGGGGGTATATGAGTAATGGTCTTTCTTAGGTTATAATGTTATGAAGTCTTATGCATGTTTTTTGATATTATAACTTAATGATAGAGTTTTCTTGATTATGTGATCAATTATGTTGATATGCATGTTGACTTGACTAGACTTGGTATTTTTGGTTTTGTGATGTACATGGTCTTTACTTAAGTAATATGTGTTTATTGACTTATAGTGGTTCTTGAATTTGCATAAGGTACTTCCAAATTGACTTTGAATACTTTTGAATAAATGTCCCTCTTTGGCATGATTTCTATGTTGTAGTGCATATGATCCTATATTTAGTACAAGTGATGTGCTAACCCCATTTCTCCATTTTTCCTCAATATTTAGGTTTGGGTCATTGAAGGGTTCGTGACCACTTTTGAAGGAAGGTTTGGAATCATTCTCCAAGTGTGGGTATGTCCTCAAGTTTGAGGAGGATGCCTTGTTAATATTCTAGCTATGGTTCTTTTTTATAATCAAAAGGCGATCATTTCATTGTACTTTTTCCAAGATATTGTTGTAAGCACTAAGTAGCATTTATACATTGTGTAAGGGCTTGTGCATATATGGTTCGATTCTGTTTAGATGGCTTATTATGAGACTTCCCTTTTAAGA
Source organism: Solanum lycopersicoides (assembly GCA_022817965.1). NCBI lineage: Eukaryota > Viridiplantae > Streptophyta > Magnoliopsida > Solanales > Solanaceae > Solanum > Solanum lycopersicoides. The sequence goes on from CM040627.1 coordinate 43,051,941, forward strand.
CTATATAATGTTTGTTGTCTATATGTTGCATAAAAGTAGAAGTTTATGTAATCTTCTTATACGAGGAGTAAATGTATACTCTCTCTCTATATATTATGTGTGAGCGAGAAGTCTAAGTAAACCTCATGAAGTAGATGTATATGAAAAGTCTTAAATTTTCACATTTTTAACCTATGAATGTAATGATGAATTCTAAGAGGCTAGTCTTAGTCCTCTTGGAGGACGACGAGACATGTTACGTCTAGGGGGTACTTCCCGGATGTGACACATTGAGTGCAACATTGATCTTTGCATGAGTAGATTGAATATTATTGTGTATGTTCATGATTGATTCTTGTGAATCACTATTTGAAACATCCAATTTGAATAGATGATCTCGAGTTTTACTTGAGGACAACCAAAAGTTTAAGTCTAGGTTGTTGATGAGTTGCATGAAGTGGTTTGACGCCTTTTTGTTGTGGGTTGATGTTCCTCTTAAATATGTGGATGGGTAATGATATTTTATGCATGAATGTGGAATGCTTTCTTTGGTTGTTATCCTTTTAAGTGTGAAGTATAATTCGAGGATGAAAGTTCCCAAGTGGGGGAGATCGTTACGACCCTCGTAATGAACTAGGTTGAACTAGAGCTTCACTTGTGTTTTAAGGGAATATAACTAGTTAAATTAATGTGTAAATGAGTTTTTAGTCATTTTGGTTGAGTTTGAAGTCAAACATCTAGGAACGACCAATACGTTCGATGACTAGTCATGTATGTGCTTGTGTATGTTCCTGTGTGCCATTGCATGTTTCATGAGATTTTTGGTGTCTAAATTGATAGGAGAGGACCCTATGACTTATATGAGCATTTTTACGGGTTTAACGTTCGGGTACGACTCAACCTAAGACCCATGATGGGCCCTAGAGAAGGACCCCATCTGAAAGGCTAGAGGTTGCCAAGTAGTGTCAAACAACGCCAATAATGGACGGCCAGTCGTTCAAATGATGACCCGTCAACCTTGGGCATCAATTGAACCTGCAAGGACTGCAAGACCTTCAGGTTTTTAAGTTGTATACCCAAACGAGGGACTCTTTTACGGGGATCGTTCCAATGACGGTCCGTCAATGTGTGCGTCAATGAGCACCTGCAAAAGTTGTTATGTTTCGGCCTAGATAAGGGTGAATTGGTAAAATCCCAAGTATTTTAAAATGATTGGACGTTTATTTTAGTTATATTTGGGTACTTGTAGAGTGTTAAAGTGATTAATCTCTCTTTTAGACCCTAACGCCTAAATCAAAACCCTTCCCTCCCAAAGTTCACTCCAAAAGACCTCAATGGAAGCTCAAGGTCAAGATGGAGCTAGGATGGTGCATTTATAATGGTATTCTTATTCAATTCTCTTGAGTATTCTTCTAATAAGTTATGGGAGTTCTTTATCTAAGGTTAGCATTCACCTTAGAGACAATTTCAAAGTTTATAAAAAAGTCCAATTTCTACTATAACTCAAGGGTTCTTGCATGAAACGATTTAAAATGTTTAGATATGATATAATTGATGTACAATTGATCTTTTCCAATGAAAATCTCCATTAAACCTTGATCTTCTCAAATCATTAAATTTGGCTATGAAGTGGGTGTATTGCTTATGATCTAATAATGATATAATTGAGTTTAGATTATGTTGTAATGTTGATTTCTATGGCTAATTATGCTATCATATTGTGAATTGTTGGAGATGTTAAGGAATGGTTATTGAAGAGGGAAATTTGATGTAATTCCTTTATCTAATGTACAATTGATATATAATTGCTATTGATTTGTATAGTCCACTAATGGTGGTGGTGCTTATGTGTTGTATATGAATATGATCATGTCCTTGTCGGCATTATTATGTTAATTATGGTAGTATCATGTTAGGGTTCATGTGAAGTTATCATGTGAAGTTTGGTATATGAAGTAATGTGATTAGGTATAAGGTGTTATGGCTTATATGAATGTTTATAGTAATGTTATTGTATGATACATGTGTGATCTTGTATAATGTGAAGGTATGAAGTGAAGAAATCATGTGATGTCTATATGATCTTGTATGAGTGATAAAATTATGATTTTGCTCTAATTGATGATATATGGTGTTGGAGGACTAAGAAGAGCCTTATGTAATAATGTTGTATCTTGTGTAGTAGACATAGTTGTCCCTACTTTGTACTTCAATGATATTGAATACGTGATTTGATGAATGTTGTGTCTTGATTGGTAGACTTAGGTCCCTCTTCTTGATACATGAAAGTTATATGAATTTATTCACTTGACATTGTAGGCTTAGCCACCCTTGTCATGTATGTGTATAAATGACGTATAGGATCTGTAGACCTAAGATGGTGCCCTTCTATGAAAGACTCATATGGAACCCTGAATACGAAAAGAAGGTTAAGAATGTAAACACTTAAATATGAAAGGAATACTAAGAATATGAAACCTTGAATCTGAAAAGAAGGTTAATAGAAGGCTTGAAGTGCAAGACCGTAATGGTTCCTTCTTCACAAGAATAATGGACGTAGGAATAGGTTTGCTGGAACGACACCATCTCTAAAAAAGTAATAAGAGTTATACATAAAAAAGTATTATGGGTTCGTAGGACTTAGTAATGGTACCATATCTAATACACTTATGGAATGATTACTCTATGATAAACATGGCAAAGAACAAACTGGATATTCTTTTGGTAGTAGCTCTACTCTAGATGAGACGAGAGTACAAAGAAACCCGTGATATCACATAACATACATTTCATGTTTCATATATTATACATTTCATACCCACGAGAACTTGGAATCATGGACTTAGCATTAAGACATCTCAAGTGAGGTCCCAACATATAGGACCTCAACCCGAGGGCCTTCTTTAGAAAACACAGAGTCTGCTTCATTCATTCATTCGTAGTTCGCATTATTCATTTCATTCATTCGTAGGATGATGTAAACACCATCTATACCTAGGATGAAGTTTAAGACTCTCATCGGGATCATGAAGTGCAATGACCAAGAATGACCTAATGTCAATACTTGAGTCCGGTCTCACCTCCTGATTGTCTTGCACAAACACCTTCGGTATCGTTCATTTCATTATCTTTCAAACTTTGAGGAACTTCAACCTTAACTGACATAGATCATGTGATCATCATTAAATCCGGTGTCTCCCCCACACCGAAAAGAGGTGGAGTCACTGGCCAAAGTGAAACCAAAACATGCTAGCTTTAGGGGTTCGAACCAAGCTAGTTCCCTATGTTGGCAACATAGTTCAAAGACTAGGAGATAAAGGGATACCCATACCCACCTTGGTGGACAGTCTCATCTTATGAGATTTATGTGAACTTCCGCCCTTCTCGAAAGAAGGCATCACCACTCATAGCTACCCTATCGGCGCTTAGTTTAAAGTTCCTATTTACATTGAAATCATACATCATCGAAGTTTACTTCTAGCATGAGGTAGTAATAGATCATTAGATGATTTCTCATCTCTTCTTTACGTATTAAGTGTGAATTGTCCTTACACTTACATATAGAATGTGATTGATACTTGTCTCTTAATATTCAACACTCTCTTAGGTGAGTACTTTTGGTGACCTTTACTTTGGCTTGGTTGAGACTTGTATCACCATTCATCTTAGCCTCTTATCATGTTGTCACCACTTTCATTAGCATCATAGTTTAACATAATTACTCACCTTATTGCGTGAATGTTCATTTCTTCCTCTTGCCGTTAACTTACATCATATGTTCATGCACATAGCCTTTAGTGTACCTTACACTCATGGTAGTACCCCTTTCGGGTTATTCATATTTGGTTAGGTGTTTCATGATCATCTAAGTGTATATTGTGCAAGACTTATGCATCTTGCACATTCGGCCAAGGGACCCGAGTTCAATCTCTATTGGCTGTGTTTTGTTTTATTATTTGTAAGACTTATGTGCCTCACAATTTCGGTCAAGAGGACCCGTGTTCGAATACCTTGGGCAGCATATAATTTTTTATTATATCTGAGATTTATGTATCTCACACATTTGGCCTTGAGGACGGGTTCGATTCCCCTCTCTCACACTATTTTTTTTCCTTTAATTCAAGGCCTCTTCTCTTAGTGTTAGGACCTTGAGGTCTCGGGTTCCACCCTCAATGGCAGCATCTCTTTTTCTTCATTTTTCTAAACAAGTGGTTAGCCAAGACTTAGTCAATTAGTGTAGGCCTTTCGTTCACTTTCTTGAATTTAGCCTAGGCGTTTAGCTTAGAGTTTTACATGAACTTTTAACCAATACTTTGAACTAACATAATGTCCATTTAACGTAGTACCTCTTAAGTTCTAAGGCATCACATTTAGCTCAATTTCTTAATCACAGTACACTCACATTTTCGTATGTATTAACCTTTGTTGTACAATGATTTCATAGTTTTTATAGTGAAGCATTTGGGTTCATTAGGACTTAGATTAGTATTTAGTCCTTGTTGAATTAACATAAAAGTTCCTTTGTGTAGTTCAGACCATGGCCGAGAGTTTTAGACTCCAAAGAATCGGCATCCTAACATTTTGTTAAGGGACCATAACTTCATTTTCTTATTCATGAACATCACAATTTCTTCTTGCATGTTAAACACACAACATTATGTAACAAATAATTCACATTTTCTTCAAGTAATCCGTAACAACATAATCACGGGAAAACAACATACTTGTGCACATGTAACCTTCAACATTCGAACCTACATAACAACATCATAATCAGTTCGAAAACACACATTACACACAATCACAATCATTCCTAAAATAATCTACCAGAAGTCATACCAACACATTCATCAATCGTTCATAGGATCTAATGACAGGGGCATGCAACGGGGACAACCTTATTTTTTAGATAGGATTTGAACTAAGCCTTAGGGGACTCTTGGGAAAGGGACCAAGAGAGAAGAAAACACATACCTTTTCAATGCTGACAAACAGCCACTAACACGTCCTAACCCACGCATAAACCTCTCTTCCGAGCCTTGATTCTTGTTCACAAGTGAAGTTCCTTTACGTGATTTCCTAAAGCACTTAGGCAAATAATTTTTTCTTTTCATTTTTGATTGATGAAGCCGAGAACTCTTTTAACTAGTAGACTTATTTTACTTTTCTATTTTTGAAGTATAAGGTAAAGCTGAAAACGTTTGTGGATATATAATGAGTTAAGAGTGCACATTGAGTACACTCCTAGAGGGAGTCGTGCACATCTTTCCTTGGGGAGTTTATTGTTGACTTATTCAACATAATTTAAATGATTAAATCAGATTATAATCTACATATTAAGTTACCATAATGCCCCTCCTGATTTTTGTTGAAATTTAATTCACTTAAGTCGTCCCTTTTTGTGCCTCCAACTCGGCTTGAACCCGAGTGTGGAGATCCGGCAAAACTCGAATTTGACCACCGAGCTTTGACCCATTTTGAATAATTAAAAACATTATTTAATTAATTAAATATCAACCTAGGGTAGTTACTATACTACCCCTAGCCCCGAAATTACCTTTTTACCCCTAGAACCCTTAACACCTAGGACTAAGCCTCTAAGTCCGGGTAAGACTCACCCGGGTGAATCCTAGTGTTCGAGGACCTAACATGGCTGGAACCAACCCTGCCTATCTCAACCAACTCACCAAGTTGGTTGGCTTGGCTGGTGCATAGGTCCAGGGGTCCGGTTCCATGCGCATCAAGCCGTGTGAACCCGGGCTAACCTATGCATTCTAGGTGCGTTTAGGTCTTACTTAGCATAGTCGTTTTTGGATTGTTACAATAGCCTTAGGTACTCTTGTCATGTATGTGTTTAAATAAAGTATAGGATCAGTAGACCTAAGATGGTGCCCTTCAATGAAAGACTCAAATGGAATCTTAAATACAAAAAGAAGGTTAAGAATGCAAAACCTTGAATATGAAAAGAATGTTAGGAATGTGAAACCTTGAATATGAATAGAAGGTCAATAGAAGCCTTGAAGTGCAAGACTATAATGGTGCCTTCTTCAGTGGAATGATGTATTTAGTGATAGGTTAGTTGGAACAACATGAAACCATCCCTAAGAAAGTCATAATTGCTATCCATGAAAAAGAATTATGAGTTTGTAGAACTTAATAATGGTACCATCTCTAATATACCTAGAGAATGATAACTATATGATAAACTTGGTAAAGGCCCGACTATATATGCTTGTGGTAGTAGCTCTACTTAAGATGAGAATAGTGTACAAATAAATCCTTGATATCCTTTATCCATGTCCCAACATGGGATGTGTCCTAGTTCTACCCTTGAAAAGTAGAACACCTTCCACGGTGTGGGGTTCTTATGACACCGGATTCCATACCAAGATAGTATGGTCTATGACGGTTAATTCATATTCTCATCATATGGGATGTACACTCTAGTTATTGGATAGGTTCTACAACGTATGGGTAGTGGAATGAGACGATATCTACACATTGCATGAGTAGCCTTTGAAGATGCTAGAAGAGTTCCCTAGATCTTCCAAGACAATTATGTGAAGTCCTCTAAATAATTACTTGTCTCTTAAATGGTTTATAATTAATAAGTTTCTCTTAACTTAGTATGTTGACTAGAAAGGTTATTATCTAGGGTAGCTTTGAGAATTGCTTATGTAGGCTTGGAGAGGGTGTATGGACAGTCTCTTCATGTCTTACTTAGGTGATTCTTAGAGTAACCTTAGGTAGAGAGTCTAAATAATTTAAAGGCTTATCTTATTAAATATAGAACTAAGTGTTATTTCATGGAAAGGAATATCCTTACTTTGGGTAGTCTTACGGATTACTTAGGTGTGCTTGCAGAGGGTGTATGGGCGGTCTCTTCTTCTCTTACTTAAGTGAGTCATAGGATAACCCTTAGTAAGGGGTCTAAATGGTTATATGTCTCATATGTTATTGTTAAGTTGTATTATGTCTCTTAAACTCTTATAAGGAAGGTTTTATTATAATGTCATGAAAGCATGTTTCTATATTAAATGTCCCTTTTTCATGGTTTTTGAATGGCTTCCATACTTACTGCTTTAATTATGCAAACCCCTACTTTTTTCTTTTTTACTTAAGTGTAGGGATTGGAAGTTTTGATGTGCCATGGATGACGGATAGGTTTCTCTGGTTTGAAGATGAAGTTTTGGTGAGTCCTCATAGATTCGAGGAAAAGACCCACATGTTCTTTTATGTCTTTTATTCTTGTATGGGCTAAGTTCCAAATGTTGTACTCTAAATTATTAGATGGTTTAATGATACATAGTAAAGTTAGATGTTTTAAAGTCTTCCGCTTGCATAATAATGAAAGTATTCTTCATTTGTGAAGAAAGTTTAAAATTCTTACTTATTTTGGGAGTATATTGTACAATGAATGATCTAAGAGGCTTGTATGAGACTTGTCTGTGTCTCATACGCTGGTACATTCTAGGGGGGTTCTCCTTGGTTGTTACAAAGTATACTCCAAGTCACCGTGGATCAACATCCGCGCTCAAAGAATCATAAAAACACCAAAAGCCTTAGACACTCCAATACGAAGAAACGATACAACCATGGGTATCACATAGCAGTCATATATATAAGGAGAGAATAAAGAAAGTCTACAAATATGTGAAAATTCCTTAAGTAAGGATAACAAAAATAGACCCAAGTCGTTTATTGAAGTCTACACAGATCTATTCAATTCGAGAGTCGGAGATAAAACTAGGCTAGCAGGGTCGCATGTCTAAGGAAACATTAGTCTAACTTAGAATAAGGTTGAACATGCTACATGTGTCAATTAAATACCAAAGCATATCACCACTACATAAAATAACACATAAAGCAACCAAGCTAGCACGGTTGTAATCTTAGAACCATAATGATCACACTAAAACATTGTAACCAAGATGAATGGTAGGAATAACTAGGTACCCACCCCAATTCACTCTGATCATAATGAATTTACGCACTAAAGATCAATCTAAAAAAATGGAAGTTCTAGCCTTTCTTTAGGTCGACAACCGCGCGCACTCCAAATGACAAGGATAGATCTTGAATTGACTATAACAAGAAGTCCTAAAATATCCCTATAACTTATGTTCCTAATATGAACATAATTGGGGGAACAAAACAACAAATTTTATAATCACGCACACAAGACATTAAGTAAGATCAAGAAAATGATAGAAGCTAAACTTGAAAAATCACCTCGAACGGATCTTGATCAACACTTTCCCATGATGCCATAACATGGTCACAATCTCCAGGGACACACCGCATTTAGAATAACTACAATGGGAGCTTGGGAGAGGGATAAATTGCCTAAAGAGGAGACGAAAAAATGTTGTATTTGTTACCATGTCTTAGTTAAAAGACTGATTGATGACCTCTTAAACGACATTTAATGTTTCTAAAGTGACTGGCCTATATGGGGTAGCCCTCTCTTTTGTTATCTCTTAGATGAAAAAGTGAGCCTTTCTTAAGCAAACTTAGTCCGCAAAATTGAGATCATTAAAAGCGGACATAGGATCCTTTAGTGATAGTCGCCTGACTGGATGTCCCCAGTTAAGAAGTGTATATGTCAAATAAGTGGCATTGTCTTCAACAAACACAGAGGTGCAAAACTTGTTGCACCTTAACCTAGGCACAAGAATTTTCAGCAAAGTCTCTCATACTTCACCCGATGGCTAAGGATTTATTCAGAACCCCATGCCTAGACATTCAAACAACTTAATTTCCCACACCCATCTCCATTTGAAGACAAATCAACTTATGGGCTCTAAATCAGCCTTAAAGCATCAAGGTCCAAAATGAAGGGTTGTTCTACTCTAAACTCAACATTTTAGAGCTAACCGCATTGGCATAATTCTCATATTATTTTATTTACTGAGAAAACATACTAAAGTCAAACTTAGGCCTTAACTAGAAAGTTAAAATTCCTAATCGCATACTCGCACTAAAAGCTTCAAGAGTCGTGTTGACCATGCTACTAGCTTAAAACGACCCTTCCAAAACATTTCATAAAAACTAAATTTTCAAGGTTCAGATGTTCCAAAACACTTAAATTCGTACAAAAATAAAAATCAAATGAAAGACCAGGTTACCAAATTGTAAGTCATAGAATGTCATAAATTACCAAAGGGTTGCTATATGAATGCTCTAATCGACGAGAAGGAGGAATAAACTCATATGTTACATGGGGTCATTATGACATCCTCTACTAAAATGGATTTCAATCACAAAAGTAAGAGTCAAGATGTACTCCAATTCTCAAATGATTTTTGGTTACCTCCTTGACATGGGGATTCCACAATTAGACCTTAACCATAAGAATGACTATCAAAAGCAGCTGCCACACATCTTTTGCTAGAATGGGAACTAGCTGCTCCAGAAAAGTCAATATGTCATCCAACGCTACTACATCATACTTCAGCACATCAGACTAATAAGGAACATACTGACACAACATAAAATTTTGAAATTTTTGTGGATAGATGAGAACACTAGAAAAAAAATCTAACTTATATGTAACCACTTCAATTATCTAGAGAATCTCAAAATTCCCAATATACCTAGGGCTAGTGTGTACCTGTCTCCCAAAGCTCATCATGTTGTTCGTAGGCCACACACAGAAGAAGAATCTATCATTAACTATAAATGTAAAAGGTTGTCGCCTACAATACACATAACTCATATGTCTAATTTGAGTTCTCTAATGTATGTCATAAATCACCCTTACCTAGTACTAAGCCTATCGAATGAAGTATGTACCACATTGTATATATTATGTGGACTTGAACCAAAAACCCCAAGAGAGAGAAATACTACCATATAAATCCTCAAACGAGTCTATCTGAATGCTAGTGTAACATATATAATTTGAGAAGATGGGAAAAATCCACGTTTCTAGGATCGTATGTCATGACCAACGAAGCCACAGACGGGTAGTGTATCAGACTACAAACTGTATGTGGAATCCCATCATTGGGTTCAAGACTTTGGGGTCTCTTATCCTACCCACAACCGATAATTACGATCCGTGTTTGGACTTACGGAGCGTAGGTCTAGCCCTAGTTGAGGGTCAAATGTATTTAGAAGAGAATGAATTTTGGGTTATTTTTAAATGGTCATATCTTTTACCCAAAAAAATGAATTATATGGACTATGATTTATCAAACTAAATATAATTGAAATCATTTTCCAATACTACCTAATTTATTAAAATCCAAGCTCAAAGTAAAAAGTTATACTCATATTTGTGAGGACTCGTTGAGAATAGTAGAAAACAACGACCTAGTTGATGAGCAATCATTTAAAGGATGGTCGTTCAGTCCCACCATGAATGTCCTTCATTACTTTTATGTAACGGTCATTTTGGTCTTTCCCCCTATGTATTAGGCACATAAACAATGTCGTTTGATGCCTAAAGTACGTCTTTTTACTTCGTTTAAGCCTAATAATCTAATTAGAAGTAACCAATACCTCACTCTATAAGAAATCATCCAAGTTAGAACGAAAAGAGAAGAAAGCGACGCCAGTTTCTTTCAAGAATAAGAAGCATTATTTTTCAAATTTCAGCCTCGAAATCCAAAGGATTTCTTTTTAGATTTTGTCACCAAGTATATGGGTTTCACTAGTGCGTTCCTTTCACCCATTAGATCCATAAAGTTCAGTTAGTTCTTCAAATACTCCTAAATGGTTTAAAGCTAGGGTTTTATATTTTTGAGATTTATTGTAATTATGATTCCTTTAATCTGAATAACTTATTTCTCAACAATGTAGCATAATTATTTTCATATAACTCAGAACTCTAGCTTGTGAAAGTTTATCCTAATTCATAAATCATACTTGCTAAACAAGTCAGATAGAAATTCATGCTTTAGATTTCGAATGCCATATTCTAAGGATACGGTGGTTTCATTCTAATTTAGCATATCAACATATGAGCTATTCATATTTATTGCAATTTAGTTTCATGAATATTCAGATTGGAGTAGACTTAGCACCGAGTCAGACTAGAGTTAAGCGTACCTTCAATGTCCCAAAACTACGTGCCCGCATAGGTTTATAAGTCCCATAAATTGGGCAACTATTTTAGTGATCACGCCATATTCATGACTCTATACCCCTGTCAAGGTATATGTGTCCTCTCGATAGTGTGCATACATCAGACTCCATATTTAAGTCACGTGGTTTATGTTGGTTAATAGTAGCTCCCACATTTAGACTCTTAATGGATTGACCAGGTTTTCAGTAGTTACTTCACTATACTGTTTAGATTGTTCTCTGCATGATAAGTACTTTGTCATTTCCTCCAGATTATCTTTTAGCTATACTTTAGAACATTCTTTAGCTTATATACGTTGTTCAACTTAACATATCTATTTCATGCATGCTCAGTCCATGGAATGTATAGACTGATACATTCCCTTCATAATTTCACGATGTAAGTTCAGACATTCGGTATCAAGATCACGCTTAGTTTGGTTCCCTGTTCAACTTTAAAAGGTTTCACTAGTGAATCCTCATACTTCGAGCATAATAGAAATGCATTCTTATTCAGGCATTACTTCTATTTTAAGTTTTTTTAGGGTTTGTTGGGGGCATGTTCCAGCAACTAAACTTAGTTAAAGGCTTTTTAGACATAGAAGAATATTCAACTCGAGTTTCTATATGATATTTGAATCAACACCAAACTTTTATTATTATATCTTATATATTCAGACTAGTTGTTGTTTTCTCCATTTCATGTATTCATTATTTTTAGATTCCACATAGAACATGTTTTGCTTAATTATTTTTAGTATGTTTAATATATGATAGACTCATAGTTATCTTGGGGTCTCTCTTTATCCTAGGTCACGTGTTACATCTAGGGGTTTCCTTGGGGCATCACAACAAGATTAGTAGCTCCTGTTGTACAGAAACTTAGCAAAAGGCAAGCATTGTTACCCCTGATTTCCAAACTCAAAGACGCTATCCCACAACATATCCTCAAGAACCTTAATAGAATACTCCAATTGACCATAATTCTACGGGTGGAATGTTGTGCTAAGGTGAACACAAGTGTCGAAATCTTTATGAAAGTTCATACTAAAGTTAGAAATGCACTGAGCACCCGAATATGATATAATGGAGACCAACACACTATGAAAACGAGTGGCCCCTCAAATGTAAAAACATGCCAACCTCCTATTTTTTAATGATGAATTAATAGGGAGGATCTTTGTTCACTTATTCAATCAATAAACAATGACCTATGTTATGTCAACACCTTTGAAAGTTTGAGGTAACCTGCCACAAAGTCCATAATGATGCAATCCCACTTCCACTCCTCAACGGGTAATCTCCTAAATTTGTTAGATCGCAAGTTTCAACCTACAAATATTGGCAACATAGGATATGAGATACATTGTCTTCAATATCACTATTCATGAAATCAACTAATAATTGTCACGACCGGGGAGAACCCCTAGAAGTAACATGGCGTACTTGACCTCTCAGAGGTCTTATATGAGACATATAGCTTCATTACACAATATCATGTAAAAATGGAGTAAATTATGAACGTTTATTTAAACATAATAGAGAAATCACTTCATAATAATGGAAGTCTTTCTAACATATGTCTCAAAATAATCTACGAAATACATGAGTAATAATGTCTTTGGATGCAACCCAAAAAAGTCTAAAACATAGTAAATGACATAAATGGAACATAAGTGTGTTATCCTCGAATGCTATGAGAACTCACCAATCTTCAAGCTTCTCCAACATAGGAACCTAGCCTCCAAGTACGCAATCTCCAAAAATCATACATTTAGTTTGAAATATAGGCAATATACGTTAGTACAAAATGTACCAAGTATGAAAGCTAAGATACCAAACAAAAGATATCTCAAAGGGTTAGTTAATAACACATAATCATAAAAGATAATAGCATAAACATAACTTGAATATCATAAGCATAGTAATTCATCATAAGGCATACATAAGTTCATACTTAACTATTTATCCATCTTACTCAAGTGAACTACATCACAAGCCACCTCCAAGTATACTTGTTCAAATCCAAGGTAGCATCCCATTCTACTACCTAAGATAAGTACCTCTCTTCTGTCAATCTTTCTTATAACCCACTTTAATAATAAAGACCTATGTACTTCATGACATAAGAACACTATACCCCTAGGTCACCCTAAGGAACACTAGTGCAATGCATGTGAGGCATCCCACTCTACCTCACACACTAAGCATATGTTGAAGTCACCTTATTCACTTGCATAAACTTTAGATGTCACTAATAGATCTACTTCATATTGACAAGGAACTACTAACTTAAGTTAATCATAACATGGAAGGCAACTATAGCAACTATCAAATCTAAGCATACATCACATAAGAGGTCATTTCATAGGTAGCTTCAAGTCATACTTGTGACATATATGAATGGCATCCCATTCTTCCATTCATACTAAGTACTTATCTAGGCTAACCTTATTCAATTTAAATTATCTTTCATTCTAGTATATTATGCTTATTATACTAACATAATAGACCTACTACCATATAAACTATCATAACATACAGTCCAATCTAATAAAGGGATGTTATAAGTATACCAACCTAGACACCATGCAACCAATCATGTTGATGCAAGCTAACCATAGGGGAGCATAAGTTCTCAACCCTAAGCTATTCCTAGGAGAGACACGTGTCTCAATCCTAATCTACCATGAAGTGGTTTTCGCCTAACCAAATCAAGCTATATTGAAGGCATTCTAGTCGTTCTAATTTATGCTATTCATAGGAGAGTATCGATCCTCTATTTTAACCTACCTTGCCAACTTCTAATGCAAGCTACCTTTATGACCATCCTCGAAATGCAAAATCAAGCTAACATGGGAGATCTTAATTCCTCCATCCGAAGTTATCATGAGATTCATCATCTAAAACTATAATGAGTTGTCTAAGTCAATCTATTCAATGAAATGCACCTGACATGCAATTCAAGCTATCAAGCTATTCACAAACTACCATGAAGTAGTCATAAGAATCAACCCCAAACTATTCTATCTTTGTTTTATCTTACAAAGTCAACTACACAAGAAGTGATTACATAATACACTTAAAGCTATTCAAATCTATCACGCTTTTATTCACTTTAGAATCTTAGGTCAACCTAGAATCCATCTACGTGAGAGAACTTGGTTCTCCTAACTTTTTCATGTCTAAGTATATAGGATAAAGATAATAAATCATCAAAAATCCCCTTTTAATGACTTCACACTGAAAGATCTAACAACAATGGATACAAGCACTACTTACTACTTTACTACATTCATTCTATCATGATCCATGTCTAATTACAAGCTATTTTATTCACCTTGATCATTGGAAGGTAATCTAGTCATGCTTGATCATATAGGTTTAATTCTAAATTTAGAAGTCCATATCCTTATTATTCAATTATACCTAGTTCAATTCACAAATAGATGACCCTAACTATGATCAATTAGTATTTAAGACAATTGAATTAAGAAGATCAACTTAGAACCTTCAATCTTGCCTCTAATGGCCAAAACCCACCATGATTAGCTTCATCATGAAATCTTAGAATTAATCAAGGAAAAAACATGAAAATATTATATAATCATCATATAAATTTAATTGAATTCTACCCACTAGATTGTGAACACAAACAAGCCTTACTTACAAACTAATCACAACCCTAGCTAGATTGGGGTACTTTCGATTCACAATTGAGGGAAACTATGGGCACTCCATGAATGGAAGAATACATGGATAAACAAGCTTCACACACCTTTAATCAAAGCCTTTATCTAATGTTGAAACCTTCGTAAATTTCATCCTAGATTCTACCTCCTTCTTCTCTTCTTCTTCAATGGTGATTTAGAGAGAGCTTTTTTGGAGGGAAAGGTTTTGTTTTGGACTACGAAGTCTAAAGGTCTACATAATTGATTCAATATACTGAAAGTACCTAAAAACACTAAAAATAACCGTCCATAACTTAATTGGAACTTGGGGTGAATTGGGGAACCGTCCATGACTTAATTGGAACGTCGGGTGAATTTCCCAACTCACCCCTCACTTGGCCGAGATCACTGCAGTAAATTACAAGCTCAAACGATGGTGCCATCCATGGATGGGTTCATGGGGCCATACTACTGGTCGTGGTTTGTGATTAAGGTCCCTAATTTAGGAGCTAAGATCCCACGACTTAGTGTGGAGCTACGCCTCATTTGATGGTGTGTCGATGGGTCTATTGGGCATCGATTGAAACCATCAATTAGGCTGTCCTGGAAATTTCTTGGCAAACGTTTGGTTCCTTCTCAAGGACCCTTAGGTGGTCATTGGGGAGTCATACCCGGAAGTTTCAACCCTAAACATTACATTTCAGATGCTAGGGTCCCCTCCTATCATTTTATACCTCAAACGACACACCAAAACACATGAAACACGTTAAGTCACACTAGATTACCCATAAGACTAGTTTCCAAACGTCTTGGTCGTCCCTTGATGTTCGACCTCAAACCTCTCCAAACAAACTACTACAAGTCGTAACACATCTTATCAACAAGTTATTGACTCTTAAAAAACATATGAGGCACTAGTTTATCTTATTTCATTTTGGGGTAATTATAATATCCCCATCTTAGGAAACATTCGTCCACCAATGACACCTTCCTAAACACCTCTTAAAGGAAAAACTTTAAACTAGCAGCCCATTGTGCATGCATCATTTTTAAATGCACACACCCAACCAATAAAACTTTAATTCCAAGCTAGACATACCTAATGCAACTCAAGATGCATGAAGGAAACATTCTTACTAAATTCCAAGGAGAACTAACATCTCCTAGCTATAACATGCTCAACTTAACTTTACGGAGCCTAGAGTTCTCATTGACTCAATTATGTCACATCAAAGAACACTTCCATGCAAGTAGGTCAATCCTAACATATTCTACAGACCTTCATAATCATTTAAAGAAAACCATGGCTACATATAATAATATAAAGACTTTATGGAAAATGTATTACTACCCCCCACATGGGAGTAAGCTCACACATGTCTTTCTAACATCAAAATCATTATAACAAGGACAACATCAAGTCGAATAAAGAAAATCATAAGAACAAGCAAATCAGGAAATTTCACAAAAGCATAAAACACATACCAGAAGGGACATGAGGAGGTCACTCTTGATCTTCTATAGATTGGAGGGCATAAAACCTATTCCTCTTTTTAGGACCATCTTCCATATAACTAGGAGTAACTTTATTGCCTTCCCTCATATTAGCCTTTTCCTTAGGTTAATCCTTTTTTCTGTGGCCACTCTCACCACTGCCATAACAATCATCCTTAACGGCCAAACACCTTCTCTCATGTCTCTCACAACACCTAGGTCAATTAGTCTATGAGGACTCATTACTCTTCCCTTGTGGTCTAGGTTTAGACACCCTCTCATCCTTATATTAGGAGCATTAGAATAACCTTTCTTGGAAAACTATTGTCAACTCTTAGAACGACCATGCCCATCGAACCCATCATTGTCCATCCTAATCCACTGTTTCTCTTTATTAAGCATCTACTCCTATATTATTTGGGAAAACACCTAGACAAGTGAGATATCCATGTCATTAACAAGCATTGCCATACAACATTCTTTTTCTACTAGTTCAGACACCCCCGTCATTAACCAATTAATTAATATCTAGTACTTCCTATCAAAGATGAGCATACTTAGACAAAAGAGTGAACTTCAATGCATACTTCTTAACACTGAAATTGCCTTACTTAAGCTTTATGAATTTCTCCAATTTATCCTCCCTAAATATTCTAGGAAAGAACCTATCAAGAAAAGCCGACTTAAAAGTCTTCCACTCTATAGGACCCTCCTCTACCGATCTAGAATCATTACATTGCTCATACAAAATTTTGGCTACATCTTTTAGTTGTTAAGTTTCTAGTTTTGCTTTCTACATAGAAGTTAATCCTATAATAGCAAGATTCCTATAAAACTCCTGTGTAAACCTAATTGGATCCTCCTCCACCTTGGATAGACTAAACTCCGGAGGGTTCATTCCCAAGAACTGCCTAATCTTATAATCACTCATTCCTCCTTGAGGGTTTGCCGGAGCCGCTACCTTGCTATTGTCTTGGGCCATCGAGTCTTGTGCCAAGAAGTTTATAGAGGCCCTAAACTCTTCTAGAGTGAATTTCCAGTTAGAGGGTCATTAAGAACTTTAGGAGGGACTTGTTCTTCTTGGGAAGGAACTTGATCTTCCACTTGGGGAGGAATATCTTGATCCCCATTTCCATCTTCTTCCCTTCCAGAATTAGCCGTAGTGTTAGCCATAATCTAGAAAAAACCATAGGCAAAAATTAAAAAAATGGCCTACTAAAGACAAACTCTGTGGCACTAATAAGAAAATGAAGAAGTGAAACTTTCCTAAGCATCCCATAGACTCTTACTCATAGATGTGTTGCGAGTCACAATGATGAATAAGACTCCAATCGATGTAGTTTTTTAGACATCCTAGGACCATTTAATAACCTTATACTCTGATATCAACTTTTTCATGATCGGGAAGCACCCCCTAGAAATAACATGGCGTACTTGACCTCTCGGAGGTCTTATACAAGCCACTTAGCTTCATTACCAAACATAATGTAAAATGGAGGGAATTAAAACTTTTCTTTAAACGTAATACGGAAATCATTTCATAATGACGGAAGTATTTCTAACATATGTCTCAAAACCATCTACAAAATACATGGGTAAGAATGCCTTGGGATGCAGCCCGCAAAAGTCTAAAACACAGTAAATGACATAAATAGAAAATATGAAGTTGTCCTCGAATGCTATAAAGACTCACCAAACCTAAATCTTCTCCAACTTAGGAACCTAGCCTCCAAGTACTCAGTCTCTCAAAATCCCCTACATTTGGTTAGAAATGTAGACAATATGCCTTAGTACTAAATGTAACAAGTATGAAAGCTAAGATACAAAACATAAAATATCTTAAAAGGGTTATTCCACAATATACATAATCATAAGATATAATAGCAAAAACATAACATGTATATCATAAGCATAGTAATTCATCATAAGACATACATATGTTAATACTATAACTATCTGTCCTTCTTACTCAAGTGAACTATATCACAAGCCACCTCCAAGTATACTTGTGAAAGGACAAGGTAGAATCTCATTATATTACCTGAGATAAGTAACTCTCTTTGGTCATTCTTGATCATAACCAACTTTCATAATAACGACCTTAGTTCATCATGAGATAAGAGCACTATACCTCTAGGCTACCCCAAGGTCAAACTTGTGCAACGCATGTTAGGCATCCCATTCTACCTCACACGCTAAGCATATCTTGAAGTCACCCTATTAACTTTCATCAACTATAGATGTCACTAATAGACCTAATTCATATTGACAAAGAACTACCAAGCTAAGTTAATCATAACATGGAAGTCAAGTATAGAAACTATCCAAGCTAAACATATATCACATAAGAGCTCATTTCATAGGTAGATTCAAATCATACTTGTGCCATGCATGAATGGCATACTATTCTACCATTCATACTAAGTACTTCTCTAGTCTAACCTAATCCTAGATAACTTATCTTTCATTGTAGTCTATTAAGCTTAACATACTAACATAATAGACCTCCTAACATAGAAAGTATCATAACATACAATCTAAGCTAATAAATGAATTTTAAAAGCATACCAACCTATCCATCATACAACCAGTCATGTAGAGGAAAGCTAAACAAAGGGGAGCATCAGTCCTCAACCTTAATCTATTTTAAGGAGAGCCACGTGTCTCAATCCTAAGCTACTATGAACTGGTTTTTGCTTAATTAAATTAAACTATCATGAAGGCACTCTAGTCGTGCTACTTCAAGCTATTCCTAGGAGAGTATCGATCCCTCATCCTCGGCTACCTTACCTACTACTAATTCAAGCTACTATGAAGAGCATCCTATCAATACAAGATCAAGCTAACATGGGAGAGCTTAATTCCTTAATCCAAAGACATCATGAGATTCATCATCTCAAGATACCATGAGTAGTCTAACTCAAGCTATTCCGTAAAATGCATATTGCATGCAATTCAAGCTACCATGATATTCGTCATATCAAGTTTCCATGTAGGAGTCATAAGGCTCAACCCCAAGATATTTTATCTGGGTCTTATCTTACCAAGTCAACTACAGAATAAGCGATTACACAATACAAATATAAACTATTCAAGTCTATCATTCTTTTATTCACTTTAGGTTATTAGGTAAACCTAGACCCATCTATTTGAGAGAACTTTATTTTCCTAGCTTGTTCATGTCTAATAAAACAGGAGAAAGAGAGTAACTCATCACAATTCCTTCATAATGACTTCACCCACAATGATCTAACAACAACGGCTACAAACCCTATTTTCAATACTATTTTCATTCTATAATGATCCATTTCTATTTACAATTTATTTCATTCACCTTGATCATTAGAAGGTAATTCTAGTCATGCTTGATCATATAAGTTCAATACTAACTTTACAAGTCTAGATCCTTCTTATTCAACTATACCTAGTTTAATTCATATATAGATGATCCTATCTATGATCAATTAGTATTCAAGACAATTGAATTAAGAAGATTAACTTAGAACCTTCAATCTTGCCTCTAATGGCCTAAACCCACCATGATAACATTTATCATCAAAGCTTAGAATTCATCAAGGAAACCATATGAAAACATCATACAATCATCATATAAACATAATTGGATGCTAAACACTATATTGGAATTACATACAAGCCTTACCCATAATGTAATCACAACCCTAGCTAGATTGGGTATTTTGGATTCATAATTGAGGGAAACTATGGGGGCTCCATGGAAAGAAGAATCCATGGATGAAAAATATTCACATTAATTTAATCAAAGCCTTAATCTAAGCTTGAAACATTTGCGAATTTCTTTGTAGATGTTGCCTCTTTCTTCTCTTCTTCTTCAATGGTAATCTTGAGAGAGTTTTTGTGAGGGAAAGATTTTGTTTTTGAGTATAAAGTCTAAATGGATACTTAATTGATTAAATATACTTACAATACCTAAAACAAAAAAAATAACCGTCCATGAATTGCAGGATAACACGATGTCCCCATCCATGGATCTTGGATGGGTTGATAAGGTCGTACTGTTGGTCGTGGTTTGTGACTGAGGCCCCTCATTTTGGGGCTAAGCTCCCATGATTAACTGTGGATCCACGCCCTCTTTGATGGGGCGTCGATGGGTATACTGAGCGTTGATTTCAACCTTCAATGAGGATGTCTTGACAGCTTCTTAGCAAACGTTTGGGTCCTCCTCAAGGACCCTTAGGGTGGTGTAACATCCCTAAAATGAACTAGGTTATACTAGAGCCTATCATGTAGGTCATGAGATTATAAGACCTTAAAACTATTAGTAATAGCGTTAGAAGGCATAATGTGGAGTTTGAAAGATTTTGGAAGTAAAACGTCCAAGACATTCAGAAGATAGCCTTTAGACGTGCTTGTGTGTCCTTGTATGTTGTAATTGTTTTAAGGTATTGTTTGGTGACTAAAATCAGTGGGGGTGACCCTATTACCTAGAGGGACATATATAGTGTCAAAACGTCTGAGAGCGACGCCCCATGGACCAGCTAAAGATTCCTTGAGGAGGACCCAAACATGGGCCATGCAAGCTGCCGAGGCATCCAAGATTGAGGTTCAAGGCGCGTCACGCTATCTACACTTAAAGGGAAATAATTTTACCTTGCGACGAGGGTACAACAAGAACCATTCTGTCTCAAAATATTCCAAAACCAAGAATTGGAATTGCCTCCGCGAAGCGCAGCCTGTCCAAGATTTGGTTGTGTCATTTTTAAGTCAAATTTGAGATGGTTAAAATGTCCAATAAGTACAGGTTTCTTTTGGGTAATTTGGGTATTATTTATTTACATTTATTGAGTCTTTATAAACACCAAAATTCTCCAATAAAATCTCAACCCTCAATTCAAAACAAAAGTTGTCCATTCCTTCTCTCCAAAACCTCCATTGTTGAAGCTTTAAAGCTCCAAGGAAGAAGACAGTTTTTCCAAGTTTTTCTTCACCAATTTCGTGGGCTAATCTTCAAAATTGAGTTATGGAGTTTCATCCTTGAATCCTCATCCTTTCAAGGGGTCAATTTCAATGGTTTTCAAGATAATCAAGAACATGAAATCTTCTATTTTGAATTCTAGCCATGGGTTCTTGAATAAAACGATTTGAATCAATGATTTATGATAGAATTGATGTTAATTGAATGGTTTTAGATCAAATTCTCTAGGAAACCATGCAAATCATGATTTTTTTTTTGGCTCTAATATGGGTGGTTTGATCAAGGCTTAATTGTATTGAATTCTTATGTAGATTGTGTTGGGATATTGAATGACGTGTAGACTATCGTAGAATTGAATATAGGATGCATTAATTTGATGTTTTTCATATTGTGTCTTGATTGATCAATTGTATAGTTTGATTATTGGTTTGTATTGATGTATATGGATATTGGTAAAAGCCTTGTGAATTGAATTAATTGAGAAGGTTACGAAATTGTGGTGAAGATGATTTAATGGTGGTAATTTGACCTAATTATGTCTATATTATGTAGTATAGGTCTTGAATTGTGTTGATTGTTATGGTGCACTTATAGTGGCGGTGCTTGTGTGATATAATTGTGATGAACAAGGCCTTGTCAGCATCATTGTTATTATTATGAGAATTGTGATGTTATACTGTTATGACTTATATAGTTGATCAATGTGAGATATGATTAAGTATATGTATATGTGTGAAGTGAAAGCATGAGTTCTGCTTATTGATTATGTGTGATCATGATAGACTAGGTTGATGTCTCTAGTTGTATTGTTAGTGTATCTTGTTAGGTTGACTTAGTTGTTCCTACGTGATACTTGACTTATGTTAATGTATTTTGAACATAATGATCTCTATCTAGGGTAGATTTGAGTTTTTTTTAGGTAGGGTTGTGGAGAGGTTGTATGGGCGATCTCTTCATATATTACTTAGGTGAATCTTTAAGTAGCCTTAGGTGGTGAGTTAATGTAATTAAAAGGGAAAAATATAATCTTAGGTATACTTAAGGATTATTTAGGTCTGGTTGAAGAGGGTGTATGAGCGGTCTCTTCATATCTTACTTAAGTAAGTCTTAGGATAACCTTTGGTAGGAGGGTTATATGCTTATATGGTTTGACGTGATGTTAATGCTATATTGTGGATTACTTGGAATATGTATTATATTTGAAGTTTGTGTTGAAAGTGGTTCTTTTATTTATGTTGTGAAGTTTTCTTCAAAAGAACATGTTTCATACAAATGTCGTTTTAGGATGATTTTATTGCATGTCACCATACTTAGTGAATTCTAATGTACTAATTCCACAGATTGTCTTATCATCAAAAGGTGTAGGTGGCAATTGAGAGGAGTCATTTGAAGTGAAGCTTGGATATTAGCATCCTTTCAAGCAAGTTTTGGTATGTCCTCAATAGATTCGAGGACATAACTATGTTTAGCTTTTCTATTCAAAGACTTGTAATAGAAATTGATATTTTCTATTTCATTGACGTATTGGCTCTGACCCAAGATATTCGTGAGTCTAATATGTCTTCAAGAGACTTAGTATTCCTATGTTGTTCTATAAAATAGATTTGAACTTGTTCTGAAAAGTTTTAATTCCTCACAACTTTTCATAATTAGATATGCGATGAATAACGTCTAAGGTCTTTTGTAAGACCTCCAAGAGCTCGAGTACGACGTGTAACGACTTGAGGAAGCCATTTCTTCTAGGTTATACCCTCGGGTCATTACAAACTTGGTATTAGAAAATATGGTTATGAAGTAGTCTTTAGGATTCAAAGTCTGGTAAAAGCCATGTCTAGTAGGGTCTTGTTCTTCGGTGTGAGTCGCCACACATCTATGAGTGAGAGGCTATATGAAAATAGAGTTTCCCTTCTTTTCTACTCTTGTGCCATGCCATAGAGTTAAAAGTTATGAGTGTCCTTTCTTAATCATTTTCTCTTGTGTTTATAGGATATGAATACGAGGAGGACAGTGGCAAAGAGAGTGGATGAGAAAGCGAATAAGGGAGTTCCTCCGCGAGGTGAACAATTTGCCCAAGGTGAACAAGCTCCACAAGGTGTTCAAGTTCCTCAAGGTGAGAAAGTCCCTATAGTGGGTCAAGGGGATGAGGTTTCGGTAGTTCCCTGGGCATTACTAATGGGGAGATTAGAGAGGCTCTCATTACCTTAGATCGAGCCATGACGGCTCAAGTGACTAGAGATATTAGCCTAGGGTGAATGTTATTGAAAGTACCATGACCTCTAGATTGAGGAACTTTGTGAGAATGAATCCCCCTATCTTGCTTGGTTGTAAAGTGGGAGAATATCCCCAAGAGTTTTTAGATGATTTGAATAAGGTTTTTAGTTCCATGGGGGTGACTTCTAGGGAGAAGGCAGAGTTGGCTTAATACCAATTGAGGGAAGTTGCTCAAGTATGGTAAACTCAATGGAAAGACAATAGGTTGGTTGAGTTGGGTCCCATTGACTGGGAAGAGTTTAAGGAAGCTTTCTTAGGAAAGTACTTTCCCCATGAAAGGAGGGAGATGAACGTTGAGGAGTTGATAAACCGTAGTCAAGGTTACATGAGTGTTGAAGAGTATTTCTTGAAGTTTACCATGTTGTATAGGTATGCTCCATCCTTGGTGTCTAACCCTGTAATATTCCGAAAGTCTAAGACCAAATATAGAGCCTCACATGAGTGTCTAAGATTTTTAACACTGTTTTTAGACCTAAAATAATGAATATAAATCATTTATAAGGTGTTGGAGTTAAAAAGTCAAGAAAGGTCCACGATGCCCGGTGAACTTGTAACTTGGACTAGTGTAGTGCCTTGATGGTTTTAAGGAAGTGTCTAAGGGTTAGTCAAAGTGAGGTGATTAGGGTTGACACATATGCCTAAAGGGGGTATGAGTAAGCAAGGCCAAGTGAGGAGTGCCAACCTTCAAGGGAAAGCCAAAGCCAAGAGTCCAAGGCTGCCCAAGAAGGGAGGATACTACCCACTCTGCACGAGCAGGACCACGGCTTGTGGTTGTGACCACGACAAAGGTGGGAAGCTAGTGAAGAAGACTTGGCCATGCGGGATAAGAGGTTAGTAGACCAAGCTACTGTCCAAGAAACCACGAGTCACTTAAGGACTCGTGGTGAACTTGACGGAAGAAGA
The DNA here is from genome assembly GCA_022817965.1 of Solanum lycopersicoides. Classification (NCBI taxonomy): domain Eukaryota; kingdom Viridiplantae; phylum Streptophyta; class Magnoliopsida; order Solanales; family Solanaceae; genus Solanum; species Solanum lycopersicoides. The sequence goes on from CM040627.1 coordinate 43,076,283, forward strand.
GGGGCAGCCGTGAAAAAGCCTTAGCCAAATGAGGTGAGTTTGGTGGGCGATGGTGAGCTACTTCCAAAGAGCACCACGATCCCTTGACGGGCCGTGGTGCATCTTCACGTAAGAGGGCAAGGTGTCTCGTTGTCTTGCCTTAGAGGGGAAAATATAGGTGGCTTGTTAGGAAGAGCTACTGCCTCCACTATTCACGATCACCACCACGTCCATCATGCACTTCACAGACCGTGAAGTGGACTATATATTGTCTTTAGGTCAAAAATTATTTATTTTCCCACTCCAAAAACACAAATCAAAATTGAAATCCATATTGCTCTCGCTTCTCTCTAATTTTTCTCTCTCAATTCATCCACCATTGAAGAACAAGAAGCTTGAGGAAGAAGACAAAGTCTCCCAAATTCACTCAATTTTTGGAAATAAAGCTTCATTAAGGTATGGTTTCTTCACTCTTGGGATTCATTTCCCCAAGAGTTCCTCTCAAAGTTGAATGTCAACTGCCCAAATTCTTAGGGTTTTTCTCTACAAATGGGTTTTATTCTAAAGTCAAAATGGATGATTGATTATGTTGATTGATGATTGCCTATGACTAATATAGTATATATTATTGTGTAATTGATGTTAATTGTGGGAATTTTGTATAGATCATATCCTTTCCCTAATTTCCCCAAGTCTTGGTTCTTACTTGTGAATTGAAGGGGAATGATGAATGTGTTGATTGTTGTAACCATATTATTCAATATATGGGCTGCCTAGGGAATTGTATTTTTGGTATTAAACCTAGTTCTTGAAGAATACATGATGAAACCTTCTTTCCTAACCCTATGTTATGAATTGAACTTAATTTGTATAATTATGATATAATTGATTTAGTTCTTGTGTTAATTACTATTGAATGTTGTTGCTACACCTATTGTTGGATGAGATTGGTTGGTTGATAGTAAGACTATGTTGATGGCTTTGGAAGGGGAAGAGGTAAGACTTTGGGATTTTCAAACCTTGACTCTATTGTGACGACTAATGATGGTGATTCAATTTAAGTATGTGTGTTGTTATTGGAGTGATCAGGATGGTAAGATGTTGATATTGAGATTTATTATCTTATGAATTGTGAGATCATGTTAAGGTTGTAATGATATAAGGATGATGTTGATTCATTTGTCTGCATTACTATGATATGATATATGGTGTTGATCTCACTATGAGGAATGTATTGAAAGGTGATTCTCATACACTTCCTAATGATCTAATTATGATGATATACAAGGATTAGTCTCCTATGACCTAAACTAAGGTATGACTATTAATGAAAGTCATTTCAGAATGGACTCTAGCTTAGCACCGAGTGAACGAGATGTGATAGTGACACCTTATCAAAGAGGGAAGGTAGGGTTCACCATTATACTCAAAGAGATTGGAGACTATAATGTGATGTACATAAATGGGGTCCCAACTATATCTCCTAGTTCTTGAACTATGTTGTATCCATAGG
>CM040627.1:43078774-43131527 GCA_022817965.1 Solanum lycopersicoides
AAATTTCTTTGCGATATGGGCTTTTTCTACTCAAGTTGGAGGAGAAGCGCCTGCCTTTTATGCTCGCCTGATGGAGTTCGGATGGGCTCCACTGATTTAGGCTCCCCTGCTACACGTGTCGACTAGGTAAGATAGTTTTATGTTAATTTTCTTACCGTTGGCGGGGATAATCCCCATCTCTCCGTTCGCATACGGGAGTCGACATCCCCTTGAATGCTACAGCCATACATGAGGTGCCCGAGGTCTCGAACATGAAGTACAAGGCCAAGCTGGGGGAAATGGATCTGGGTTGGCTGAGGGATACACTGGTGGAGCTAGGCTCCAGTACAGGGTTTATTGGCCTACCACCGAGGGTATCAGTAGGGCATACTGGTCACTGGATTCTAAGAGGTGGTTGCACTTGATTACTAGGAGGATTCGCCCGTTGGTCAATCCCACCGGCATGACATTTCCTCGGGCCTTGGTGGTGGTGCGTGCGGTGGAGGGCACTGAGATAAATGTGGGGGCGCAGATTATTTCCTAGTGGAAGATGTTCTACTTGGAAAAAAGAAGGCTTTCTTCCTATGAGGACTTGTAATTGTTTTGTGCAAACAAGAGGGCGTGCCCCTCTTAGACACCGATGAGGTACTCCATATGGATCCCCCCCCCTTCACCAATTTTTGGTTAGGGTGGGTTCTACTTCTTAGAGACAAAGGAAGACGACGAACAGGGCCAGCATTATTCAGGCGGCCGCAGAGAGAGACGACAAGGGAGGCGCACTAATCCCACCCGGTCCCGGTCCCCACTCTCAAGTGCACAAGTAGAGGAGGACCTGACGGCTGCCCGAAGGAAATTAGGACGCTCCTTTTTCTGACACCACTCCAGTTCCACCCAGCACTGCCCTAGAGGTTGAGATGCTTCGTCGCGAGCTGCGCCAGGACAGGAGGAAGGGTCTGGAGAGGGACCTCTTGATGGTCCGGATATGGAAGACTTTGAAGATTATCTTCACTTGTGTTTCTCCCGCATAGGATATTCCCTAAGTCAAGACAAGGGACTTCCAGAATTTCACCTTTATGGATGAAGTGTGAAGGGCATGGAACCTTGGAGGACCTTGACTCTGACGAAGACACCTCTCAGTCCCAGAGTTCTTGATTGGTTTTTCTCCCTTCTTGGGCTTGTAATTTAGAACTAAACTTTATTTTCTTCTCGTTTTACTTAAATTTTGTAAGCATGTGGATGTTGATTTTGATGCATGATATAGATGACATTTAAATACTAAGATTTATGACTTACTGTTCTATTGTGAGCGTTAAGGGGATTGCATGGAATAGTTCGGATACAAATTGGGGTCTATACATGCGACAGGGGAAATTCAAGGGACAATGCTGAAAACTATAATAATTCTCTAGAAGAAAATATGACATGAGTAAAAGAGTCTCTAGAATCCAGTACTGCTAAAGATAAAGCAGCTCACCTGAATTCCAACAATCAATAATATCACTCCCACTAATAAATCAAGCACCGCAAGTACCTTGCTTAGTTCTTGCACGCAAAAAGGTGCAGCAAGTATAGAGTGGGTACGGAAAACACTTGTACTCAACAAAATTTGATTCCTAACCCTTCCTAGAATCGAGAACGGGATATACCTAAAAGTTCCTTTCTCAATAAGTATAACTAAGTCATATAGTAACTCATCTCAATATAATACTCCCTCCATTTAAAAAAGGATGGCCTAGTTTGACTTGGAACGGAGTTTAAGAAAAGAAAGAAGACTTTTTAATCTTGTGGTTCTAAATTAAAGTTATGTCAAATTTACCAAATGTCCTTTAATCTTGTGGTCTTAAACATGCCACATGGAAAGTTAAAGTTAAAGTGTTGCCAAAAAAGAAAAGGGGTCATTCTTTTTAAACAAACTAAAAAGAAAATAGGAACATTCTTTTTTAAACTGAGGGAGTAATTAGAACATGTGTTTTTTCCAAAATAGACCAATTACTCCACTAACAATATCGCATAATATCTCAAATGTATCAAGTAAAATCAGTAACACAATCATCTCAATTAACTCAATGTCAATTAATATTACATGCAATGTAAATGAAGCGTAATGCAATGGAATGCACTGGCCAAAAACCAATATACACCTGCTTCCTCTGTCAGATAGTTCGGATCCATAGAGAACTCATGAGGTCCATATACTTGTCAAAACCATTTATTATCGGCATAATACCACTCGCCAGAACAATTTATCATCGGCTTTACATGATATCAGTTGCTAGAAAATCATTTTTCATCGGCATAATAAGGATATGAATCTCATAAATAACTCAATGAACAATATCAACTAATAATTATCATGCAACAATATTAAGAGTGGTATGAATATGTATGGGCAAATCTATAATATGAATTTATCATCCGACCCTATAACCAAGGATCATTAATCACAATTAAGTTTACATAATTCCGAAGTCTCAACAATTCGATCACATCTCAACTTATGGTATTATCAACTAATAATCAATTTCTTGTAAATTTCTCCATATTATATCAGTACCCGCATAAATGCTCATTAACTTATATGTATGGGAACCCCTCATTACCCATTATCCTTATATTTATTTAATACATTTTATCTAACACTTCATAGAGGTAAGAAATCTTGCCTCAAACCGAAGGCCCAAGTGTCAAATTACAACCTTGTCCTTCTGTAACGCTCCCGAATGGTCAAAATATGTTCTAATATATAATTTTCACAAGAATACAAATCTAATGACACTCGTATTACTCTATTTATTCTTGGTTCAAAACAAAACATTATTCAACCCCCAAATTAAGATTTGTTTTACTCAAAGAGCCCTAAACTAAATGTGCATTCATCTAAATTTGTAACTGATCGAGTATCCTATGAAATTCCTAACTGCCGAAGCTAAACACGAGAGCAACACTGCAAGCTTATCAAAGTTCTACCAAATTCTCACTAAATGTTTATTCTAGCATTTTTATTTAATGATTTAATTAATCATTTAGGTCATAATGACCCATTATATTTTCTCCACTAATGCTCTATAAATCACATATAAAAAGACACTATATAATTGAGATTAGGTGATGGACATCTTTGTTGAAGAAGAAGGAAGCTGACGATTAGAACTGTCAAAGGAACAGGTCCAACGCAGCTGGCTAACATGTCTACATAAAGTGTTGATGAAGAAGGAAGCTAAAGATTGAAACATGTCAAAGGAATAGGTCCAACGAAGCTGACTATCGAATTTAAAACACTGCTGAAGAATTAGAGTCGCACTAGGATTAGACTACCTATGTTAATTAGGATTATATTTCGTCTAGAATTATATTATGATTAGGATTATAGTACAATTAGGATTTAGATTATTTATAATTACATTATTATTATTATTATTATTACTCTTATTATTATTATTATTTTTATTATTATTATTATTATTATTATTATTATATAGTAGTAGTAGTAGTAATAGGTATTGTAGTAGGACTCTAAGTATAGTTAACTTAGAAATCTACAATTCTCTCCTATATAAGGAGCTTGTAGCTCAACATTATTTTTATCAATACATCAATACATGAAATACAATCCTTGGTTTCTCTAATCTTAGATGTGAGATTTCTACATAGATTTGTACAATCTTTATAGTAACATTGAAGTTCTTATTACCTAAAAATCCGATAGTGTCGTCGTTATTAAATTCTTTTCTTCTGTTTTGGCCTAAAGGATTGAGTCTATCACCCTTAATTACTTATTTAAATATGGGCCCACATAATACAGAATAGTGTAGAACATATGAATATTCCCCACTAATTAATCTAGGATAGTGAAGAACATGTGAATATTCCCCACTAATTAATCAAACTAATATAATTCAGAAATTTTGTTATTCAGTTTCGCAAGTTTTAAATCACATATTAAAGTTTGCAAGCCATAAATGATATATACAAGCTATGAAAATGAGTAGATGGGTAAAATTCATAAAGGCATAATACATATATTAGACTCTAAGCTTGACTTCAAATTTTAACTCTGACTTCCAATTTTTATAGTGCACAAATAGGCACTTTAACTATCCTGCCTTTTAATAAATAAACACGCGAGTCCTACGTGATAAAACGCGTGAAATTCACGTATTCTGCACGCGTGAGGAATAATTTTTGAGGCCCACAACAATAAAAAACATGTTGAAATGACAATTCTACCACTCCGGATTCCTTCCAATCTCCGGCAACCCAAAACCCCATTCATTTTACCCAACCGTTCTCCTTCTTTCTCCACACCGGAGCACAACCCATGAAGCGAACGAGCTTCGAGCTCGCTAAACCCATAAATACCCGACCCTAAAGCCAGCAGATTCGCCCTCTCTGGTGATAATCATCACCAAACAACACTGCTGCAACCATCAACTCGAACCAGACACAAAACAGCAACCAAATGACCCCCCAAACCCCATGAAAACAGACACAACAACCACAAACACCTAAACCAAGAAGCCAACCATCAACAAACCTCTAAGATCCGTCAAACAATGAGCTCCAAGCTCTAAAAACCATTTGGAGGAATTATTTTTGATTTTGTACATAAATTAAAATTAATTTTGAATTTTTTTTGTTCTAAAATCGATGTCTAAAATATTTAACTAGTTGGCAGTCATTGAGTGGCTCACTAATACACGTTGGAGTATTTGCCTTTTACGCTCGTTGGCTGTAAAAATTGCGTGTTTATTTATTAAAAGGTAGGATAGTTAAAGTGTCTATTTGTGCACTATGAAAGTTGGAGGTTAAAGTTAAAATTTGAAGCCAAGTTTAAGGTTCAATATATGTATTATGTCATTCATAAAATGATTAAGAGGATCATTACAAAGATTAAGAAAAAAAACATATATGATTGAAATGTGTAATAACAATTGACCGATAACTAGAATATGATTTTCATACTATAATTGTAACTCTAGAAATAGAACTTTTTATTTTCTCACAATCTTATTAGACAAGTTAGAATACAATGTATGAACAAGAAATAAACTAACTATATAGATAAAGAAGTAAATCCTAGAGAACTTAGCCTCTGTTTGTGCTTTGTGCCTCCTTTGCATCCTTCTTTTGAAAATCTTTCAAAACTGTCTTCCAAAACATTTTAAGGACTCTTTATAACGATAGTAAAAGTCCCACACAAAATAAAAAACAGAGTCTACAACAAGTTCCGTCAATTAAATTCAAGAATCCACCTCATCGCGAAAGGCTGAGATGGAGTTGCTAACCCTCACCGCGCGAGACAGTACACGGGCAACAGTTTGTCGCGTCAACATGTTGCTGCTATGTTCAATTGTAGTGGTCTTCATCTTTAACCATCTCTATAGGTAAGTCAACATGTACTAATGAACTTTTTTTATAAAAAAAAAACATAACATAATTTGTCACTTATTTGGACAACTCAAACTAAAATCTAAAAATATGACCCATGTTATAAATCCATTGAATTACGTGGATTGCCCTTTAGATATACTCAAGACTTAATTGTATTCATGTAAATATGTTTTCAAGGTGATAAAACCATTTTTATAACTATGTATTACTAATTGTGACCTTTGGGAGTAATATCTCAACACTATAAATAGAGATATTACTCACCATTTGAAAGATACACTTGAATAACAAGCTCCTTCATCTACTTCACTTGCCTTCTTCTTTTTATGATTATATTATTATGAGCTTGATCTTATACACGTTATCATAAATTCTAGTCAATTGAGATTGACAGTGTGTTTGGTATGAAGGAAAACATTTTCTCATGTTTTCTCATGTTTTATTGGGTTAAATGTTTCGGAAAATGTTTTCCAAATCAACTCATTTTCTTCAAATTAAGGGGAAAATGACTTTCCTTACAAAATTAAGGAAAACATTTTTCAAAACTCTCTTCCAACTCCCCCCACCCACCACCCCACCCTTCCAGCCCCCAACCCACCCCTACCAGCCCCCCTACCTCCCAAAAAAAATTAAGTTTATTTTTTAAAAATTATTTTCAACTTCAAAATTCATTTCACTCCTACCCTTGACTCCCACTCCACCCATCCACCCCCTACCACCCCCATCCCAAAAAAAATAATGTAAGTTCGTTTTTAAAAAATATTTTCAACTTCAAAAATTTATTATTCACCCCTACCCTTGCCCAGCCCCCACCCCACCCCCACCCCCACCTCCTACCAGCCCCCAAAAGAAAAAATTAAGTTTGTTTTTAAAAAATATATTAAGCTTCAAAATTTTATTTTTCACCCCTACCCTCGACCTCCTCCCAACCTCACTACTAGCCCCTATCACCAACACCCCCCTCCCCACCCCCCAAAAAAAAATATTGTTTTTTTTAAAAAAAATTACTTCAAATTTTATTTTTTTCTTTCCTACCCTCGAACCCCTCCACCCCCACCCCAACCACCCACCCCTCTAAAAAAATTTAAGTTTGTTTTTAAAAATATCTTAAACTTTAAAATTTTATTTTTTTCACCCCTATCCTCGATCCCCACCCAACTACTAGCCCCCTACCCCCTACCCCCACCTCCCACAAAAAAAATTTAATATTGTTTTTTTTATAAAAAATTCAACTTTAATTTTTTATATTTTCAACCCTACCCTCGAACCCAGCCCCCACCCCGAAAATTTTTATAAGTTTCTTTTTAAAATTTATTTTCTACTCTAGTAAAAAATAAAAGATATTTCTCAAAAATATTTTCATTCAAAAAACAAACAATAAAAAAAAATTCGAAAAATATTTTCTACTCACCAACCAAACATGAGAAAATAAGTCAAATATCTACTTGTTTTCCAGGAAAACATTTTCCATAGAAAATATTTTTCTTCATACCAAACACACCCTGAGTTTTAGCTTTACTTTAGCTCATGTTTTTGTTGATCCGTTATGAGAATCAAGGTATTATCTACATAAAATCATGTATGTATTTTCTAAAATCTGAACCAAAGGCGTATACTACTATTGGTTGAATATGACATGCTATGCAAAAAATTTTAAATGGAAGAAGGTATAAAGTTTTAATATCATGAGTTTGAATATTATTTTGATTATTTTTAAAGACTCAAAGGGTGAGTCATGTTGTACTTCGATCTATTATATTGTTGGTTAAGGATAAGACGATGAATTCAAGTCTCATCGCACCAAAAGTGTAAGACATCATGTTAAAGTCCGGATGCACAATAATGAAAAATATTTAAGGATGAGATGATATATTCATGTTCTATCGCACCAAGAGGGTAAGACATCAATTTGAGTTTTGATGCACCACGATGATAAGGTATTGGATCCAATCTCATAGATTTATGACCTAAGATGACTTTATATGGATAAGACATTGAATATCTTGATTCTTTCGTCATAGTATTCATAGATGACATCCTCATATACTCTAAGTCCAGAGAAGAGCATGAACAACATTTGAGAATTACATTGCAAGTACTCAGAGAACATTAGTTGTATGCGAAGTTTAGTAAATGTGAGTTTTGGTTGAGATCGGTGACTTTCATGGGTCATGTGGTGATTGATCAAGGTGTTGAAGTGGATCCGAAAAAGATAGAGGCAGTGGAGAATTGTCCGAAACCCCTTACCCCTACCGATATTCGAAGTTTCTTGGGTTTGGCTAATTATTATAGACGGTTTGTGGAGGGATTTTCTGCGATTGCTGCTCCTTTGACCGCATGGACAAAGAAGAAAGCGAAGTTTGAGTGGTATGAAAAGTGTGAAAAGTGTTTCCAAGAACTTAAAGACCGACTCACTTCGGCCCCAGTCCTCACGTTGCCGAGAAGTGGTGAAGGTACGTGGTTTATTGTGATGCTTACCGAGTAGGTTTGGGATGTGTTCTTATGCAAGATGGTAAGGTGATTGCATACGCATCAAGACAATTGAAAGTCCACGAGAAGAATTACCCTTTTCACGACCTTGAACTAGCCGCGGTTGTCTTTGCGTTGAAGCTTTGGAGACACTACTTATATGGTGTACATGTTGATGTATTTACTGACTAAAAAAGTCTTTAATACATTTTTACGCAAAAAGAATTAACCCTTCGTCAGAGAAGATGGCTAGAATTGCTAAAATATTACGACATGAGTGTTCACTATCATTCGGGTAAGGCCAATGTAGTGGAGGATGCATTAAGCCGATTGAGAATGGGCAGCGTGTCTCACATCGATGATGAGAAGAAAGATTTGGTTAAAGGTGTACACCGATTAGCAAGGTTAGGTGTACGGCTTGTAGATGCACCAGATTGGGGTGTTACGGTCCATTCAAGTTCCGAATCCTCATTTGTTGTAGATGTTAAAGCCAAGCAACATCTCAATCCGGTACTCATGGAGTTGAACGATTCGGTGTTGGCTAAGATTAATGAATCATTCTCCCTAGGGGGAGATGGTGTACTTAGGTACCAAGGAAGTCTGTGCTTGACAAATATTGATGTTTTGAGGCCAAATATTATCGCAAAGGCTAATAGCTCTAAGTATTCCATTCATCCAGGTTCCACCAAGATGTATCATGATCTAAAAGAAATTTATTGGTGGGAAGGTATGAAACGACATCTCTAAGTTCGTAGAAGAGTGTCCCAATTGCCAATAAGTCAAGGTTGAACACCTTAAGCCAGGGGTCTTACTCAAACGATCGAGATTCCAACGTGGAAGTGGGAGGCCATTAATATGGATTTCGTGGTTGGTTTGCCGAGGACCAGAAAGATGCACGATTCCATTTGGGTCATTGTTGACCGAATGACCAAGTCTGCACACTTCATCCCCTTGAAGTCCACTTATCGAGCCGAGGACTATGCCAAACTCTATTTTGATGAGATCGTGAGGTGGCATGGGATTCCTTTGTCTATCATTTCGGATAGAGGAGCCCAATTCACTTCGCATTTTTGGAGAACTTTTCAAAAGAGTTTGGGTACACAAGTAAAGCTTAGCACCACTTTTCACCCTCGAACGGATGGACAAGCAGAACGCACCATCCAAACCGTTGAAGACATGTTGAGAGCATGTTTATGAACTTCAAGGGGAGTTGAGACAATCACTTGCCTCTAATCGAATTCTCTTATAATAATAGCTACCATTCCAGTATTGGGATGGCACCTTTCGAAGAATTGTATGGTAGGAGATGTAGATCCCCCGTTGGATGGTTTGAAGTGGGAGAAACTGCCATCCTTGGTCCCGAAATTGTACATGAGGTTTTGGAAAAGGTGAAAACGATCCGAGATAAGTTGGCTACTTCCTATAGTCGTCAAAAATCATACGCGGATAACCGAAAGAGAGCTCTTGAATTTGAAGTAGGTGATCAAGTATACCTCAAGATATCAACCATGAAAGGGGTGATACATTTTGGTAAGAAGGGGAAATTGAGTCCGAGGTCTATTGGTCCGTATGAGATCTTGCAAAGAGTAGTAAATGTTGCTTACGAACAAAAATTGCCGAATGACTTGGCTTCTGTTCATCCAGTGTTTCACGTTTCGATGCTTAAGAAGTGTCTAGGCGATCCCGCATCTATTCTACCCGTCCAAGGGTTAGGAGTCGATTAGAACCTTTCTTACGAAGAGGTTCCCATTGCAATCTTAGATCGTCAAGTGAAGCGATTGAGTAACAAGGAGGTTCTCACCGTAAAGGTGTTATGGAGGAACCACCTTGTTGAGGGAGCAACATGGGAGGCCAAGGCCGATATGAGATCATGTTACCCTCACTTATTCAGTTATTGAGGTTAGATAAACGTTTCCTAAGTCCGATTTCGTTAATACAACTCTAAATATTAGTGTATTAGGTGGTTTTTGGTGTTCTAAGTCCATAACTGTGTGTTTTATACTTGCACTGTATGAGTTAATATGAGATCATGCTTGTTTTCATGTTGCTATTTTTGTATAGATTTTTTGTGATTTTGTGTTGCATGAGTGTGATGTGCATTAAGTTAAAGTTGAATTGAGAAGGAAGTTCCTCGATCTTAAATAAGAAGCTCCACATAATCTTAGAGTATGTGCATCATTTAGAGTAAGTTGTGAATCAGACACTCACAAAGATAAAGTTTCTAGTATGTAATGTACTTTTCGGAAATACCCTCTTTGGTTTAAAACAATGAGTAGTGTCATTCGGGGATGAATGTTCCTAAGGGGGGGATAATGTAACATTATGGAAAATTACATGTCTAGTGAAGAGCCCAATAGGTCTTTAATAATGCGTGTTGGGGGTACATAGGAATCCCAATGCCCAATATTGAGAAATATTGGGCATAGTATAGAAAATTGGCCAAGGGATGTTAGCCAATTTCTATATATACCTAAATAAGCAAAATATATTCCAAGTTTGTTTAGAAATTGTACCTGCAAAGAAGACCCTAAGCTAAAATTCAATCACCATATACAACAATGCATTAGGTACTAGACATCCAAGTGTCAAGCCTAGTACCCTAGTACATAACCATTTAAAATGATCATGTAGAGTAAGCAGTGCGCAAAAACATAGTGAGGATTCTTGGAGACAATAAGTAAATATTCCAAATGAAACTTCCAAATAGTTAGTTGGGAAAGTACACAGAACATATGTGCAATCACATGTGAAAGCATATGTGCAAACCGGCCGAAGGGGACCACCCTAACCAATTCGGTTAGGACGGTTGGGGGGACAGACGCACATGCGGGTCAACCACGTGGGACCAGACTCCCTAACCTGACCTAAACCCTAACTAAATAACCTAACTAACTAACTAACCCAAGACCAACCAAGAACAACCAGCCAAGGAACCCAACAACCTAGGACCTTGTCGGGTGACACCTAACTAACTTAACTAACTCAAGGACAACCTAGTACCTAACCTAGGATGGTTCAAATGGTTGATTATGGTCCTAAAAACTTAGGGGTATTTTAGTAATTACCCTAGACTACTTAATTAATTAATTTAGCAACTTAATGAATTAAACTAATTAGACAAAACCGAAACCACAAGGAAAGATCCAAAAATCGATTAAGTCAAAGAATTCTCTAATTCTAGTCAACCTAGGAAGGGTGTTTTGGTAATTAGCTACTTAAGCTATTTTAGATAAGTATATAATCTAAGTTGACTTGGTTAATAATCAGTTCTTAAAAGAGTTAGACCTAAATTGATCACCATTAACGCCCAACGTTAGAACAAGAGAAGTCGTGACCGAAACCCTAGACGTTAGCAAGAACGCTTCATGGTTTTTCGTGCAAAGTTCGTAATGATCTTCTTAGATCTAATTCTATAGCAAGGTATGGGTTTTCTCTCCTGGAATTCTTTCTGCAAGAGGCTTTTCAAACGCTTTTACTTCAAGAATATCAAAACTAGGGTTGTTCCCAACGAATCGCATATTCATCTCCCTAGTTCTCCCGATTTACGACTCTTGTAGTATAGTAGTATAATTCTTGATGCATTGTTGATTGTATGTGGTGTTAACTGATCATGTATGTATGTTTAAGTGATTTATACGTCAAGTGAAATATACATGTTAGATTCGCATACTTAGGGTGTTATTTACATGAACGTTGAATGTTATAATGCCAACTTGTGTTTCGAGAATATGAGATTTTTATAAGTATTCGTTGGATTGTTTATATGTTAATTAAAGGTTGAAAGTTGACTTGTTTAACATGTTTTATTTATATAGTATATTCATGAATGATTGAATTGACTTGTGATAATATCATAGTTTGATTTTGTGCCAACAAATTGGCTAGCACTAATAAATTGAAAAGATGCAAAGTGATCCCAATGTCAGTTCAATAAGCTCATAACATAGGGTATGCCAATCAATGGGATAAGTCCCAACATACCCTATCCACACGAACTTGTGAACGCAATAACATCTTACAAAGAATCAATAACCATCATAAAGAATGATATAGGATTAGTAAGTGACGTTAACAAGTTAAGGTGAGCAAAGAAATAACTAAAGCTTATGTTATGAAATTGACCTAATATAGAGTGTTAGAAAGAAGTGAGACGAGTCTCAAGAACACTTAATCTTATGTCAAAAATACTCATATAAGAGGGTGCTAAGGTCCGTGAGAGAAGTCTCACTCGCACCATGATGATAAAGTAAAGACTTAAGATCATAATCATAAAGTAAATATAGGTATAACCAGTCATCCATAGAGTAAGTAAACCTCATAACTAGAAGCAAGATTCCATAATGTGTGAGTAAACTCTAAAAGATAAAAAGATAAAATATGAGCTTAGCACCAATATACTAGCAATGAGCTTGTGCCAGCACATGTAAGTCTCATGAGATGAGATCACCACCCCGGTGGACCAGGTTTTCCGTACGTCTCCTAGTCTTAGAACTATGTTTCCAACATAGGGGCACCTAGCTAGTGGACGCCACCCACTAAAGAACGCTAGCGAGTTAGGTTTCGCCTTAGCCGGTGATTCCACCTCTTTTCGGTGTGAGGGGAGACACCAGAGTTCATATTTATCTCACATAATCTATGTCGGTTATAGCTCAGGACAATCATCCAGTTCACTACAGTCGTGAACCCCTCTTACGATGTGGGGAAGACATCGACACGGTTCACCTTACCCGGTGAACCCCCCTTTTCGGTGTGGGGAAGACACAAAGCTTGATTCACTTTAATCGGTGCATCACCCCTTTTAGGTGTGGGGGAGACACTGGATTTCAGGTATCTCACATGATCTACTTTTATTAATGCTAAGAGAATTCTTTAAGAGAGTAATAAAGAATAAAGTAGCATGTTGAAAGTGAACAATCGAGCAAAGAAGTAGAATCATAAGTTCATAGTGAACTAAGTAAATTAAGAGCTTAATGGACATTAACCACTAGTTTTTGATCGACATAACAAGTTAGGGTAGCCAATAATGGAGCATGGATTATGTCCCAAGAACTATATATTATGTAAATAATCAAATAAGGGGCACAACCAATAAAGATTGGCTTATAATATATTTGTCCACATTTAACTTGTGTTAGAAGATAATTAATTGTAAGTAATGTAGCCATTAGTATTATGAGTTACTTACTCGATTCATTGTAGGTATGGGACTACAATGAATCATTGCACTTGTAAGTAAAACATAAGATCAAAGGAGATCATTGAACTACACACTAGAAAGAAGAAAAGACTGAAAAATAATCTAAGTGTGAGAATGGCAACTCTCGGCCTAAGAGCAAAATTATAAACATGTGTTTAAGTTGTTCTAAGATTATGTTCATGATTCCAAGGACTTATGTTCATATATAAAACTAGTTGTGTGTCTTAATTGCATGAGAACGTGTCATATACATATCATAAATCAAGATTACCGATTTAAGTAAAAAAGTATGTTTTGACCGTGATTGACATGTTGTATAGGAAAAGCTTTCCTTGTTCATGCATAGTCCCTTATGTGTTATGTGCATACACCCATACTTAGTACAAGTGTGTACTAACCCCATAAATATTTACTATTTTTATAGGCACAAGTTCTCAAGAAGGTTGAAGTTCGACGAAGCGGTTTGGAATAGCGATCTCCAGACTTTGGTAGGTCCTCTTGAGTTCGAGGATGCTACACTTTATTATTCTAGCGTAGTACATTAGATTTAGCTAGTGACTACTGTCCCTAGAGTTTCCTTTCAAGTATTTATTCAAAGCGTTGTAATAAGGCCAATTGTCAAACTATTATTATTATTATTACGATAATTTATTTCATTTGTTTAATCTATTTATAGATGGTTGTTGAGTTTGATCTATTACAATATCACTCTTATGCAATACTATATGAAGTCTATGTATACTTCGCTAAGTATTAAAAAGTTTTAAATTTTCCGCAAATTTATCTATATAATTGTGACGAAAGCTAAGAAGAGGCTTGTCTGCGACCTCTGAGAGGTTAACGACGCTGGTCGCGGTTCGGATTGCAGAATTCGGGTCGTGACAGCTAGGATCAGGCCCCAGTAATTAGGGACTGGCCCAGCGTACCCTGAATTCTCCCAAATTGGTGATTTTCCCCTAGATTCCGCCGTTCAGTCCATTTTCGTCCTTCTAAAGTGTTCCAACACTTCATATTGATTCTAACTACTCTAAATTACTTCTAATCATATAGAAGTCATCTAAGAAAATGAATCTCAACCTTGAATCTAAAACATAAATTCAAGGGAAGTTAAGAGCCATGTTTAGAAGTTATGAAGAAAGTCAAACAAAGTTCTTAAAGTTTTTAGAGTCTTTAACAAACGTTTTAAATTTGTTTTAAGGCTCAATTTGCTAGTTAAGCAAAGAGCATACATTTGAGTTTCTTTCTCAAAAGTTAAAAGAGAACTAAGTGTAAGGTACTGAAAATGACTTAGGTGAACTAGAGCCTAACATGGTTGTCATGATGGTATAAGGTCCTAAAATGGTCTATAAAGCGTTATTGAGGTAGATTCTAAGATTTTAGATGCATTGGAAGTTTAACGTCAAGGGACAACCAAGACGTTTGACAACTAAGTCACCTAAGTGCCTCATATGTGTTTCTATGTGTTTACATCTGATTAATAAGGTTTAAAGTTCCTTAAATGAGTTATTTTAGTCTATATAGACAGTGTGTCAAGTTTCGTGAAGTTTGGAGGTCAAACGCTCAAGAACGTCCATGACGTTCGAAAGATGTGCCTTGAAATGACCTTGTGTGTCTAGGTATTTTTTGTTGAGTTTTACGTGTTCGTTTTGGGTGAAATTCATGTGAGAGGTCCTAAACTCATATACGGTAATGTTTGGATTGGAAACGTCTGGGAAAAATATCCCCAAGGACCATCCAAGGGTCCTTGAGGAAGGACCCAAAGTTGGTATCCAAGATTGCCCAAAACAGCCTACCAACGGAAGGCCATCGACGCCCAGTGGGTCATTTGATGCCCCGTTGTTTGTTTCTCATTGATTGGGACATACTCTGGGGAGTTTAGAGACCAATTTTGAGTATCTGAACCAAACGACGGGAGGACAGGATGGTCCGTTTGTGGACAAACGGTCCGTCGACTGCTAACCGTCGATGGTACTGTCCCTGCATGTAGTTTCACTGCCAAGTGAGGGGTGAACTTGTAAATTTACCCCACTTCCAAATAAGAGTATTGGCGGTTCCCTAAGGGTACTTTGGGTATTTTAAATGTGTATTTAAGTCTTTAACACTTAAAAGATTTCATTCTTCAAAAATCAAAACCCCAAAATCCCTTAGAAATTCCCTAAGACTCCATTGAAGCCAAAACTCAAGGAAGAACTTGTATTGGAGATTTGAGAGGTTATGCTTCATCAAATTGGAGGATTATCATCATTGAGGTATGTATTTTGATCCTTTAAACTCATTTCTTCAAGGAGCCCAACTTTCAAAGATGTTTTTTAAAGTTCTCAAAAGATGAATTGACCTATTTCATGATCTACCATGGGTTCTTGCATTAATGGTTTTAATCATTGATTAGTGATTGAATTGTTGTTATTAATATGATTTTAACTTAATTAACCTATGAACTCATGTAATTGATGAACCCTAGTTTTTTACTAAGTTATGGGTTACTTGATATTGACTAAATGCTTATAAATTAATGAATAGTTTCTTATGGGCTTTTTAATGGTGTAAGAATTGTATTCAATTGTTATCTAATTGGTCTTATATTGATAAATATATTTTAAATTGACTTAGATTCATTGAGTATTTTATTTATGTTTTGAATTGATGTTCATAGCCATGGGTAAGGGCCTTATGATATTGAATTAGATGATTTGACATTAGATTGAAGTGTTGAGGATGAAGTGGTGTTACTATGCCCTATTTCCTTTTATTTAATGTTAATTATACTTCAATTATGTTGTGAATGGATTGGTCCACTTATGGTGGCGGTGTTATGTGAATTGATGTGGCCTTGTCGGCGTTATTTTATGTATATTGATGATCAAGGCCTTGTCGACACTACTTGAAGCAATGTGATTATTTTTGTAGTTTATTATGTGATGTATGATCATATCTACCTATAAGTGAAGTAATGTGAAAGTATGTGTTATTTTATTGATGCTATTTAGGTAATCATGTTAGACTAATGACTATGTGTTGTGTGTAGTCTTAGAGTTGAATGCATGGTTGTTCCTAATTGGCTATATGAGTTTATAATGGTTGTATTTATGATGATATGGTAGTGTATAGGATGAATTAAGATAATAATGGTTGTTCCTATGTACTTCTTGAATATTATGTAATATGTGCTAAAGTGAAGTATGTTGTGTCTTTTTTAGGTAGACTTGTGTCCCTTACTTGATGCATGTATGAATGTGAATATGTGATGTCTTGACTTATGAAGCTAAAGCGTCTTAGTCTTGTATGTATTAATGTTAGGTGAGACCTTGAATGATTATAAGAGGGTCCTTTATGTGAATCCTTGAACCTAGTGGTAAGGTTATGAAACTTGAAGTCGAAAGCAGTAATGATGTCATTATTGTAATGAATGATGGACTTAAGGTTGATTGGCTAGAACGGCATCATATCAACCCTTAGGAATGTCATGATGAGCTTCTTGTTTCCATTGTAAGGCAGCCCCTAGAAGACCTCTTTGGTAGGGTAAATGTAATTGGGTTATGAACTTGATATTGAACCCCTTTGTATAAACCTTAATGTGAATTAATCTATGAGAACGAAGGCTAGCACTGAGTGAGTATGGTAAGGGAAGTAGTTCTAGTTAAAGTGTGAGGCTAGAATACAAATTATGCCCTTCATATTCCTTAACCATGTGCCTACATGGGATGTGTCCAAGTTCTACCATTGGCAAGTACAACAACCTCATCGGAGTAGGATAAAACTCCGGATTCCATGTTTTCCTACCATGGTCTATGTCGGTTATTGTCTATTCTCATCATATGTGATACCTATTAGCGTAAGAGAAGTTCTATGAGGTTTATGTGGTGGTATTGGACACTATCTAGACATTGCACAATAGGCCTGGAAGGTGTTAATAAGAGTCCCTAGGTCTTCTCCAAGACCATTACTTGAATATTCTTTATGTGATGAATGTCTCTAATGAACTAATGAACTAATGATTTATGTTAGAAAGTATATAAGTGAATGAGTACCTAATCTAAAGTTACTTAAGGATTCCTTAGTTAAAGTGTGAGGAGGGCATATGGGATGATCTCTTTATGTCTTATCTATGGAAGTCTTGAGAATGACTCTAGTTAGGGAAGTTGGTTGTTATGTTTGACATGATCTAAACAGGAAATCTTAAGGATTATTTATGTAACCTTGAAGAGGGTGTATGGGCGTTCTCTTCTAGGAGTACTTAAGTAAGTCTTTTGATAGCCCTTGTAGGGGAGATTGTCATATTATGTATGTTTTGTATGTTGGTGTATTGTAAGTATGTATGTGTCTCATTATGAGTAATCTTGAGGATCGTTTAGGCACACATAGAGAGGATGTATGGGCGGTCTCTCTTTGTGTGACTTAAGTGAATCTTAGGATAACTTTAATGAGAAGACTACATACAAGAAGGTGTGTTTGGTGAAGGACTAAGCACTTCACTGTAACAGTGAAGGGACTTCAATGTATAGTGATTTGAGTTACTGTTAAGTAGCTCCCAAAAATGTGATATTTGGATTAAATATTTTCTTATGTGTTTCTGAGTTGATAAATGTTGTTCTTATGATTATATTACGACATTTAAATTAAAAGATACATATTTCAAATAAATGTCCGTTTTTATGATTTTTATGAATAATGTCATACTTAGTACATGTGGTTGTACTAATTCCATGCTTTTATCTATTTCTATAGTGGTTGGTAGGTGAGGAGAATTTGGGAAGCAAGACTCGGATTAGAAGATCGTTCAAGTGAAGTTGAAGTATGTCCTCATTTGACTCGAGGGCCTATATGTGTTTTATGTTTCTTATTGAAGTATTGTGATAGACTTAGTAGTACTATATTTTCTATTTCATATGGGCCGTGTCCCAAGTACTCTTGAGTCTAAGATTGATGAGATTGAGACTTAGTATTTCCTATTACTTTTATATGAAAGAGTTTTTAAAGACTATGATATATTTTGTGAAAAGTTTTAATTCCGCACTACTTTTCACTATGTATATGCGATGAATGATATGAAAGGGCTTGTATAAGACCTCGGATAAGTCGAGTACGCCGGTTGCAATCCAAGATTGTGCCCTAGCTTCTAGGGTGCGGTCTTGGGATGTGACACTAAGTATTTAGAATTAAAATGTTTTCACATTTCGAGCAAGAAAGGAAAATGGATTTCCAAAAGAGCCTTTGTGTTATTTTTTAGTAAAGAGGGACTATAATTTCCAAGAGAGCTTTTAATCAAAGTTTGAGAATTTTCTCAAACCAGAGAAGAATTTTTTTTTAAAAACATATGAGCTAAGTATTTTTGGGAGTAGTATTGAGAACCGATATGGGGACGCGAGTTCAAATTAACTCAAGCCCCCATAAACCATGCAGCCAACATGGACATAAGAAGGGTCATACATATTATATGATTCCTTAGTGATGTTTAGTATAGATTAGTTGATCCACATAATAGTTCAGGTTCTATACTGATGCCAAGGTATTGGACAGTCTTCTTGGAACGTGAGATAAGACGTTGTACAATCACTTAGGCTCGTAGTGATGGTTTTCAGTTAGAGAATCTCCCATAGAAATAATATTACTTTATATATAAGTAATGTTGAGTTTGTTATTGCATTTTTCTTTAACGAACCAAGTGTTTTCATTGTTTTACAAGATTTTATATATTGCATGTTTCTTATTTCTTTATATTAAGTCTAGTTATTTATGAGTTGAGCAGAGCGAAGGTAAGTGATCCTTCTTATTATTCTTGCAAGCTTAAGTTGTTGTTAGCATTCCAACTCGTATACTCATACATTCAATATACTGATGTCACTTGGCGTGCATCCTCTTATAATGCAGACGTAGGTAACCAAGATCATCATCATCCAGCGCCTCATTGATCCAATTGAGCATTCAGAGTCAGTGGTGAGCCTCCTTGCATTCCGGGGGACACTTTTATTCTCTTTTTTGTCTTTCTTTTATCGGATATTATGGGGGTCCGTCCCAACATCCATCTTAGTTTTATAGAGGCTTCACAGACAGTCGGACAATTAGTTTCCAGTATCTCATCTTTGTATTGCATATATTTTGTGATGTGACTTATGTGTCATTTTTGCCAACGTATGATTCTTGAAGTTATTAAATAACATTGTTTTATTGCGTTAAGTCTTCCGCCGAGTTAAGTAATCCAGGACAAGAGTCCGCTTGAGGCCAGTGATTGTCTTTGAATGTTAGTCCCGCCTAGGGTGTAGGCTCGGGGCGTGACAACTTAAGTAGTTACTTATTCGATCACTTATACTCTTAAATAGGTTAACTCGAGTTCATGTTTACCTGTATTCACTGAATTACACTCTCTATGTTTAGTGCAATAGTTGGCTTGTGTATACATGTTACTTATCTAATTAATCATCTTTCCTATTTACTAGAATCTATTTAATACAATTCAATTGCTTTTCCTAGACATGTACTGCATTGCCAAATCATTTATGGCTATTAGAAACATGCTAAAGTAGCAACATCGATTGAAACTTCAAGAAAAGGCAAAAAAGTCAAAGGGTATTTCATTGAAAATTCATTTTAACTTTTTCAGGGTCTCACACACTACAGAAGCAGGGAACCATTCTTTCATTAATCCATTAATCGCTTGACACCCGTGGTATGAAACACGTGCTATGATGTTTTCACTTTATAATAGGGTATGTGCCTAATTCTTTTGATTATCCAAAATCGTACAAACCTTAGTCAAAACACCTCAAGATGTTTATCCCAGATTCTCTTTTTTAGTGATCCTTAAATTCATTTTCTTTAAGAAATTTTTGTCTAGCTCATAAAGAAAGTCATAATTTGGTAGGGAAACTCATATCTTCACATTTCCCTATGAAAGAGGCGATTGCTCATGTCGGAGAGTCAATCTTGCGACTTCTTCAACATATTTTATTTGTTAACAATTATCATATGCATATTATATTTGAATATAAATTTGATAGTATTATATAGAAGAGAATTTTATAACAATCAAGTTATTTTACAATACTTAAATATAAGAATATTCTATGCAAACCTAGAGCCTTACCATGTTTTTCCAAAAAGTCTCTAGAGATGGCCTTCGTAAAAAGATCATCTATCATTTCACGTGTAGGAATGTATTGTAAAGTTATTTCTCTACTGTTCACTACATCTATCACAAAGTTATACTTAATGCCAATGTGTTTGGTATTGTTGTGATATTAAGGATCCTTTATATATGCGATAGCCGCTACTATCACCATATAAAATCAAGGAACCTTTAGAATTATTTGCAATACTCAAATTTGTAAAGAATCTCTTTAACTAAACAACTTCTTGTACTGCAGACCACAAGCCATGAATTCTGATTCCATCGCTGGAAGAGTTGTGCAAGTTTATTTCGTACTTTTCCATGAAATAACAACACAATTTAGTAAGAAAGCATATATGATGTCGATTTTCTATCATTCCGGTCACCAGCCTTATCAACATCTGTATAACATCTTATTAATAAATATGATCCACTATAAGAGAGTGTATGATGAACAGTTCCCTTCAAGTATCGGAATAATCTATTTACTACTTTCTAATGATCTCTTCCAAAATTGGATTTATACCTGCTAACTAGACACACAACATAACAAATGTTAGGGCGAATACACATCATAGCATACATCAAACTCCCAAAACCACAAGAATATGGGACTCAAGACATGTCTTCCTTTTTATTTTATAGTCTTTGGACACATTTCAAGGCTTAAAGTTTCACCCATTACTACAGTAGTATCCAGTGATTACAACAATTCATTCAAAAATGTTCCAATATTTTCTTTATATAAGTTTCTTGAGATAAACTCGAAAATTTCTTGAAACAACTTCTTTGGATTTTAACAACCAATATATAGTCTGCTTCACCCATATCTTTCATAAGAAATGATTTTAAAAGCTATGACTTGATAGTTTTCACATACTCTAAATTATTTCCAACTAATAAAATTTCATGTACTTAAAGAGAAAGAATTATAAAATTTTCATTGGACTTTTTCACATTAATGCAATGATCTTCACCTATCATGGTGAAATCAAATGACAGTACCTCCTTATGAAATCTTAGGTACCACTGCCTGGAAGATTTATTTACGCTTATAAATTGATCTTTTCAATGTACAAACTTTCTTTTCTTCACCTTTAACAACGAAACCTACTGGTTGTTCCATGCAGATTTCCTTTTTTGATTCTACATTGAGAAAAGAGGTAATCACATCCATTTTGTGTAATTCTAAATCTAAATGTGCAACAATAACTATAACTAATCATGTGGAGGTAAACATCACAACTGGTTAACATGTGTCTTCATTGTCTATTCCAATTTCTTCAATAAACCCTTTTGCCACCAATCGTACTTTGTGTTTCTATATCGACCCATCTGATTTGCGTTTAACTTTTTGAATCCATTTCCTCCCAATAGATTTACGTTCCTTAGGAAGGTCAACTAGATCCTAGACTTTATTGGTTTTAATGGACACTAATTCTTTCTCTCATCGCTTTTAACCATTCATCTATTCTAGGGCTCGCGAAGACCTCATTCATAGAATTAGGTTGATCCAATTCTATTGGAGATACCAAGAAAACATAATCATCTATCTCATAAGATAATTTGTGTATTTTTTTTGTACTCTTACGTATTTGAAGATAAGATTCCTCTATATGATTTTGAGATTCATAACTCCCACTTGGAAAAGGAATCATTTCTTGATTCATTGATTTACCAAGTATGTTTGATAACATTACTTGATCTTCTGAATTTAGTATTTCATAGAGAGGCTCAAATTCATCTATTTCACCCTTTTTGGGTAAATTATTTTCGAATTATCTGACATCTCGTGATATAATTGAAATAATACTTCCTTCATCAAGTTCAGTGATTAAGACATACCCTTTGGAGCGTTCAAAGTACCTTATAAAGATACATTTTTTCCTTTTGTACTTATTTACCAAACTCACCAAAGCGATCTTTAATATATATATTGCACAACCTCATGGTAGTAGATCATTCGGGTTTGTTTTATGACCAGTAAAAACTTCATAAGTAGAGGAAGAAACTTATTTAAAAGGCATTTTTTTCAATATATAAGTCGTAGTAAATAATGCATCTCCCCAGAAAGAGATAGACAATTTGTCTACGCCATCATTGATCTTGTCATGTCCAATAATGTTCTATTCATTCTTTCAGCTACACCGTTTTGTTGAGGTGTATGAGCAGTAGTTAACTTTCTGATAATTCTCTTTTGCAGCACATAATTCTTGAATTTTTTTAGGCAAATATTCACATTCTCGGTCAGTTCTTAAAGCCCTTATGCTTTTATCGAATTGATTTTCAGCTTCATTCATATATATTTAAAGCACTCAAGTACTTAAGATTTATGAAAAATCAAATAGATATAACCAAAGTGTGTGAAATCATCAATAAAGTTAATGAAGTATGTAGCATCAGACCTTGACTTCATATTCATTGAATCACAAATACAAGAAAGAATTAATTGAAGTGAGAACTCAGCTCTTTTAGCCTTTTGAAATGGTTTACACGTAATCTTTCCATCAATACAATTTTCACAAGTTGACATATCAATTTTTTTTAAAGAACCTAAATTTTGTTCTTTTGGAAACCTATTCATTCGATCTTTCTCTATGTGACCTAATATTGCATGTCTTGTAATGACATCACTATCATTAATACTTGAATAACATGTTATTATACAACTGTCAACATATTAGTCATAAGTTGAAGAACTACAATGTAATACGATAAAACGATCATAACAAAGTCCAAAACCATAAAAAATATTATGTAGAGTTATTGTAACACCATTATGACTAAAAAGCAAATCAAACCAATGTCTTATAAAACAGACACAAATATTAAGTTTTGTTGAATATCTCGAGCATATAAGACGTCAAAACAAATCAAAGAACGGCCACAACAAAAGTCCATTTTGCAAGTGCCCATCCCTTTAGCTTCCAATTTCGCATTATTTTCCATGTAGATCCACCTTGATTTTAGATGAAAATTGATGAAACTCCACAAACACTTCTTGATTTCGACTCGCATGGTCAGTGGATCCTGAATCTGCAATCCATATATGATACGATTCAGTTATTAAAGAAGTGATAGTAACATACTTAGCACTTAGAGATGCATTCACAAATGCTACCTTTTTCGGCTCAGTACACCCACAATCAAATTGCCCTAGCACTTGGCAATTGTAGCACTTCATTTTTCTCTTGTCTCTTTTTTGAAAACATCATTTTCCTTTCTTGTAATTTTGCTTCTTCCTTTTCTTAGACCGTCCTTCTCCATTCTTTTTTTCTTTCCTATTCATTTTGGAATTTTCTTATGCTTAAAGCATATATTATACCACTTGAATCTGCCACAAAGGCATTAGAAACTTCTTAGCAGCACCTAGGCGCTCATCTTCAAGTTCAACACAACGTGCAACATAAGAAAAAGTTTTGTTGTTATTAATATGGTTCAAGTTAACTTTCAAATGTTTCCAATTATTGGAAAGATACCGAATCACTGCCTGAGCTTATTACTCATCTTAGAGAACATGACCCTCACTCTTGAGTTGAGCTATCATGCTTGACATCACCCTAAGTTGTTGTTTGATATTCTAACCATGACGCTTTTTGTATGTGTCAAATTTGATATTCAACTTTGGAGGCGGGTTACAGACTTGCCCCCATACGTTGCTTGTTTATGTATCCACACAGCATGAGCATTAGGAAATTCCTAACATTCATGTATGAGGTCATCAACCAATAAACTAACTATTATTTTACATGCAGTGGAGTTAGCTTTTTTCCAAGCTTTGTAAGCTTCAAGATCCCTTCTATGTTGTGTAGTATTACTCTCTTCTGGTTGAATCAAAATATGATTTATACCTTTCAAAGTATTTTTCTCTTCCAAAATATATCATATTTTACGACTCCAGATGTCGTAATTGTCACTGTTAAGTTTTTCACCTTTGTTTAAGTCAGTAATGATACTGTTTAATGTCATGTCTATTATTGAGATATATTAAGGCAATAAAAATTGAAACAATTATGCATGCGACATATACATTTAAGAAAATCAATTGTCTTAAAGATTTCATATTTAATGTTAAATCGAAAAGACACATTTGCATCCAGTCATCAGCTACAAATTAAATATTTAACCAAAATTCAAATTTAATTTTTTAATGTGTATAGTAAATATATTGAAGACTTCAATAACAAGGACTTTTAAGTCTAATAACATAAATTGAGAAAAAAAACCTACATGGTTCATATCTTTAAAAACAAATAAGCAATAACAAATTACAAGTAATTCATAGACTAAAATCCTCCACAAATCTTCAAGACAACAAATATACGCCCTAAAAGGCTGACTAGGCAAAATGTCATAATAAACTATCCCAAGGTTCATGGAGAGTGTTTGTTCAATAAGTTAAGGCTCTCAAATGTGGAATTTCCTTATTATCGGCTAGTTAAATCTATTTTATTTCAAAAAAGTGAATAAAATCATGTGCTGAAATATTTGAAAACATCTTCAAAGACTTAAACTCTTTAAATTTTTTCTCTTTTTTCATTTGAATAGTCAATTGATTCCTTGACATATTTTGTCTCTCTCTTGGAACATCAATCTTTGTTATTTCACGCCCTTTGAAATGTAGCTTACGACGACTTGCTCTTCTACCTTATCCTTTGATCGATTTTGAGAACTCTCACTTGAATTAATTTGAGAATATTCCTGTTCAACCATATCTAAAATGAGAACAAAACGAAAATATGGTTAATACCATTTAATGCGGAAATATACGTCGAAAATTTCTTGTAGGAGCCAAGGAACTATTTAAGGAACATAAGAGTTAAGAGAATTTATCAAGATCGATTTTAATACACATAATTAAAATCATAATATAGCCAAAAATAATTGGTCAATATTCTTTATATAAATAAAGAAGATAATACAAAGTCTATATCCCAAAAGGTTTTTACTAGATCAAAATAATAAAATTACATAAAGTTCACATGTCTTGATTAAGAAATCCTTTTTTTAAATTCCTATCCATTGTACAAGTACAATATCTACTATTTTATTTAACTTTAAATGGATGTCATATAAAATGACAAAAGAATATTTTTAATAGATTATAAATATCTATCAAAAAAGGCAACTTACATTTTTTTTAAAAAATTAAACCTTTCGTAGTGCTATTATAATACATATGTACTAATCTCCTAATTCTAAAAGGACATTGTATTAATTATGCCCATTTACTATTATTTATTTGACCTATTCGAACACAAAAAGTACAAAATAATAAGAAAAAAAAGTACAAGGTCATTTCAAATCCATACACTCCTTTTCCTCTACAACACTAATTTTATTCAACTTTTCATCTTATATTTAGATAAAAGACATCAACAGAACAAACAGAAGGAAAAAACGCTTCATCCATGACAAAGGAAAAAAAGATTCTCTATCCTTTCCTTAATCCACGACAGAAAAAAATTATTTCCCCAAAAAAGAATTAAAAAAACTTCATTGTCAGAATACAAAGTTGAAGAATCGAGTTTATGTTCTTAGATTTACAATCAAATTTAGTTTTTCTTTGAACATATGAATTCGACTTCCCATAGTTTCCTAAAAAATATGTACTGATCTTCATATAAATATTCTTGACAAAAGATATGTGTGTATATATATATGTATTATAACACACAATCAGTATACAATTTCAACGAATATCACATAACCATTGAATGATTAACCATGCTCTGATACCAATGAACGAATTTAAACAACGTTTGATTCAAAATTTGTGTACATTTGATTGTTGCTGCGACACAAAATTCACGAACTGAATAATGTGCTCCAAATCCTTCTTGAATTACTAGGAAACAAAGATATTTTTGTGTTGTGTTTTTAAACTAAGAAGATATTCTTATTATGTTTTAATTTTCTTGTTGTCTTCTTTTTTTACTTTTCTCAAACGTAAACGAAAAAAATATCTTAATTTGAACATGAGAGCATATTAACATTGGAACAGTTACTATGTAAAAATTTCCAACCCCTTTTAAATTAATATTTATCTTTTTTTCTTTTTTTTATTGAGAAAAAAAATCTTAGGTTTTATCGGATCGGGTAAATCCACATAGGCGACCCAAAACCCAAAACTTACATTAGATTTTTCTTTTTATCTTTTTAATTGATCATATTATTATTTTTAATATTATAAAATCCCATAATTGTTTTTGGAAGATTTGTTTTAAAATTGTATACATCATAAAATTTAACCTATTATTTTTATTTTTTTTCTTATGCTTGTGTCATTGCACACACAAATATAGATATATACTACTAATAATTTTAATATTTATGAAATATTAAAATTTGTGGATTTACTTTGTCTAATTTTTTATTTTCATTTAATATTTACAAAAAGATGGATACCTATAAATTCAATGAATATTATCATATATAGGTCACCAAAAATAATTTTGATTTTCTTAAAAAATAAATAAAATAAGATGTAAAATCACCTTATCATTGCTTTCGACCGAAAGAAGATCAAACTCTCTATAAATTCCTCTATGAAGTACGAAGAAAATATTTGATTATTATAAAACCTTTACCCGTATTTTTGGAAATATTGAATATTTTCTAGTAGTGTGTGTTTGAAATATAGCAAATTTTATATGAAAAAAAAACATAACAACAAAATATTCTGCAAAGTCACAATTCGTGAAAAAGAAATCCAATAATAATTCAAATAAAAGTATATTATAACACTACTTATTTTTTAAAGTTAACATATATATTTTCTTATGCAATTAGAGAACCCTTAGATATTTTTTTTTTTTTTTTGGCGTTTAGAAGAAACATGTTTTGTAGTAGTAAATAGAGAAGATCCCCTCCTTTAATATGACTGCTAATTAGTACTCAATCTTGGAACTGGTTTAGATTCAAATATATGTGTTTTAAATTTATATAATGTTTAATTAATTTTAATTGCTAAACTATTTATCCATGAAATCCTCTACCTTCTACTTTGGTGTAGTTATATTTCTTTCTAACCTGGGAACAGGGAAGTTTTTTTTATTTTAAAATGAATTGGTACAGTTATTTTTCAGAAAAAGCTTAATTACAAATTTTCTTTTCCTTTAGAGATCCTTAGATCGAAAACATTTTAAAATTTTAAAATTGATTAAATAAATATATATATATATATATATATATAATTTATGGTTACACTTAGATCAACGAACCTAGAGCTATGATACCAACTTGTCACGATCCAGACCATCGTGATTGACACCCACAGTAACACTCATGTGAGAAAACCATAATTACAACCCAACAAACCAAAATAACGAAAATCAAAGCATTTAAAGATAGAAAAGCAGGTTGAAATATCTAAAGGAAGAATAGGGAGTTCCTATAAATTCGAAGGTTCAAATAAAACTTGACAACTAATGCGGAAGAAAAAACACTACAATGTGAAAGTCAATGTACCAAAATATCTAAAATTCAACAATTCTAAAAAAATGGGTACAACCCAACTGAACACTTAAATATTTAACCAGAAAGTATGATTCCAAAAGATTTGACAAAACATAGAGAACTTATGGCAGCGTGGAAGAACTGACTCACCCTTAAATTTGATTGATCATTGATCTCCTATATTAGGTATGTCAGTAGTCACCTTAAGATGCCCTATACTCAACAAAGAATGAGCAAGTGCAGTATCAGTACACAACCACAATGTAATGGTAGGATAATGTGTTTATTACAAGAAGTGATCACAACCTAATAAAACAGGAATATACCGAACATATACAATCTTTCAGGATCAATTTACGATTCCACATTCTCAATAATACACATATATGACAAGTCAATGGTCCTCTCATGAACCCACACCCAAACTGTTAGTGTGTCGGATCGTGACACTCGTTACATGTTAGTGTGTCGGATCGTGACAGTCATTCCACTATGTATGTCGGTATCTAAAATTCGATCCCAGTTAGTATGTCAAAATGTGACAGACTTTCCATTCAAAACAAGTCACAATCACAATCATAGTGCACATTCTTATAATCGTACAATCAAGTGTTGACTCATGGCATACAATCATTAGTTCATACTTGTTTACGATTTGTGTGATCAATAGTGCAACACTCGTATACATACATACATTATAATAAAGAAATTACTAACATACATTACAGAAGTATGGAATAACTACTGTCACCTACCTCGAACTAAGCTTCAACCATCCTAAGAAACTTGATTCTTTCGTTCCTAATTTTTTCTGCTTGTTCTTGGTCTACAAACAATAAATATAATGTGAGGATCAATAAACGAGGCCTAATTACCCGACTTACAATCAACATTATATTTTCTATGCTAAATCATGATCCTAAGGAGCATCTAGGGTCTTTCCCCACCATCAAAATGAGTTCAAAGACCCTTCCCCAATGATATATAAATTTGTTTTACGTTCTACGGACGCAGAATGGAATTGGTGAGCGAAAACCTTACCTTAAGCACCAAAAGTCAAGGGAAACTATCAAGAAACCACTTGTGGTCCCCCTAATTTTGAACGATGAATGTTGCAGAAAATAATATTTTTGGGGTTAGTTTCCTACAAAAATAGAGACTCTCCCGCAATGTAGACTCTCATCCCACCACAATGCCACCGCCCTAGCTCGAATAATCTCTCCCTAGCGGCTTGCACAAAAAATTTTAGTCGAATTAAATGTTTCAAATAGCCATTTCACAACACACTTTTATCTTATGACACTAAAAAAAAAAATGTTCACGCTATGAATGGTCCCGTGAGTTTAACTTGCCTGAATTTTAATCGATAAAGTCGTACTATTTTCTTAACATTTTATCTATCCACTTCTGTAATCAAATTCATTATTAGATCTCTCATTCACTAAAAAATCTTCTTAGACCTAGCTGACTCTTATTCATCCAAATCTGGACTAGGCTAGGAATTCTCAAGTATATATGAAAAAAATTTCTTGCCCAAAATGTTTTCTAGTTGTCTTGCCAATAACAACGGGAACATGTTGTTAAAATATGTATTAATTTATCCATCACTCATCCCCGAGTGACAAACAAGGAAAAACGGGCTAAGAAAAGGGTAAGGTAGTACCTGAATCGAAGAACGACTGGAGACCTGTCTCGCATGTCTTTATCAGTTTCCCAAGTAGCTTCCTCAACTAGACAATGTTACTAATGAACTTTCACGGACTTAATCTCTTTGTTCCTTAGCTTTCGGACATCTTAATAGAGAATTGCAATAGGTTCCTCATCAAACTGAAGGTCTTTGTCCAGAAACACTGAGTTCCATTTTACAATGTATTCCCCATAACCATGATATATCTTCAACATGGATGCATGAAATATTGAATTAACCCCAATATGTTTGGAGGTAAAGCCAATCTATACGCTACCGGTCCTATAGAGTCAACAAATTTAAATCGTACAATGTATAATGGACTTAGATTGACCTTCGTGTCAATTCTCATCAGCCATCCATGGGTGATACTTTATGAAGAACCTTCTCACAACTATGAAATGCCATGTATCTTACCATATGGTCTGCATACATTTCAGCGTACTTTGAGCTTCTAAAAGCTTAGCATAAATACTCCTCACTTTATCTTGAGTATCATTCACTAGATCAACCCCTAAAGGTTTCATATGTCAAGCCTCAAACCTTCCTATGGGTGATCTACATCCCCTACCATACAGTGTTTCAAATGGTGCTATATAAATGGTGGAGTGGTAACTATTATCATAGGAGAACACACACAAAGGTAGGAAATTATCCTAGTATCCTCCAAAGTCGATCACACATGGACTGAACATGTCTTCTAACACTTAGATAATCCTTTCCAGATGCACGTTCGTATGCGGATGGAAAGATGTACTAAAGGTGAGTTGTGTACAAGAGTCTGGGATGCTATAAAGGGTCACCATGTGCTTCCTAAATACCTCTCTTACATTTAACTTAGCCAATTGCTGAGCATTATCGTCTGTTCTGACAAAAATAAAATGGGTTGACTTAGTTAATCTTTCAATTACTACCCAAATAGAATCATAACATCTCAATGTCCTTGGAAAACCATCCACGAAATCCATAGTTATTTGTTCCCACTTCCATTGCGGAAATGACATTCTCTCAAGAAAACATGTCGGCCTTTGATGCTTATATTTTACTTGTTTGCAATTTTTACACTTAGCCACAAACTCTGCTCTATGTTTCTTCATGCGAGACCACCAATAAAGTCACTTCAAATATCGGTATATTTTGGTCAAACTCGGATGAATGGAATACCTCCAACCATGGGATTATGCCATTAAATTCATAATCAAGCCGTCCACTCTAGGAACACAAATCCTACCTTTAAAACATAGCACACCTCTCACATCAAGAATCATATCTTGAGCCTTACCATGCATTGTCTTCTCTCTAAGCTCATTCAAATTTTCATCCTTAAACTATTTGGTCTTTATCTCCTTAAGAAAGGTGGCCCTAATAAAACTGCTAGCTAACACACCAACATTCTCTAAGATGCCCAACTACATGAACTTAGATTCAAAGGTTTGAAGTTTCATAGTCAAAGGTCTCTTGAATACACTCAAGCAAGCTAGACTACCCATAATCACCGCCTTCCAACTTAGCGCATCTACCACTACATTAGCTTTACCCGGATGGTACTCGATGGTCACATCATAATCCTTGAGTAACTCCATCCACCTTTGATATCTCAAATTCAGATTCTTTTGGGTGAAGACATGTTGTAGATACGACGATTAGTAAATACCTCACACTTAACAACATAAAGATAATACCGTCAGATCTTAAGAGCAAACAATACCCCTACAAACTCTAAATCATAAGTTGGACGATTCCTCTCATATCTCATACACCTTCAACTGACGCGATTCATAAGCTATCATATTTTTATGCAGCATCAACACATCACCCAAACCCGAGTGTGAAGGATCACAATAAATAATAAAATATTTACCTTCAACTGCTAGTGCAAGAATCGGTGCGGGTGATCAAAGGAGTCTTGAGCTTTTGAAAGCTCTCCTCACATTTTTTAGTCTATTCAAAAGGTACCTTCATTTCAGTCAAACTTGCCAAATGTGTGGCAACAGAAGCAAATTTCATGACAAATCAACAATAGTAGCTAGCTAGCACACAAAACTCCTAATTTTAGTCGCTTAGGTAGGCCGAACCCAATTCGTAACTACTTTAATTTTATGGGGATCTACGATTAACCCTCCTTTGAATTTACATGCCCAAGAAGGAAGCCGAAGTAAAAAAAAATTCCCATTTAGAAAATTTTGCGTACTACTTTTATTTCCCAAATTCACTTAGAGATATACCGATATGGTCGACATACTCTTTAACACTTTCCAAATAGACAAAAATATTATCAATAAATACGATCACAAACCAATCAAGAAATGGTTTTAACACATCATTCATCAAACTCATGAAAGTTGCAGGTGCATTTGTCAATAGAAACGACATAACAAGAATCTTATAGTGCCCATAGCAGGTCCTAAATGCCATTTTTGTATATCTTTGGGCATAATCATTCACTGATGGTATCCTGACCTTTAATCAATCTTACATAACACTGACACGCCTTGCATCTCATTAAAAAGATCATATATATCAGTCAGTGGATACTTATTTAGAATGGTGACCCTATTTAAATCCCCATAGTCTATCCACATCCTAATACTACCATTCTTTTTCTTAAAAAACCATATAGCCCCCCCTCCCCCCCATGGGGAAGCACTAGGACAGATGAATCCTTTATCAAGAATCTCTTTGATTTGAGCCTTAATCTCTCTCAATTTTGTCGAATCCATGCGATAAACAGGGATCGAAATGGGGCAGGTACCAAATTACTAGTCAATAAAAAAATATGTCTCTATCCGGAAGCATACCAGAAAAATCAGTAGGAAACACTTCTCTAAATATTGACACCACAAAAATAGATTCAACAGAGGTAGACTCAACCTCAACATCCCGAACATGAGACAAATAAGACTAAAAACCCTACACAACTAGTTTCATACCTTAAATATAGGATATTATCTTAGTTGGTTGAGTCTTGTACAACCCTTCCCACTAAATCATTTTTTCTACCCAGAATCTCTAAATTATTAGACTTAAGGTTACAATTTAACACAACATAGCAGGGGGACAACTAAGTCATGCGTAAGATAATATCAAAGTCAATCATATCCAAAATAATCAAATAAGCCTAAGTTTGAAATCCCATAAACATAACAAATAAACACGATAAATACGGGTGATTGTGAAAGACTTTCCAAGATGGGTAAAAACATGGATAGGGGCATCAATTATATTGTTGACAACAAATTTAAGAGATTTGAAATTAAATATTAGACCAAGTGTTGCTCAAGGGATTTGAAATCGGGTACCCTTTCCCAATTCCGTATTGATATAAAAGTCTTACGTGAATAAATATTTAATAAATGTTGCCCATAGGGATCGAACTCGAGACCTTGGCATACTTACAAGATGCATAAGTCTTGTACCACATAATCTTGGGTAAGTATGAGTCACTTAGACAAATTATGAATGAAGCCTCATGGCTTGTACGTATGTGTTCATAAGTCCAGCGTACGTTTAAAAATAAGTGAACCTAAGATGTATATGATGAAATGATGTAATCCCAAGAGGGTTAAGTAAGAGTGTGAAATACACTAAAAGGCCAAGTGCATTGGCATATGATGAAATGAACATTCACGTAATGGGATGAGTAATTATATAGAGTTAATTTGCTAAAGTTAATGAATGTGGTGACAACATAATAAGAGGCTATATGAAAGACGAGATCAATCTCAAATGAGCCTAATAAGTGTTACCAAATATCGTACTCACCTATGAGAGTGTAAAACTAATAAAGAGACCAGTCTCTAAGAAACACTCTAATGAAAGTATTGATATTAATATACACTTAGTACTAATGATGAGATGAGAAATAATCTAATGAGCAATGCTGCCCTCATGCTAGAAGCCAGCTTCTATGATGTGTGAGATGAATGTAATGGAACTTTATACGGACCACCGATAGGCTAGCTATGAGTCGCGATTCCTTCTTTCGGGAAGGCAGAGGTTCGTGTAAATCTCATGAGATAAGACTGTCCATTTAGGCGGGTATGGGTCTCCTTATATCTCCTGGTCTTTGAACCTATGCAGCCAACATAGTGTTCTAGCAGGGTTCAATTCCCTATATACGCTAGCATGTTTTGGTTTCACTTTGGACAGTGATTCAACCTCTTTTAGTTGTGGGGTAGACACTGGATTTCATGGAGCTCACATGATCTATGTCGGTTAAAGTTAAAGTTCCCAAAGAAAGAATGAGGCCAGCCTCATGTAATGCACACAATGAAATGAATGATACCAAAGGTGTTTGGATAGGATAATCAAGAGGTGAACTAGACTCAAGTAATGAAACTAGGTCATTCTTGGTCATTGCACAGTTAACCCGAAGGGAGTCCTAAACAACATCCTAGGTATATAAATGAATGAAAAATTAAGTACGTATGAATGAATGAAGCAGACTCTGTGTTTGCTAAAGAAGGCTCCCTAGTTGAGGTCCCATATGTTGAGCCCTCTTTTGGGAAGTCCTGATGTTAAGTCCGTGATTCCAAGGTCTCACGGCATACGAACAAATGCTATATGATATATGTATGTGCTAAATGAAGTATGGTATGTGTTGTTTGTAATATGAAAAGAATGATGATGCATGTTACTCTCATAGCATGACTTTCCTAATCTGATTTGGCAAGTCCAACTGACTTGGATTTCCATAACTCATATCGTTAGGAGAGAGATCTTCTTAATCATGCATTTCCTTGGTGTGTACTTGCATACACCCATACTTAGTACAAGTGTGTACTAATCCCATACAACCCTTTAATTTTAGGTGTAGGTGCACGTGGACGCTAGAGCTTACGAGACTACGTTGAAGCTATCCGGACGTGGAGCATTCATCCAGACTTGGTAGGCCCTCATTCTTTCGAGGATGATTATCTCTTATATTCTTGCTTAGACGTAGGGATGACCTAGTGGAGGATGTTCCACTAGCGTTTCTTTCTTACTTATTTCAGACGTTGGATTGGTGCTATTTTGGCAACATTATATTAATGCAGTTATGAACTATTTCCGTCATTTGAATATCTCATTATTAGATGGTTGTGGTGAACTGATCTGATATGATGCAATTCTTACTATGAAGTTTATGTATACTTCAAAGCAAACAAAAGTTGTAAATTTTCTGCTAAAATTAACCTATGCGATGTAATGATGACGTATGTAGGCTTGTCTGCGACCTCTAAGAGGTCAACGACGCCGGTTTTGGTTAAGGTCTAGACCCCAGTCGTGACAAATGTGGTATCAGAGCATTAGGTTTAATTCCAAGGATAATAAGTTCATATCAACCACATCGAGTAGTTTCTAAATTATGGTATTGAAGTGCACCACTATCATGAATTAGAGACTGCATGATGCGTAGGAAAATTTCCCTTCTTCTAATCTTATCGTGCTTCCCTTAATGTCTGATTTCATGGTGTTATGAGCGTATCTAGCATCAATTCTTATTTTTTTTCCAGAAAATGAACACAAGGGGGAACGCTGGTCGGGGAAGAGTAGGAGTAGTTGCTAGGGGCAACTAAGTTCCACCCCAGGCTCCAGCTGCAGGAGTAGCCATGCCATTTAACCCAGTTGGGTTAACTGATGCGGAGGTGCGGACATCATTGGCACAGATGGCTCAAGCCATCACTGTGCAGGCTCAGGCTATGACGGCCCAGGCCAACAGACAAGAGGTTCAGCGGGAGAACCCAC
Organism: Solanum lycopersicoides; assembly: GCA_022817965.1. NCBI lineage: Eukaryota > Viridiplantae > Streptophyta > Magnoliopsida > Solanales > Solanaceae > Solanum > Solanum lycopersicoides. The sequence continues at coordinate 43,113,788 of CM040627.1, forward strand.
CTGCCCACAACATGGCGAACAGGTTGCGAGATTTTACGAGGATGAATCCTCCAATCTTTACAAGATCTAAGACTGCAGAGGATCCTCTGGAGTTCGTGGAGGAGGTCCAGAAGATTCTGGTGGCGATGGGGGCCACGGAGATTGAGAAAGCTGAGCTGGCCTCGTACAAGCTGAAGGATGTTGCACAGTCTTGGTGCAAGATGTGGCAGGATAGCAGGGCATTGGGCGGAGGTCCGATCACATGGGAGCTATTTAAGACAGCATTTCTGGAGAGGTTCTTCCCCAGAGAGATGACAGAGGCTAAGGTTGAGGAATTCATCAACCTTAAGCAAGGCTCGATGACTGACAGGGAGTATTCCCTGAAATTCGTAAAATTTTCCAAGTATTCCATTTCCCTTGTGTCGAACTGCAGGGACAAGATGAGCAAGTTTCTTACAGAAATCTAGAAGACTTGGAGGAGGAGTGTCGGGCTGCGATGCTCCATGACAGCATGGACTTGTCTAGGCTGATGGTGCATATCCAGCAGGTTGAGGACAGTAGGAAGAAGAGGAGAGTCCGTGAGGTCAGGAGCCCTAACCCTTCTTACCAGACAGGTTCCAACAGTGGTGGTGGCAGGAGCACTTTCGGAGTTTGTGATCAGCCCAGATTTAAGAAAGGGCATCAGAGTTCAGGGAACTCTAACTCTCAGAGGAGTTCATCACCTAGAGGAGGAAGACCATAGCCAAAGAAGGGCAATGGAGGTGATGTGCAGCATCCCAGAAAGGAATGTGGCAAGTGTGGCCGTATTCACAATGGTGAGTGCAGACTAGGCACAAATGCCTGTTTCGGTTGCGGGAAGAGCGGACACATGGTCAGGGACTGTCCACAAAATAGGGGTCAGGCTGGAGGTAATGCTCAGCCTAGTCCTAATCCCCAGAATTCTACTGCAGCCGAGCCTCCTAAGAGGAACAAATTCCACTCCTTGAAGGGCAGGGAGGAGCAGGAGAAGTCTGCTGATGTGGTCACAGGTATGTTGCAAGTCTTCTCAACCTTTGTTTATGATTTACTTGATCCAGGGTCTACGCTTTCTTTTGTGACTCCCTTGCTTGCTCTTACTTTTGAAACACTACCTGAGGTTTTGGATGATCCTATCGTAGTTAGTACTCCCTTAGGAGAAAATGTAAGAGCTGATAGGGTTCATAACGACTGCCCAATAGTAGTATGTGGAAAGACTATGTGTGCAGACCTTGTTGAGTTACCCATGAATGACTTCGATATTATACTTGGTAGGACTGGCTCCATAAATGTTATGCCTTCATGGATTGCCGTAGTAGGGTTGTGAGATTCAATTTTCCTTATGAAGTAGAGCTGGTCTGGGAGGGGTATAATTCGAGTCGTTCAAGTCCCTTGATTTCGAACCTAAAAGCTAATAAAATGATGTCCAAGGGATTGTTATGCCATCTTGTGAGTGTCAATGATCTGGATTATGAAATTCCTCCCATAAACTCTATGCCTGTAGTGAATGAGTTCCAAGATGTTTTTCCCGATGATTTACCTTGAGTCCCTCCCCCTCGAGAGATTGATTTTGGTATCGACCTAGATCCCGATACCAAACCGATTTCAATTCCTCCCTACAGAATGGCTCCAGCTGAACTCAAAGAGTTGAAGCTGCAGTTAAAAGATCTCACTGATAAGGTCTTCATACAGCCGAGCATATCCCCTTGGGGCGCTCCAGTGCTGTTTGTGAAAAAGAATGATGGAACCCTTAGAATATGTATCGATTATCGACAGCTCAATAAAGTCACTATAAAGAACAAATATCCACTTCCCAGAATAGATGACTTATTCGATCAACTCCAAGAGTCTAGTTTCTTATTGAAGATTGATCTTCGTTCCGGGTATCATCAGCTTAGGGTTAGGGATGAAGATATTCCAAAGACATCCTTTCGTACCCGTTATGGTCATTATGAGTTCCTAGTCATGTCATTTGGTCTCACTAATGCACCAGCTGCATTTATGGACCTCATGAACCGAGTCTTCCGTGAATACCTTTATTCTTTCGTCATAGTATTCATTGATGACATCCTCATCTACTCTAAGACAAAGGAAGAGCATGAACAACATTTAAGACTAACCTTGCAGGTACTTAGACAACATCAGCTGTATGCCAAATTCAGCAAGTGTGAATTCTGTCTTAGATCAGTGACCTTCCTGGGTCATGTTGTGTTCGATCAGGGTGTGGAGGTGGACCCGAGGAAGACTGAGGCTGTTAATAACTGGCCAAGACCTCTTACTCCCACCGATATCCGTAGCTTTCTAGGATTGGCTGGTTACTACCTCAGGTTCGTGGAGGGTTTTTCTTCCATTGCTACCCCACTGACAGCTTTGACTAAGAAGAAAGGCAAGTTCGAATGGGCGAGACTTGTGAGAAAAGTTTCCAGGAGATCAAGGACAGACTCACTTCAGCCCCAGTGCTTACGTTGCCTAAATGTGGTTAGATTACACTATTTATTGTTACGCATCTAGGGTTGGTTTGGGTTGTGTTCTTATGCAGGGTGGTGAGGTGATAGCCTACGCGTCCAGACAACTCAAGGTTCATGAGAAGAATTATCCCACTCATGACATGGAGTTGGCAGTTGTGGTGTTTGCATTGAAGCTGTGGAGGCACTTCTTGTACGGGGTGCATGTGGATGTGTTCACAGACCACAAGAGTCTCCAGTACGTGTTCACGCAGAGGGAGTTGAATTTACGTCAGCGGAGATGGTTGGAGCTATTGAAGGACTATGACATGAGTGTCCACTACCATCCAGGGAAGGCAAATGTTATAGCTGATGTTGTGAGCAGGTTGATCATGGAAAGTACAGCCCACGTTGATGATGGGAAGAAAAAGTTGGTGAAGGATGTACACATACTGGCCAGACTAGGTGTGCGGTTGATGGTTTCTACTAGTGGGGGTGTTTCAGTTCATTCCAGTTCTGAATCATCCTAGGTAGTTGAAGTCAAGAAGGGTCAACATCTTAATCCTGTGTTGATGGAGCTGAAGGACTCAGTGCTAATAAAGATGAATGAGTCCTTTGCTTTGGGAGGTGACGTCATACTTAGGTACCAGGACAGGCTGTGTGTACAAGATATGGATGATTTGCGGACCAAGATTATTGCAGAGGCACATGGTTCCAGGTATTCGATACATCCAGGTTCCACCAAGATGTATCATGACCTCAAGCAGATCTATTGGTGGGATGGCATGAAGAAGGACATTGTTGCATATGTGGCCAGGTGTCCTAATTGTCCGCAGGTTAAGGCGGAGCACCTTAAGCCTGGTGGTCTCACTCAGATGATTGAGGTTCCGACTTTGAAATGGGAGGCCATTAACATGGACTTTGTGGTTGGTCTTCCGAGGACTAGGAGACAGCATGACTCCATATGGGTTATGGTGGACAAGATGACTAAGTCTTCCCACTTTATCCCTATGAAGTCTACTTACAGGGCCGAGGATTATGTGAAACTCTACATTGATGAGATTGTGAGGTGGCATGGGATTCCTTTGTCTATAATTTCGGATAGAGGAGCTGAGCTCACTTCGCATTTCTGGAGATCCTTCCAGAAGAGCTTAGGTACGCAGGTAAAGCTTAGTACTGCTTTCTATCCTCAGACTGATGGGCAGGTACAGCGCACCATTCAGACATTGGAGGACATGTTGAGTGCGTGTGTGATCGACTTCAGATGTAGTTGGGACGACCATCTGCCACTGATAGAGTTCTCGTATAATAACAACTATCACTCCAGCATTGGGATGGCACCGTTTGAGGCACTGTATGGTAGGAGGTGTAGGTCTCCAGTTGGGTGGTTCGAGATTAGAGAATCATCCATTTTGGGTCCAGAGATCATTCATGAGGCCTTAGAGAAGGTCAGGGTGATTAGGGACAGGTTGGCTACTGCTTACAGTCGGCAGAAGTCTTATGCAGATAACAGAAAATGGCCCTTAGAGTTTGATATTGCTGACCAGGTCTACTTGAAGATATCACCCATGAAGGGGGTGATGAGGTTTGGCATGAAAGGGAAGTTGAGTCCGAGGTACGTTGGCCCATATAAGATTCTACAGCGTGTGGGAGAGGTGGCCTATGAGTTGGTATTGCCTGCGGAGCTAGCTTCTGTTCATCCAGTCTTTCATGTCTCTATGTTAAAGAAGTGCCTTGGTGATCCAGCATCGATTCTGCCTGTTGAAGGTTTGGGGGTTGATGAAGACTTGTCCTATGAGGAGGTTCCTGTTCAGAGTTTAGACCGGCAGGTGAAGCGGCTGAGAAACAAGGAGGTCGCCATAGTGAAGGTATTATGGAGGAACCATCTTGTTGAGGGTTCTACGTGGGAGGCCGAGGCCTATATGAGATCCCGCTATCCTCATCTTTTCAGCTCTTAAGGTTAGACTTCCTACTCTTAAGTTTAAGTTTCCTTATCTCCTCTATTCCTTGTTGCTATTACTTGACTGTGTAAAGTACTTATGTTATGATATGACTGGCTTTGTACTAGATAATTAGAAGTGTCATTCGGGGACGAATGTTCATAAGGGGGGGATAATGTAACAACCCGAAAATGACTAGGCTAAGTAATGCCTAAACGTACCTAGAATGCCTAGATTAGAACGGGTTCACACGGCTTGATGCGCGTGGAACCAGACCTCAGAACCTATGCACCAGCCAAGCCAACCAATTTGGTGAGTCAGTTGAGCTACGCAAGGTTGGGTACAGCCATGTAGGGCACCCAAATATTAAGATTCACCCGGATGAATTTTAACCGGACTTGAAAGGGGTAATCTTAGGTTTGGAGGGTCTAGGGGTAAAATGGTCTTTTTCAAGCTAGGGGTAGTATTATAATTACCCTAAGTATTTAATTAATTAATTAATTAATTAAAATAGTGGACAATTCGGGTAGGGTTGACCCGAATTGACCCATTTTCGCGAGATGAGCTCTACCCGGGTTCGATTCTTGGTGGAAGCAATATTTAAGTTGAATTAATTGGTATTTAATTATCTAATTTAAGTAAGCGAATTTTAATCTTGTCACTTAAGCCTTAGAAAAATCAGATTATTTTTTTAAAAATAACAAAGAGTCCTAGTTGACTAAGTCCTTACCTAAAAGTCCTACTACTAAGCTTACTCTCACATCTCTCCACTCTCATTATCACTTCTATCTACTCTCATTCTCACGTTTTATCCATCAGTAAAAGAACAAAAAAATCAAAAGTTCATCACTCTTGAAGAACTTGTGCGCTAAAACTCAAAAGAAAAAACTAAACTAAAAACGAAAAGCAAAAACATCATTCTTGACGGATTGTGCTTGAAGTTTCGGTGGGGAGGCTTTGGTGTCGTGGGAGTTGTCTGTCCATTGGAGAAGGTTTGGAAGGTGTTGAACGACAAAAAGGTATGTGTTTTCTTCCTCTTGGTCCCTTTCCAAGAGACCCTAAGTTTCAGTCTATTCTAATCCGAAAACTGGGAATGTTTCCCCATTGCATGTACTTGTCACTCGCTCCCATCGATTATTGTAGGTTGGGTATGTTTGCTGGTATAAATTAGGGATGTAACGTGTTTTCGTGATGATTATGTTCATGTATGTATGTTTGGATTTATGTGACTCATAATTATGTCTTTCCGAAATTTTGTGATAAGTATGTGTGTACATTGTGTAGGCCGTAACCCTTGGTCACAAATTAAAGTGTGAAAAAGGCATGTTGAATCCTTGTATTTTGTAGGTTTTTTGACGACTCTGTTCCATTTTGAATCTCTCTTTAATCACCTTAACCTTATCCATAGCTTGGTAAACTAGATCTGGTTTAATGAACCATGCTTCAATAACTTCGAACCACCCAATTTTTAATAGTATCTTCTCCCATAAAGAGCTTCGTATGGAGCCATTTGGATGCTCGAATGATAATTGTTGTTGTAAGAGAACTCAATAAGAGGAAGTTGATCATCCCCATTCCCCTAAAAATAAATCATGCATGCCCTCAACATATCTTATAAGGTCTGGATAGTACGTTCTTCTTGCCCAACCCTCGAAGGATGAAAATCAGTACTAAAGTTCACCTTTGAACCCAAACCTTTCTGGAAAGATTTCCAGAACTATGCAGTAAATTTTGCCCTTGTATACGAAATAATTGAAATTAGGACACCATGAAGTCTCACCACCTCCTGAATGTATAACTTTGCATAATACTCTCCATAATGAGTAGTCTTTGTCGATAAAAGTAGGCTGATTTTGTCATTCTATCGACAATCACCCAAATTGAATCATGCTGCCTGCCAGACCTTGGTAATGCTGTAATGAAGTCCATATTAATCATCTCCCACTTCCATTCCAAAATTTCCATATTCTGAGCTAACCCTCAAGGTATTTGGAGCTCTACTTTCAGTTGCTGGCAAATCAGACACTTGGCAAAAAATTTAGGAATACTCTTTTTCATACCATTAAACCAATATACCTCACTCGAATCACGGTACATCTTTGTGGAACTTGGATGAATGGAATATCTTGATCTATGATCATCCTCCATGATCCTCTCATACAACCCATCCACCATAGGTACATACAATATACCTTGATATCTTAATACACCATATCCCCCTTGTTAAAAATCTAATACTCTTTACTTATGAAAATTTTCCTTCAATTCAAGCAAAATGTCATCTTGGTCTTGCTTTTCTTTCACTTCTAACACTAATGACAATTCAGCCCCATTCGTTGTCACGACTCGGATTCTGGAATCCAACCAGCGACCGGCTTCGTTAACCTCTCAGAGGTCGCAGACAAGCCTCTTCTTTGCTTTCATCACAATCATACAGTTAAATTTGCGGAAAAGTTAAAACTTTTTAATTACTTAACGAAGTGTACATAGACTTCATATAGTATTGTATAAGAGTGATATTCTAATATCTAAAACTCAACAACCATCTATCAATATATTAAACAAATGAACTAAATGGCTGTAACAATAATAATAATAGTTTGACAATTGGCCTTATTACAACGCTTGAACAAATACTTGAAAAGAAACGCTAGGGACAGTAGTCACTAACTATATCTAATGTACTAAGCTAGAATAATAAAGTGTAGCATCCTAGAACTCAAGAGGACCTACCAAAGTCAGGAGATCGCTATTCCAAACCGCTTTGTCGAACTTCAACCTTCTTGAGAACCTGCGCCTATAAAATAGTAAATATATATGGGGTTAGTACACACTTGTACTAAGTATGGGTGTATGAACATAACACATAAGGGACTATGCATGAACAAGGAAAGCTCTTCCTAAACAACATGTCGTTTTCTGGAAAGTGACGTTACTTTCTTACTTATATCGTTAATCTTGAATTATAATATGTATATGACACATTCTCATACAATTAAGGCACACAACTCGTTTTCTATATGAAAATAAGACCTTGGAATCATGAACATAATTTTAGAACAACTTAATCAAACGCTTACTATTTTACTTTTTAGGCCGAGAGTTACCCCTTTCATACTTAGATTATTTTTCAGTCTTTTTCTTCTTTCTGTTGTGTAGTTCAATGATCTCCTATAATCTTATGTTTTACTTATAAGTGCAATGATTCATTGTAGTCCCATACCTACAATGAATCGATTAAGCAACTCACAAGACTAAGGAAAAGATTTGGCTACCCTACTTACAAGTTAGATTTCTCATTCTTATTTGATTGGGTGTACATGTATTTATAAGCCAATCTTCATTGGCTATGCCCCTTAAAATTGGTTGTTGGAGATAAATATTTCATTTTTAAATTTGGGTACGAATGTTTTATAATCCAATCTATATTGGCTATGCCCCTTATTAGATTATTAACCCTAGATGTATACCTTAAGACATCTATTCATACTTCAATATTGGCTTAAGCCACTAACTTGTTGTTTCTATCAAACACTAGTGATTATTGTTCATTAAGCTCTTACTTTACTTAGTTCACTGAACTTATGATTATACTTCTTTGTTCGATTGTTCACTTTGAACATGCTACTTTATTCTTTCTTACTCTCTTAATGAATTCTCTTAGCATTAACGGAAGTAGATCATGCGAGATACATGAAATCCAGTGTCTCCCCCATAACGAAAAGGGGTGATTCACCGAATAAAGTGAACCAAGCTCCGAGTCTTCCCCACACCAAAAGGGGGTCCACCGCTAAGGTGAACCGTGTCGATGTCTTCTCCACACCATAAAGGGGGTTCACGACTGTAGTGAACCGGATACTTTTCCTGAACTTTAACCGACATAGATCATGTGAGATAAACATGAAATCCAATGTCTTACCCACACCGACAAGAGGTGGAATCACCGGCCAAAGTGAAACCTACTGCTAGCATTCTTGGGTGGAGGCTTCCACCCGCTAGTACACCTATGCTGGCTAAACATAGTTCTAAGACTAGGAGACGTTCTGAGACCCTAGTCCACCGGGGTGGTGATCTCATCTCATGAGACTTACATATGCTAGAACAAGCTCATTACTAGTCTATCCGTGCTAAGCTCATATTCTTATCTTCTTATTTTTTAGAGTTTACTCACACATTATGGAAGCTTCCTTCTAGTTATGAGGTTTACTTAACTCTATGGATGACTGGTCATCCCTATCTTTACTTGATGAATATGATCTTAAGTCTTTACTTTATCATCATTGTGCGAGTGAGACTTGTCTCACGGACTCTAGCACCCTCTTATTTGAGTATTCTTGACATAACAATTAAGTGTATTTGAGACTTGTCTAACTTCTTTCTAATACTCTATATTATGTCAATTTTGTAACTTATGTTTTTAGTTAGTTCTTTACTCACCTTAACTTGCTCACGTTACTTACTAGTCTTGTATCATTCATTGTGATAAATTATTATTCTTATAAAATGTCATTCCGTTCACAAGTTCGTGTGGATAGGGTATGTTGGAACTTGTCCAATTGATTGTCATACCTTATGTTATGAGTTCATTGATGTAGAGATTAGTATGAGTGTGGATAGGGTATGTTGGGACTTGTCCCATTGATTGGCATACCCTATGTTATGAGTTCATTGAGTTAAGATTGGGATCACTTTGCATCTTTTGAATTTATTAGTACTAGCCAATTTGTTGGCACAAAATCAAACTATGCTATTATCACTAGCCAATTCAATCATCCATAAATAAAATATAGTAATCTAACATTTTAAACAAGTCAACTTTTAACCTTTAATTAACATATAAAACAATTCAACGAATACTCATTACAATCTCATATTCTCGAACACAAGTAGGCATTATAACATTCAACGTTCATGTAAATAACACCCTAAGTATGCGGATCTAACATGCATATTTCATTCGACATATAATCACTAAAACATACACATAATGATCAGTTAACACCACATACAAAGAACAATACATCGAGAATTACACAACTAATACTACAAGAATCGGAAATCAGGAGAACTAGGGAGATGAACATGCGATTTGTTGGGAACAATCCTTGTTTCGATATTCTTGAAGTAAAAATGTCTGAAAAGACTCTTGGAGAAAGAATTCAGAAAGAGAAAACCCATACCTTATTGTAGAATTAAATCTATGAATATCACCTTGAAGTTTTAACAAAAAACCTTGAAGAATGATTGCTTGAAATCGTCTAGGGTTCTAACGTTTTTCTCTTGTTTTTAGTTGTAGCATTTTTGGGTGAAAAACGTGGAACTTACTCTTTAAGAACTGGATTTTAACTAATTCTACTTGGACTATATAACCTAATCAAGTTAGACCAATTAGCTAATTACAAAAATGCCCCTCCTAGATTGACTAGGATTAGAAGAATCTTATCTTAACCAAAATCTGGATTTTTCCTTAGGGGTATCGGTTTAGTCATTAAAATTAATTAAGTAAGTTTCTAAATTAATTAATTAGGTAACCTAAGGTAATTACTAAAGTACACCTAAGTTGTTAGGACCATAACCAACTCTTTGGACCATACTAGGTTAGGTACTAGGTTGTCTCTTACTTGTCTTAACCGAAATCTGGAAATTTCCTTAGTAGTTTCGGTTTTAGCCCTTTAAATTAATTAATTAGGTTGCTAAATTAATTAATTATGTAACCTAGGGTAATTACTAAAGTACCCCTAAGTTGTTAGGAACATAACAAACTCTTTGGACCATCCTAGGTTAGGTACTAGGTTGTCTCTTACTTAGTTATGCGATTAGGTGTCACCCGACAAGGTCATAGATTGTCGGGTCCCTTAGTTGGTTATTCTTGAATATTTTAGGTTAGTTAGTTAGTTAGGTCGGTTATTTAGGGTCTAGGACAGGTTAGGGAGCTTGGCCCCACGCGGTTGGACCCACATGTGCGCTTTTCCTCAACCGCCCTAACTGAATAGGTTAGGGTTGTCCCCTTGGCAATTTTGCACATGTGCTGCTTGCACTTTACTAACTAACTCTTCTGGAAGGTTCATTTGGAATGCTTACTTATTGTCCTAAGGATCCTCACTATGTCATTGGGCACTGCTTAATCTACATGATCATTTTAAATGGTTATGTGCTATGGTACTAGGCTTGACAATTGGATGCCTAGTACCTAATGTGTTATGTATGAAAATAATTAATATTTTAGCTTAGGGACTTCATTGCAGGTACAATTCTTATACAAGCTTGGATTATATTCTAAATGCTTGCGTATACATAGAAATTGGCTAACACCCCTTAGCCAATTTTCTACACCATGCCCAATATTTCTTAATATTGTGCATTAGGACCCCTATGTACCCCAATACGCATTCTTAAAGACCTACTAGGCTCTTCACTAGACATGTAATTTTCTGGAATGTTACATTATCCCCCCCTTAGGAACATTCATCCCTGAATGACACTACTTATCATTTTAAATCAAAGAGGGTATTTTCGAAACACACTAACATACTTGAAACTTTACTCTTTGTGAATATCTGATTCACAACTTACTCTGGATGATGCACATTACCCTAAGCTTATCTGAAGCTTCTTATATGAGATTAAGGAACTTCCTCCTCCATCTTACTTTAACTTAATGCACATCACACTCATGCAACACATAAATCACGTAAAAGCTATACAAAAACAGCAACATGAAAGCAAGCATGAACTCATATTAACTCATATAGTGCAAGTATAAAACACACAGTGATGGACTTAAAACACCAAAAACCGCCTAATGCACTAAATTTAGAGTCTCATTAACGAAATCAAACTTAGGAAGAGTACATCTAACCATCCAGAACTAAACAAGTGAGGGTAATGGGATCTCATATCGGCCTCGGACTCCCATGTTGCTCCCTCAACAAGGTGGTTCCCCCATAACACCTTTACGGTGGGAACCTCCTTGTTCCTCAACCGCTTCACTTGGCGATCCAAAATTGCAATGGGAACATCTTCATAAGAAAGATTCTCATCGAGTCCTAACCCCATAGATAACCTCTTGTTGTCTTTAAGATTGGAAACTATTTGGCTTTGTTGGATTTGAACCACGCCCTTCCCATTTCAACTCTAACTCATTTGGAAACTGAAACCTTACTACCTTGTTTCGACAGTCTATGGTAGCATAACATTCATGAAGCAAATCATTACCCAAAATTATATCAAAATCAAGCATGCTTAATTTTATTAGGTCCGCATAAGTAACTCTATCAAGAACAGTTATTGGGTAATCTCTATATACCCTTTCGGCCCTAATGTTGTCTCCTATAGTAGTACTAACTAGAAATGGTTCATGTAAAATCTCAGGAAGCAAGTCAAATTTACTAGCTACTAATGGAGTAACAAAAGACAAGGTAGATCCTGGATCTAATAATGCATAAACAGGAAAACAAAAGACAAGCAAGTTACCAGTAACCACATCCGCGAACTTCTCTTGCTCCTCTCTTCCTTTCAACGCGTAGAACCGATTTCTCTTGGGAGGTTCGGCTGCGGCAGTGGGATTAGGCTGAGGCTGAGTATATGCCTTGGCCTGATTCCTCACATACGGTCAGTCCCTTATCACGTGCCCACTCTTACCGCACCCATAGCATCCATTAAAACCTACCATGCACTTACCTCCATGCGCACGACCATAATTACCACACACTTTTCGGTCACTCTTCCATTTCTATCATTGCCCCTCTTAGGAAGGCTAGATCTTGAGTCTGGCGCCTTAGACCACTTGGCCATCCTAATTCTTGTGTGTATTAATTCCACGCGCTCACACAAGAAGGAAGTTAGATACTTAGAATGACAGAAAGTGTCAACACTATAGATAGCACGATAAAGAGTAGAAGAAAGGAATATTCCTAACATCACAACGTCTCTAAGTCATGATTGAGGTGCACTTCACAACCATAAGTTAGAAACTATGCAACGTTGTTGTTGAGCTTTAGATCCTAGGTAATTTAACCTCATGCTCTGATACCAAGTTTGTCACGACCCGGATTCAGAAATCCGACCCGCGACCGGCGTCGTTAACCTCTCAGAGGTCGCAGACAAGCCTCTTCTTAGCTTTAATCACAATCATACAGTTAAATTTGCGGATAATTTAAAACTTTTTAATTACTTAATGAAGTGTACATAGACTTCATATAGTATTGTATAAGAGTGATATTCTACTAGCTCAAACTCAACAACCATCTATCAATAGATTAAACAAATGAAATAAATGATCATAATAATAATAATAATAATAGTTTGACAATTGGCCTTATTACAACGCTTGATCAAATACTTGAAAACAAATGCTAGGGACAATAGTCACTATCTATATATAATGTACTAAGCTAGAATAATAAAGTGTAGCATCCTCGAACTCAAGAGGACCTACCAAAGTCTGGAGATCGCTATTCCAAACCGCTTTGTCGAACTTCAACCTTCTTCAGAACCTGCGTCTATAAAATAGTAAATATATATGGGGTTAGTACACACTTGTACTAAGTATGGGTGTATGAACATAACACATAAGGGACTATGCATGAACAAGGAAAGCTCTTCCTAAAAAACATGTATATGATACGTTCTCATACAATTAAGGCACACAACTCGTTTTCTATATGAACATAAGACCTTGGAATCATGAACATAATTTTAGAACAACTTAAACAAACGCTTACTATTTTACTTTTTAGGCCGAGAGTTACCCCTTTCATACTTAGATTATTTTTCAGTCTTTTCTTCTTTCTATTTTTAGTTCAATGATCTCCTTTAATCTTATGTTTTACTTACAAGTGCAATGATTCATTGTAGTCCCATACCTACAATGAATCGAATAAGAAACTCACAAGACTAAGGAAATGATTTGGCTACCCTACTTAAAAGTTAGATTTCTCATTCTTATTTGATTGGGTGTACATGTATTTATAAGCCAATCTTCATTGGCTATGCCCCTTAAAATTGGTTGTTGGAGTCAAATATTTCATTCTTAAATTTGGGTATGAATGTTTTATAAGACAATCTTTATTGGCTACGCCCCTTATTTGATTATTAACCCTATATATATACCATGAGACATCGATTCATACTTCAATATTGGCTCAAGCCACTAACTTGATGTTTCTATCAAACACTAGTGATTAATGTTCATTATGATATTACTTTACTCAGTTAACTATGAACTTATGATTCTACTTCTTTGCTCAATTGTTCACTTTGAACATGCTACTTTAATATTTCTTACTCTCTTAAAGAATTCTTTAGAATTAACGGAAGTAGATAATGCGAGCTACATGAAATTCAGTGTCTCCCCCACACCGAAAAGGGGTGATTCACCGATTAAAGCGAACCAAGCTCTGTGTCTTCCCCACACCAAAAATGGGGGTTCACCGGCTAAGGTGAACCGTGTCGATGTCTTCCCCACACCATAAGGGGGGTTCACGGCTGTAGTGAACCGGATACTTTTCCTGAACTTTAACCGACATAGATCATGTGAGCTAAACATGAAATCCAGTGTCTTTCCCACATCGAAAAGAGGTGGAATCACCGGCCAAAGTGAAACCTACTGCTAGCATTCTTGGGTGGAGGCTTCCACCCGCTAGTACACCTATGCTGGCTAAACATAGTTCTAAGACTAGGATATGTTCTGAGACCCTAGTCCACCGGGGTGGTGATCTCATCTCATGAGACTTACATATGCTAGAAAAAGCTCATTACTAGTCTATCCATGCTAAGCTCATATTTTTAACTTCTTATTTTTTAGAGTTTACTCACACATTTTGGAAGCTTGCTTCTAGTTATGAGGTTTACTTAACTCTATGGATGACTGGTCATCCCTCTCTTTACTTGATGAATATAATCTTAAGTCTTTACTTTATCATCATGGTGCGAGTGAGACTTGTCTGACGGACTATAACACCCTCTTATGTGAGTATTCTTGACATAACGATTAAGTGTATTTGAGTCTTGTCTCACTTCTTTCTATTTTTCTATATTAGGTCAATTTCGTAACTTAAGTTTTTAGTTTTTTTTACTCACCTTAACTTGCTCACGTTACTTACTAGTCTTGTATTATTCATTGTGATAAATTATTATTCTTATAAAATGTTATTACGTTTACAAGTTCGTGTGGATATGGTATGTTGGAACTTGTCCCATTGATTGGCATACCCTATGTTATGAGTTCATTGATGTAGAGATTAGTATGAGTGTGGATAGGGTATGTTGGGACTTGTCCCATTCATTAGCATACCCTATGTTATGAGTTCATTGAGTTAAGATTGGGATCACTTTGCATCTTTTGAATTTATTAGTACTAGCCAATTTGTTGGCACAAAATCAAACTATGTTATTATAACTAGCCATTTCAATCATCCATGAATACAATATAGTAATCTAACATGTTAAACAATTCAACTTTTAAAATTTAATAAACATATAAAACAATTCAACGAATATTCATAACAATCTCATATTCTCGAACACAAGTAGACATTATAACATTCAACGTTCATGTAAATAACACCCTAAGTATTCGGATATAACATGTATATATCATTTGACATATAATCACTAAAACATACACATAATGATCATTTAGAACCACATACAAACAACATTGCATTGAGAATTACACAACTAATACTACAAGAATCGGAATTCGAAAGAACTAGGGAGATGAACATGCGATTCGTTGGGAACAACCCTAGTTTTGATATTCTTGAAGTAAAAATGTTTGAAAATCTTCTGGAGAAAGAATTCCAGGAGACAAAACACATACCTTATTGTAGAATTAAATCTACGAAGATCACCTTGAACTTTGCACGAAAAACCTTGAAAAATGCTTGCTTGAAATCGTCTAGGGTTCTAACGTTTTTCTCTTGTTTTTAGTTGTTCCATTTTTGGGTGAGTAACGCTGAACTAACTCTTTAAGAACTGGATGTTAACTAATTCTACTTGAACTATATAACCTAATTAAGTTAGACCAATTAGCTAATTACAAAAATGTCCCTCCTAGATTGACTAGGATTAGAAGAATCCTGTCTTAATCAAAATCTGTATTTTTCCTTAGTGGTTTCGGTTTAGTCATTTAAATTAATTAAATAAGTTGATAAATTAATTAATTAGGTAAACTAGGGTAATTACTAAAGCACCCTAAGTTTTTAGGACCATAACCAACTCTTTGGACCATCCTAGGTTAGATACTAGGTTGTCTCTTACTTGTCTTAAACGAAATCTGGAAATTTCCTTAGTAGTTTCCGTTTTAGCCTTTTAAATTAATTAATTAAGTTGCTAAATTAATTAATTAGGTAACCTAGGGTCATTAATAAAATACCCCTAAGTTGTTAGGACCAGAACCAACTCTTTTGACCATCCTAGGTTAGGTACTAGGTTGTCCCTTAGTTATAAGGTTAGGTGTCACCCGACAAGGTCCTAGGTTGTCGGGTCCCTTAGTTGGTTATTCTTGGTTATTTATAGGTTAGTTAGTTATTTAATTCAGTTATTTAGGGTCTAGGACAGGTTAGGGAGCTTGGCCCCACGCGGTTGGACCCGCATGTACGCCTGTCCCCAATCTCCCTAACTGAATCGGTTAGGGTAGTCCCCTTGGTCGTTTTGCACATGTGCTGCTTGAACTTTTACTAACTAACTCTTGTGGAAGGTTTATTTGGAATTTTTACTTATTGTCCCAAGGATCCTCACTATGTCCTTGGGCACTGCTTAATCTATATGATCATTTTAAATGGTTATGTGCTATGGTACTAGGCTTGACACTTGGACGCCTAGTACCTAATGTGTTATGTATAAAATTAATATTTTAGCTTAGGGTCTTCATTGCAGGTACAATTCTAATACAAGCTTGAATTATATTCTAAATGCTTGCATATACATAGAAATTGGCTAACACCCCTTAGCCAATTTTCTACACTATGCCCAATTTTTCTCAATATTGGGCATTGGGAAGACTATGTAGCCCAATACGCATTCTTAAAGACCTACTAGGCTCTTCACTAGACATGTAATTTTCTGGAATGTTACATTTGTCACAACTATTCCTCCTTGTGTGGAATCCATTAGTCAGACTCCTAATCGTGCAAGTCTATGCACATATTTTTCTAGTTCTTCCTTCTCTTCCTCAAGATGGGCGGTACTACCCATAGACAACTTGCTTAATACTTCTGCAACCACATTAACCTTATGTGGGGGGTAAAGAATGCTTATGTTATAATCCTTGAGCAATTATAACTACCTCCTTTGTTTGAGATTAAGCTCTCTTTTAGTGAACACATATTGTAGGCTCTTGTGATCAATGAATTTATCAATATAAACCCCTTACAAGTAGTGTGACCATATCTTTAAAGAAAAAACTACAACATCTAATTCTAAGTCCTGTGTAGGGTAATTCTTCTCATGAACTTTCAACTTTCTGGAGGCATAACCTATAACTTAACCGTTTTGCATCAACAAACGGCTAAAAACCACCCTAGATACGTCAGAATACGCCACGAAACCTTGAGTACCTTCTGGTAAGGTCAAAACTGGGGCGGTAGTCAACTTCTTTTTCTAATCTCGGAAGCTATTCTCACAAGCCTAAGACTATTGAAACTTCACTGTTTTCTAAGTCAATTTCGTCAAAGGAGATGAAATGGATGAGAAACCCTTTACAAATCTCCTATAGTAGCCAGCCAAACCTAAAAAACTCCTAACGTCAGTTTGAGATGTGGGTGTAGGCTAATGCTGCAGTGCCTTGATTTTATGAGTGACCACTTTAATTCCCTCTCCAGACACAGTGTGGCCTAAAAATGCCACAAAATGAAGCCAAAACTCAGACTTAGAGAACTTGGGATACAACTCTCTATCCCTCATAGTCTGAAGAACTAATCTGAGATGACTAGCATGAGCTTCCTGATTCTTTGAAAAGATTAGTATGTCATCAATGAAGACAATAACAAACGTATCTTAATAAGGTTTGAATATTTTTTTCATAAGGTCCATGAACGTTGCTGGTGCATTACATAAACCAAACCATATGACCAAAAACTCAAAATACCACATGTGATTCTAAAAGTTTTCTTCGGAATATCACATTCCCTAACTTTCAGTTTATGGTGGCCAGATCTGAGGTCTATTTCTTTGAAAAGAAGTGGCACACTGAAGTTGATCGAAAAACTCATCTATCCTTGGAAGAGGATAGTTATTCTTGATGGTAACCTTAATCAATTGATTGTAGTCTATAGACATACTAAAAGAACCATCTTTCTTTCTCACAAACAAGACCAGAGCGCCCAAGGTAAGACACTTGGTCGAATAAAGCCCTTATCT
>CM040627.1:43132527-43381194 GCA_022817965.1 Solanum lycopersicoides
TTGGTCAGAGACTGTGCAGGCGGAGGATTTTTCCCAGAAACTAAGGCTGGAACGACGGTGGCTTCGACGCCCCGTCGCGCCTGTGACACCCCGTCATGGGGAACGTCATGGCCTACTGTTTCAAGGGTCTTCCTCGAGGGTCCTTGGTTGGTCCTCGGGGAGTCGTACCCTATCTTTTACAACATGAAACCATCCTACACTATATTATACACCTATTTTTACAACCTTTTACCAAATTCCGACACCTTAACTTGGTTAAACAAAAAAGGACACTCTAGGCCTCTTATGAACCAACTTACCGGATGTTATGAACGTTTTGGTTCTAACAGCACTTCAAAGACTCTACATATTCCTAATTTGACTAGGAACACTGGTTTAGATCTTAAGGAGTCTATTTAAGTCTTATCACATGACCTTGGTATTTCGAAATGTTACAGAGTTGATTGAGCATGGGCAGCATGTCTCATATTGATGAAGAGAAGAAGAAGTTGGTTAAAGAGGTACACCAATTGGCTAGATTGGGTGTACGACTAGCAGATGCAGCAAGTGAGGGTGTTTCGGTTCACTCAAGCTCCGTATACTCATTTGTTGTAGATGTTAAAGCCAATCAACATCTCGACCCAGTACTTATGGAGTTGAAAGACTCAGTATTGAGTAAGTTGAATGAATCATTTTCCCTAGGAGGGGATGTTGTACTCAGGTACCAAAACAGGTTATGTGTGCCTAATGTTGATAATTTGAGGACTATTATTTTGGCAGAAGCTCATGGTTCCAGGTATTCCATTCATCCAGGTGCCACCAAGATGTACCATGACCTTAATGAGGTCTATTGGTGGGAAGGCATGAAGAGAGATATCTCAAAATTCGTGGAGGAGTGTCCAAATTGACAATAGGTTAAGGCAGAACACCTTAAGCCTGGGGTCTCACTCAGACGATTGAGATTCCAACATGGAAGTGGGAGGCTATCAATATGGATTTTGTGGTTGTTCTGCCAAAGACTAGGAAACTACATGATTCCATTTGGGTTATTGTTGACAGAATGACCAAGTCCGCTCACTTCATGCCTGTGAAGTCTATTTACAAGGCTGAAGATTATGCCAAGCTTTATATTGATGAGATAGTGAGATGGCACGGGATTCCTCTGTCTATCATCTCGGATAGGGGAGCCCAGTTTACTTCTCATTTTTGGAGATATTTCCAAAAGGGCTTGGGTACATAGGTGAAGCTTAGTACTGCTTATCATCTGCAGACGGATGGACAAGATGAGCGTACCATCCAGACCCTTGAAGACATGTTGAGAGCTTGTGTTATTGGCTTCAAGGGGAGTTGGGATTATCACTTGCCGCTTATAGAGTTCTCTTACAATAATAACTACCATTCCAGTATTGGGATGGCGCCTTTTTAAAGAACTATATGGCCGAAGATGTAGGTCTCCTGTTGGGGGGTTTGAGTTAGGAGAATCTGTCATCCTTGGCCCTAAGATCGTACATGAGGCTATGGAGAAGGTGAGAATGATCAGAGGTAGATTTTCTACTGCTTACAGTCGTCAAAAGTCCTACGCAGACAACAGAAAGAGAGCTCTAGAGTTTGAGGTGGGGGAGACACCAGATTTCATGATGCTCACATGATCTATGTCGGCTAAGGTTGAAGTTCCTCAAAGTATTAAAGATAATGAAATGAACGATACCGAAGGTGTTTGATCAAGGCAATCAGGAGGTGATACCGGACTCAAGTATTGACATTAGGTCATTCTTGGTCATTGCACTTCATGATCCCGATGAGAGTCTTAAGCTTCATCCTAGGTAGAGCTGGTGTTTACATCAGCCTACGAATGAATGAAATGAATAATGTGAAGTACAAATAAACGAATGAAGCAGACTCTGTGTTTGCTAAAGAAGGCCGACGGGTTGAGGTCCAACATGGGCCATGCAAGCTGCCGAGGCATCCAAGATTGAGGTTCAAGGCGCGTCACGCTATCTACACTTAAAGGGAAATAATTTTACCTTGCGACGAGGGTACAACAAGAACCATTCTGTCTCAAAATATTCCAAAACCAAGAATTGGAATTGCCTCCGCGAAGCGCAGCCTGTCTAAGATTTGGTTGTGTCATTTTTAAGTCAAATTTGAGATGGTTAAAATGTCCAATAAGTACAGGTTTCTTTTGGGTAATTTGGGGATTATTTATTTACATTTATTGAGTCTTTATAAACACCAAAATTCTCCAATAAAATCTCAACCCTCAATTCAAAACAAAAGCTGTCCATTCCTTCTCTCCAAAACCTCCATTGTTAAAGCTTTAAAGCTCCAAGGAAGAAGACAGTTTTTCCAAGTTTTTCTTCACCAATTTCGTGGGCTAATCTTCAAAATTGAGTTATGGAGTTTCATCCTTGAATCCTCATCCTTTCAAGGGGTCAATTTCAATGGTTTTCAAGATAATCAAGAACATGAAATCTTCTATTTTGAATTCTAGCCATGGGTTCTTGAATAAAACGATTTGAATCAATGATTTATGATAGAATTGATGTTAATTGAATGGTTTTAGATCAAATTCTCTAGGAAACCATGCAAATCATGATTTTTTTTTTGGCTCTAATATGGGTGGTTTGATCAAGGCTTAATTGTATTGAATTCTTATGTAGATTGTGTTGGGATATTGAATGACGTGTAGACTATCGTAGAATTGAACATAGGATGCATTAATTTGATGTTTTTCATATTGTGTCTTGATTGATCAATTGTATAGTTTGATTATTGGTTTGTATTGATGTATATGGATATTGGTAAAAGCCTTGTGAATTGAATTAATTGAGAAGGTTACGAAATTGTGGTGAAGATGATTTAATGGTGGTAATTTGACCTAATTATGTCTATATTATGTAGTATAGGTCTTGAATTGTGTTGATTGTTATGGTGCACTTATAGTGGCGGTGCTTGTGTGATATAATTGTGATGAACAAGGCCTTGTCAGCATCATTGTTATTATTATGAGAATTGTGATGTTATACTGTTATGACTTATATAGTTGATCAATGTGAGATATGATTAAGTATATGTATATGTGTGAAGTGAAAGCATGAGTTCTGCTTATTGATTATGTGTGATCATGATAGACTAGGTTGATGTCTCTAGTTGTATTGTTAGTGTATCTTGTTAGGTTGACTTAGTTGTTCCTACGTGATACTTGACTTATGTTAATGTATTTTGAACATAATGATCTCTATCTAGGGTAGATTTGAGTTTTTTTTAGGTAGGGTTGTGGAGAGGTTGTATGGGCGATCTCTTCATATATTACTTAGGTGAATCTTTAAGTAGCCTTAGGTGGTGAGTTAATGTAATTAAAAGGGAAAAATATAATCTTAGGTATACTTAAGGATTATTTAGGTCTGCTTGAAGAGGGTGTATGAGCGGTCTCTTCATATCTTACTTAAGTAAGTCTTAGGATAACCTTTGGTAGGAGGGTTATATGCTTATATGGTTTGACGTGATGTTAATGCTATATTGTGGATTACTTGGAATATGTATTATATTTGAAGTTTGTGTTGAAAGTGGTTCTTTTACTTATGTTGTGAAGTTTTCTTCAAAAGAACATGTTTCATACAAATGTCGTTTTAGGATGATTTTATTGCATGTCACCATACTTAGTGAATTCTAATGTACTAATTCCACAGATTGTCTTATCATCAAAAGGTGTAGGTGGCAATTGAGAGGAGTCATTTGAAGTGAAGCTTGGATATTAGCATCCTTCCAAGCAAGTTTTGGTATGTCCTCAATAGATTCGAGGACATAACTATGTTTAGCTTTTCTATTCAAAGACTTGTAATAGAAATTGATATTTTCTATTTCATTGACGTATTGGCTCTGACCCAAGATATTCGTGAGTCTAATATGTCTTCAAGAGACTTAGTATTCCTATATTGTTCTATAAAATAGATTTGAACTTGTTCTGAAAAGTTTTAATTCCTCACAACTTTTCATAATTAGATATGCGATGAATAACGTCTAAGGTCTTTTGTAAGACCTCCAAGAGCTCGAGTACGACGTGTAACGACTTGAGGAAGCCATTTCTTCTAGGTTATACCCTCGGGTCATTACAAACTTGGTATTAGAAAATATGGTTATGAAGTAGTCTTTAGGATTCAAAGTCTGGTAAAAGCCATGTCTAGTAGGGTCTTGTTCTTCGGTGTGAGTCGCCACACATCTATGAGTGAGAGGCTATATGAAAATAGAGTTTCCCTTCTTTTCTACTCTTGTGCCATGCCATAGAGTTAAAAGTTATGAGTGTCCTTTCTTAATCATTTTCTCTTGTGTTTATAGGATATGAATACGAGGAGGACAGTGGCAAAGAGAGTGGATGAGAAAGCGAATAAGGGAGTTCCTCCGCGAGGTGAACAATTTGCCCAAGGTGAACAAGCTCCACAAGGTGTTCAAGTTCCTCAAGGTGAGAAAGTCCCTATAGTGGGTCAAGGGGATGAGGTTTTGGTAGTTCCCTGGGCATTACTAATGGGGAGATTAGAGAGGCTCTCATTACCTTAGATCGAGCCATGACGGCTCAAGTGACTAGAGATATTAGCCTAGGGTAAATGTTATTGAAAGTACCATGACCTCTAGATTGAGGAACTTTGTGAGAATGAATCCCCCTATCTTGCTTGGTTGTAAAGTGGGAGAATATCCCCAAGAGTTTTTAGATGATTTGAATAAGGTTTTTAGTTCCATGGGGGTGACTTCTAGGGAGAAGGCAGAGTTGGCTTAATACCAATTGAGGGAAGTTGCTCAAGTATGGTAAACTCAATGGAAAGACAATAGGTTGGTTGAGTCGGGTCCCATTGACTGGGAAGAGTTTAAGGAAGCTTTATTAGTAAAGTACTTTCCCCATGAAAGGAGGGAGATGAACGTTGAGGAGTTGATAAACCGTAGTCAAGGTTACATGAGTGTTGAAGAGTATTTCTTGAAGTTTACCATGTTGTATAGGTATGCTCCATCCTTGGTGTCTAACCCTGTAATATTCCGAAAGTCTAAGACCAAATATAGAGCCTCACATGAGTGTCTAAGATTTTTAACACTATTTTTAGACCTAAAATAATGAATATAAATCATTTATAAGGTGTTGGAGTTAAAAAGTCAAGAAAGGTCCACGATGCCCGGTGAACTTGTAACTTGGACTAGTGTAGTGCCTTGATGGTTTTAAGGAAGTGTCTAAGGGTTAGTCAAAGTGAGGTGATTAGGGTTGACACATACGCCTAAAGGGGGTATGAGTAAGCAAGGCCAAGTGAGGAGTGCCAACCTTCAAGGGAAAGCCAAAGCCAAGAGTCCAAGGCTGCCCAAGAAGGGAGGATACTACCCACTCTGCACGAGCAGGACCACGGCTTGTGGTTATGACCACGACAAAGGTGGGAAGCTAGTGAAGAAGACTTGGCCATGCGGGATAAGAGGTTAGTAGACCAAGCTACTGTCCAAGAAACCACGAGTCACTTAAGGACTCGTGGTGAACTTGACGGAAGAAGAGGGGCAGCCGTGAAAAAGCCTTAGCCAAATGAGGTGAGTTTGGTGGGCGATGGTGAGCTACTTCCAAAGAGCACCACGATCCCTTGACGGGCCGTGGTGCATCTTCACGTAAGAGGGCAAGGTGTCTCGTTGTCTTGCCTTAGAGGGAAAAATATAGGTGGCTTGTTAGAAAGAGCTACTGCCTCCACTATTCACGATCACCACCACGTCCATCATGGACTTCACAGACCGTGAAGTGGACTATATATTGTCTTTAGGTCAAAAATTATTTATTTTCCCACTCCAAAAACACAAATCAAAATTGAAACCCATATTGCTCTCGCTTCTCTCTAATTTTTCTCTCTCAATTCATCCACCATTGAAGAACAAGAAGCTTGAGGAAGAAGACAAAGTCTCCCAAATTCACTCAATTTTTGGAAATAAAGCTTCATTAAGGTATGGTTTCTTCACTCTTGGGATTCATTTCCCCAAGAGTTCCTCTCAAAGTTGAATGTCAATTGCCCAAATTCTTAGGGTTTTTCTCTACAAATGGGTTTTATTCTAAAGTCAAAATGGATGATTGATTATGTTGATTGATGATTGCCTATGACTAATATAGTATATATTATTGTGTAATTGATGTTAATTGTGGGAATTTTGTATAGATCATATCCTTTCCCCAATTTCCCCAAGTCTTGGTTCTTACTTGTGAATTGAAGGGGAATGATGAATGTGTTGATTGTTGTAACCATATTATTCAATATATGGGCTGCCTAGGGAATTGTATTTTTGGTATTAAACCTAGTTCTTGAAGAATACATGATGAAACCTTCTTTCCTAACCCTATGTTATGAATTGAACTTAATTTGTATAATTATGATATAATTGATTTAGTTCTTGTGTTAATTACTATTGAATGTTGTTGCTACACCTATTGTTGGATGAGATTGGTTGGTTGATAGTAAGACTATGTTGATGGCTTTGGAAGGGGAAGAGGTAAGACTTTGGGATTTTCAAACCTTGACTCTATTGTGACGACTAATGATGGTGATTCAATTTAAGTATGTGTGTTGTTATTGGAGTGATCAGGATGGTAAGATGTTGATATTGAGATTTATTATCTTATGAATTGTGAGATCATGTTAAGGTTGTAATGATATAAGGGATGTTGATTCATTTGTCTGCATTACTATGATATGATATATGGTGTTGATCTCACTATGAGGAATGTATTGAAAGGTGATTCTCATACACTTCCTAATGATCTAATTATGATGATATACAAGGATTAGTCTCCTATGACCTAAACTAAGGTATGACTATTAATGAAAGTCATTTCAGAATGGACTCTAGCTTAGCACCGAGTGAACGAGATGTGATAGTGACACCTTATCAAAGAGGGAAGGTAGGGTTCACCATTATACTCAAAGAGATTGGAGACTATAATGTGATGTACATAAATGGGGTCCCAACTATATCTCCTAGTTCTTGAACTATGTTGCCTCCATAGGAATACTAGCTAGTGGATCCACCTAGATGCTATGTTCATGTTTGGTTCTATTTGGCCGGTAGACCACCTTCCATCGGTGTAAGGTTTTACAACATCGGATTCCACACTTAGCTCTTGTAGTCTATGTTGGTTAAGGCAACTGTTCCTAAAATTAAAATGAAGAGAGGAAGTAAACACTAACTAGGGTGACTTAAGATATTTGACTTAGCCTAATTAGGGGTTGGGACACTACATATACCTTGCACTAGTTTCCCTTGAAGGATACCTTAGGAGGTGTTTCTTGTGTTTCTATGATGTATATGTTATGGATATGTTGACTTTTCAGGTTATTGACTATATATGATGTTAGTTCCATTTATTAGAATGAGGTTGGTCTATGTTGCTAATGCATGATGATGGTTATTCTTGATATTACATAATGTGAGGATTAGGAATTGCTTGTGGTCTTTGTTTGGTTTACTTGTCTAAGGTTATGGAGATTTGATTGGGCATTGCACATGTAGACATGATAAGGGTCATGGGTAAGGGTCTTGTCTATGTTCAAATGTTATGAAGTTATTATACATGCATTGTGCTTATAAGATGATTTAGAAGTTGTTTGGCTATACCTATGTTGACTTGACTTAGTATTGTTTGTCTTATGTTGAATATGGTACTACATTGAGGCTTATGTGGTTACTGGTTTATATGGTTCATAAGTGTGCATATAATTGGGGTTTTACAGTAAGATGCATATTTTGAACAAATGTCCCTTTTCAATCATGATTTCTATGTTGTGTGGGCATTGTTCCTATACTTAGTACAAGTGATGTGCTAACCCATACTTTCTCCATTTTTCCCAACAATTTAGTATCCGGTTATTGACGAGGTTGAGGCCATTTGAAGAAGACTTGGATCCTAATTCTCCAAGTTGGGTTGGTCCTAATTATTTCGAGGAGAAATTCCACTTTCTAGCATTGGATGTTGACTAGTCTTAAAGACACTATGTTTATTTCCTTTCATTTTGAGTACCAAGATTATATAGCCTATACGTGGCTTTTATTATATTGATATATGGGCTATGCCCAATTGTTATACTCTTGTTTAGATAGTTATGAGATGGGACATCCCTTTTAAGACTATGTTATATCTTATATATATATGTGCCATAAAGGTAGAAGACTATACAATCTTCTTATACAAAGGGTCTATGTATACTCGATATGAATATATTATGTGTATGTGAGAGGTATATGTAAACATCATGATAGAGCTAGAAGAAAAACTTCAATCTTTCTGCATTTTTAACCTAAATGTAATGTTAAATGCAAAGAGGCTGGTTGTAGTCCTCTCCAAGCACGACGATGTTGTTACGTCTAGGGGGTACTTCTTAGATGTGACAAACTTGGTATCAGAGCATGAGGTTGAATATCTTTAAAGTTGATGTCTCATTTAACCACGTCTACGTAGATTCTTATTCATAATTTTGAAGTGCTCCACACTTATGAATAGGAAACTATATGATACTTCGAAAACTCTCCTTTTCTTGGAAATCCAATATCGTGCCTTGACAGTCTTGACTCTAAGTTCCCTTAGCATCTAATCCTTTTATTGTGATTATAGGCAATGAATACTCAAAGAACAGGCTCTCGAAGACTTGATGAAGAGATTGCCAATGCGGGATTTCCCCCCCCCCCAAGGCAATCAAGTCCGTCCTCTTGAAGAACTTGGCAATGATGATCAAGCTCCGGTCAATCCTCCGCCTTTGACGGATGGGGACATAAGGGCAACCTTTCTCCAAACGTCCCAAGCCATTACTATACAAGCACGATCCATGACGGCCCAAGCTAACCGGGAGGTGGTACCCCGAGTAAACCAACATATTTGCACCATAGCCTCCCATTTGAGGGATTTCACGAGGATGAATCCCCCTACTTTCTATAGGTCCAAGGTAGAGGAAGATCCCCAAGAGTTCATTGATGAAACCTACAAAATTCTCCACGCTATGGGGTTGACTACTAGTGAGAAGGAAGAGTTTGCCACCTACCAACTGAAAGATATAGCCCAAACTTGGTACGTCCAATAGAGAGACAATAGGCCTTTAAGGGGTGGACTGGTGACATGGGAGATATTCAAGAAGGTTATTTTCGATAGGTTCTTTACTCGGGAGAAGAGGGAATCCAAAGTGGAAGAATTCATCAAACTTCGTCAAGGAGGTATGAGTGTACTTGACTACTCTTTGAGATTTACTAAATTGTAAAAGTATGCTCCTTCTTTGGTTTCCGACACTAGGGATGAGATGAGCGCTTTGTGACGTGAGTGTTGGATGCCTTGAAGGAAGAATGTATTTCTGCTATGCTACATGATAATATGAACATTTCTCGTCTCATGGTTCATTCTCAACAAGTGGAGCAGACAAGGGTTAAGAAAAAGAGTAGGGATGCTAACAGGGAAAGGTCTTATGATGGTGGTTCTTCAAAGGGTAGGCTTGATATTCAAGACAAGCCTAGATTTAAAAAAAGGTTTTCTAATCAAGTTCCTTCCAAGTTCCCTAAGGATCGTGATAATAGGGTGTTTAACCCTAAGTCCCAAAAGGGAAGGAGTACTAGTTCACCAACAAAGAAGCCAACTTGTGGAAAGTGTGGCAAGAAACGTTATATTGATTGCGTCATTGGGATGGACAATTCCTTTGGTTGTGGAAGGAGTGGCCACAAGGTGAGGGACTGCCCAAATTTTAAGGGTCAAGACAAGGTTAGTGATAAATGTCAAGCAAGTTGTTCTAATGTTGATTCTCCGAAGAAGAATCGCTTTATGCTCTCCGCTCTAGGGGTGATCAAGAGACTTCTCCCGATGTGGTGACCGGTATGTTGAATGTCTTTTCTATGACTGTATATGCATTACTTGATCTCGTTGCAACCTTGTCATTTGTTACCCCTTTAGTAGCTAAAAAGTTTTACATTTTGCCCGATATCTTGAGTGAACCTTTCTCGGTGTCTACCCCGGTGGGTGATTCGGTTGTTGCGAAAAGAGTGTAATGAAATTGTCCTATAACGTTACCCAATAGAGTTACTCATGATGAACTAGTAGAACTTGATATGTTTGATTTTGATTTCATTTGGGGTATGGATTGGTTGCATGTTTACTTTTCTTTTATTGATTGTAGAACAAGGGTAGTGAAGTTTAAATTTCCAAATGATCCCGTTTAAAATGGAAGGGGGGAAATTCTATTCCTAAAGGATGTATCATTTATTGTTTGAAAGCTTGTAAAATGATCTCTAAGGGGTGTTTATACCATTTAGTAATAGTCAAAGATTTAGACTCTGAAATTCCTCCCATTGAGTCGGTCACTGTAGTGAGGGAATTTCCTGAGATCTTTCCTAATGATCTTCCAGGTATTCCTCCCGAACGAGAAATTGATTTTGGTATCGACTTTCTACCGGATACAAACCCCATTTCAATTTCTCTTTATCGGATGCCTCCTACCAAATTGAAAGAGTTGAAGGCTCAACTCAAAGATTTACTAGACAAGGGCTTTATTCGACCTAGTATTTCTTCATGGGGTGCTACGCTATTGTTCATGAAAAAGAAGGATGGGTCCCTTAGAATGTGTCTCTATTACCATTAACTCAACAAGGTCACAATCAAGGACAAGTATCCTCTCCCTCGTATTGATGATTTATTTGATCAACTCCAAGGTACGAGTTACTTTTCCAAGATTGACTTGAGGTCGGGATATCACTAACTTAGGGTGAGAGGTGAAGATATTCCCAAGACTGCATTTTGAAGAAGGTATGCCCACTATGAGTTCTTCGTAATGTCCTTTGGTCTCACTAATGCTCTGTTTGCATTTATGGACCTAATAAATAGGGTGTTTTGATGTTACCTAGATTTATTTGTCATTGTATTCATTGACGACATCCTGGTTTATTCGAAAAATGAGGGTGAAAACAGACCATTCGAGAGTGGTGTTACAAGTTCTTAAAGAAAATCAATTATTTGCCAAGTATAGAAAATGTGAGTTTTGGTTGAGGTCGGTAGCGTTTCTTGGTCATATAATCTTTAGTGAGGGGGTATAGGCTGATCCAAAGAAGACCGAAACAGTGAAAAATTATCCTAGACCTTTGCGTCCTATGGATATTAGGGGTTTCTTAGGCCTAGAAGATTATTATAGAAGGTTTGTCGACGAGTTTTCATCTCTTGCTTCTCCCTTGACGACCTTGACTCAAAAGAATGTGAAATTTTAGTTGTCGGAGTCATGTGAAAGAAGCTTCAAAATGTTGAAGGATATGCTTAGTTCCGCTCTGATATTGACCCTACCGGAGGGTACTAAGGGTTTTGTGGTATATTGGGGTGTGTTCTTATGCAACATGGCAAAGTTATAGCCGATTCCTCTATGCAACTAAAAGTTCATGAGAAGAATTATCCGACTCATGACCTTGAATTAGAAGTCGTGGTTTTTGCCTTGAAAATATGGAGGCATGATCTCTATGGGGTTCATGTTGATGTGTATACGGTCCATAAAAGTCTTCTAGGTATTAACTCAAAAAGAGTTGAATCTCCGTCAAAGGAGATGGTTAGAGTTGTTGGAAGACTACGACATGATTGTTCTCTATCATCCCGGCAAGACTAATGTGGTAGGAGACGCTCAAAGTCATTTGTCCATGGGAAGTGTGTCCCATATGGAAGAAGGCAAGATAAACCTAGTGAGAGATTTTCATAGGTTGGCTCATTTAGGGGTTCGAATTGAAGATTCTCCAAATGGTGGTGTTGTGGTACATCATAACTACGAGTCGTCTTTGGTGGTCGAGGTGAAGTTTAAGTAACACCTTGATCCATTATTGATGGATTTGAAAGAATTGGTTCTTGGCAAGATGAATGAGTCATTCTCCCAAGAGGGATGATGTTTTAAGGTACCAAGGGAGATTGTGTGTGCCCAATGTGGATGAGTTGAGGAATAGGATTCTTGAGGAAGCTCATGGATCCCGTTACTCTATTCATCCGAGTTCTACAAAGATGTATCACGACCTTAGAGAGGTATTTTGGTGGGAAGGCTTAAAGGGGACATTGACGAGCTTGTTTCAAAGTGTCCCAATTGCCAACAAGTGAAATTCGAGCACCAAAAGCCGCGTGGTTTACTACAAGACATCCAAGTGCCTACTGGGAAGTGGGAAGATGTTAACATGGATTGGGTAGTTGGGTTGTCTCGGACTCGAAAGAAATATGAATCTATATGGGTGGTGGTGGATCGATTGATGAAGTCCTCTTACTTCATTCCAGTTAAGTCTACTTATTCGGTGGAAGATTATGCAAGAATCTGAGTTGACAAGATAGTGAATCTTCATGGGGTTCCTTTGTCCATCATATCGGATAGGGGTGCTCAATTTATATCTAGGTTCTGGAGGTCATTTTAAAGCGGTTGGGGTACTCAAGTGAAGTTAAGCACCGCTTTTCATCCTCAATCGGATGGTCAAGCGGAGAGTACCATTAAAACTCTTGAGGATATGCTTAGAGAATGTATCATTGATTGGGAAATTGGGATGAGCATTTGACATTGGTGGAGTTATCATATAATAATAGTTTTCATTCATCCGTATATATGGCTCCTTAAGATACTTTGTATGGTGGGACGTGTAGATTTCCTATTGGGTGGTTTGAGGTTGGCGAGTTTTGGTTTCTTGGTCCCGATTTGATCTATAAGAACTTAGAGAAAGTTCATATCTTAAGGAACCGGTTGCAAACAGCCTATAGTAGGCAAAAGTCTTATGCTGATCATAAAAGAAGAGACCTTGAATTTGAAGAGGTGATAAAGTGTATTTGAACATTTCTCCCATGAAAGAGGTGATTAGGTTTGGCAAGAAAGGGAAGTTAATTCCTTGTTATGTGGGTCCCTATGAAATTTTGCAAAGAGTGGGCAAGGTTTCATATGAGTTGAAACTCCCTAGTAAACTATCTTCGGTTCATACAGTTTTCCATGCGTCCATGCTTAAGAAGTGCATTGGTAATCCCGAGTCCATTCTTCCTATCGAAGGTCTTGGTGTGAAAGAGAACCTCTCTTATGAGAAGGTTTCGGTTGAAATCCTTGATCGTCAAGTGAAGAGGTTGAGGAACAAAGAGGTTGCCTCCATAAAAGTGTTATGGAGAAACCACCTAATTAAGGGAGCAATATGGGAGGCCGAGGCCGACATGAAGTCCCGTCCTCATATATTTCTTAATAAAGGTTAGTTGTACTTACTAATAATGAAATTAATGAGTAAATTTGAAGTTGTCTTGATGTTTGGTGAAGTTTTCCAAAAAGGTACATGTTGCAGTGATTTGCAGTGAGCTATGCCTATAAAAATAAAAGTTTTCAAATTTTGCTCTTTTACTGGTTTTTAACTTATGTGGTGATTTTGGTACTTTGTTCCTTCATAAGTTCTATTGAGCATTTTGATATGTGTTGAAGAAAGACTTCGCATGAGTGAATACTTATATAGTGAATGCTTAGCTCTTATGAGTTGAAAATGATGTTTTAAGGGGCATTGTGAAAAGGTCATGTTGATCATGTTTATTTGAGTTGTAACTCATGCTTGATATGTTGTTGTTGGTTGGGCTTCTAGTATTGAGTCTATCCTTTCCCTTCAAAAAGATTTTAGTGTCATTCGGGGATGAATGTTCCTAAGGGGCGTATAATGTAATATTTCAAAAGTCTAAAACCAAATATAGAGACTCACATGAGTGTCTATGGTTTGTAACACTGTTATTAGACCTAAAATAATGAATATAAATCATTTAGAAGGTGTTAGAGTTAAAATGTCAAGGAACATCCACGATCTACGGACACATGTAACTTGGAGTAGTGTAGCTCCTTGATGGTTTTAAGGAATTGTCGAAGGGTTAGTCAAGGTGAGGTGATGAGGGTGGAAATATATGCCTAAGGGGGCTATAAAGAAGCAAGGCCAAGTAAGAAGTGTCAACCTTCAAGGTCAAGCCAAAGCCAAGAGGCCAAGGCTGCCCAACAAGGGAGGCTACTGCATCACTATGGACGAGCAGGACCATGACTCATGGTTATAACCATGTCCAAGTTGGAGAGCTCGTGAAAAAGACTTGTCCATGGGGTAGAAGAGGTCATTATACCTAGATACTGTCCAACACACCATGAGTCACTTCACAACTCGTGGTCAACTTGAAGAAAGGAGAGAGGCAGGCATGAAAAAGCCTTCGGCAAATGAGGTGAGTTTGGTGGGCGATAGTGAGATACTGCCAAAGAGCACCACGATCCACATAATGGGCCGTGGTGCATCTTCATGGAAGGGGGCAAGGTGACTCGTCGTCTTGCCTTAGAGGGAAAAATGGAGGTGGCTCGTTCGAAGGAGCTATTGCCTCCACTCTTCATGATAACCACCACGCTCCATCATGCACTTCATGGACCGTGAAGTGGGGTGTGAAGATGGACGTGGGCTCACAAAGAAGTTAAGTTCGATTTCACTTTTGGAAATCCAACTTAATGAGGGGTAGTTTGGGTATTTTAAGGGTGGTCTATATATTGACTTTAGGTCAAGAATTATTATTTTCCCACTCCATAAACACAAATCCCAATTGAAACCCAAATTGCTCTCACTTCTCTCTACTTTCTCTCTCTTCATTCATCCTCCATTGAAGAACAAGAAGCTTGAGGAAGAAGACAAAGTCTCCAAGATTTTCACTCAATTTTTGGGAATAAAGATTCATTAAGGTATGGGTTATTCACTCTTGGGATTCCTTTCCCCAAGAGATCCTCTCAAAGTTGAATTTCAATTGCCCAAATTCTCACGGTTTTTCTCTACAAATGGATTTTCTTCTAAAGTCAAAATTGATGATTGATTATGTTGAATTATGATTTCCTATGACTAATATAGTATGGATTACTGTGTAATTGATGTTAATTGTGGGAATTTTGTATATATCATATCCTTTCTCTAATTTCCCCAAGTCTTCGCTCTTTCTTGTGAATTGAAGGGGAATGATGAATGTGTTGATTGTTGTAACCATATTATTCAATATATGGGTTGCCTAGGGAATTGTATTTTTGGGATTAAACCTAGTTCTTGAAGAATTCATGATGAAACCTTCTTCCCTAACCCTAAGTTATGAATTGAAGTTAATTTGGATAATGATGATACAATTGATTTAGTTCTTGTGTTAATTACTATTGAATGATGTTACTAAACCTATTGTTGGATGTTATTAGTTGGTTGATAGTAAGACCATGATGATGACTTTGGAAGGGGAAGAGGTAAGACTTTCTGATTTTCAAACCTTAACTCTATTGTGACGACGTATACCTAATGATGGTGATTCAATTAAAGTATGAGTGTTGTGATTGGAGTGATCAGGATGGTATTATGTTAATATTGAGATATCTTATCTTTTGAATTGTGAGATCATATTAAGGTTGTAATGATATAAGGATGATGTTGATTCATTTGCGTGCATTACTATGATATGATATATGGTGTTGACCTCACTATGATAAATGTATTGAAAGGTGATTCTCATACACTTCCTAATGAGATAATTATGATGATATACAAGGAGTAGTATTCTACGACCTAAACTAGTGTTATGACTATTAATGAAAGACATTTCAAAAGGGACTCTAGCTTAGCACCGAGCGAACTAGATGTAAGGGGTGAAACCTTCCCAAAGAGGAAAGGTTGGGTTCACCATTATACTCAAAGAGATTGGAGACTATAATGTGATGTACATAAATAGGGTCTCAACTATATCTCCTAGTTCTTCAACTATGTTGCCTCCATAGGAATACTAGCTAGTGGATCCACATAGATGCTATGTTCATGTTTGGTTCTACTTTAGCCGGGAGACCACCTTGAATCGGTGTAAGGTTTTACTACACCGGATTCCACACATAAATCTTGTGGTCTATGCCAGTTAAGGCAAGTATTCCCGAAAGTAAAATAAAGAATGAAGTAAACACTAACTAAGGTGACTTAAGAGGTTTGACTTAGCCTATGTAAGGGTATGAGACTCTACCTATGCCTTGCACTAGTTTACCTTGAGGGATACCTTAGGAGATTTTATCGTTTTTCTATGATGTATATGTTATGGATATGTTGACTTTTCATATTATTTACTATATATGATGTTAGTTCCATTTATTATCATGAGGTTGGTCTATGTTGCTAAAGCATGAAGATGGTTATTCTTGATATTATGTTATGTGAGGATTAGGAATTACTTGTGGTCTTTGTTTGGTTTACTTGTCTAAGTGAGGTTATGAGGCTTTGCTTGGCATTGCACATGTAGAATTGAAAAGGGATCATAGGTAAGGGTCTTGTCTATATTCAAAAATTATGAAGTTATTATACATGCATTGTGCTTATAATATGATGTAGAAGTTGTTTGTCTATACCTATGTTGACTTGACTTAGTATTGTTGGTCTTGTGTTGAATATAGTATTACATTGAGACTTATGTGGTTATTGGTTTATATGGTTCCTAAATGTGCATATAATTGGGGTTTTAAGGTAAGATGCATGTTTTGAACAAATTTCCCTTTTCAAGCATGATTTCTATATTGTGTGTGCATTGTTCCTATACTTAGTACATGTGATGTGATAACCCCTATTTTCTCCCTTTTTCCATCATTTTAGGTTTCGGTCGTTGACGAGGTTGAGGCCATTTGAAGAAGACTTGGATCCTCATTTTCCAAATTGGGTAGGTCCTCACTATTTCGAGGACAAGTGCCACATTCTAGCATTGGATGTTGACTAGTCTTAAAGACACTATGTTCATTTCCTTTCATTTTGATTACTAAGATAGTATACTCTATATGTGGCTTTTATTGTATTGATGTATGGGCTACGCCCAATTGTTATACTCTTTTTGAGATGGTTATGAGATGGGACATCCGTTTTAAGACTATGTTATATCTTATATATATGTATATGTTCCATAAAGGTAGAAGACTATGTATTCTTCTTATACGAAAGGTCTATGTATACTTGATATGAATATATTATGTGTATGTGAAGGTCTATGTAAGCCTCATGATAGATTTAGAAGAAATGTTTTATATTTTCCGCATTTTTAACATATTAATGTAATGATGAAGTCTAAGAGGCTGGTCCTAGTCCTCTTTGAGGCCAACGACGCCGGTTACGTCTTTGAGGTACTTCCTGGATGTGACAAACACAAGGGATGATATGAGTAGATTTTTTACCGGTGTTGCCGACCTTGTGAAATAAGAGTGTCGTACGACCATGCTCCAGATTGACATAAAGTTTTCTAGGCTTAAGGTGTATGCTAAATCTATTGAAGAGTCCAAACTTAGAAGGATCACAAGAAATTTGAAGAGGGGTAGATCCGATAAGAAAAACAAACCTAGGTTTAAGAAGAGGGCTCCAACTCAAGAAGGGTCTAGTGCTACTAAGGCCAAGATTCGGAGTGGTAGTGGTTCCCAAGTGGTTAAGCCTACTTGTGCTACTTGTGGGAAGAAGAACTTTGGGAAATGTTTAACCGGTACCGGTGGTTTCTTTAGTTGTGGTACGGATAATCATAAGGTGAGAGATTGTCCTACTATATCGTCTAGAGGATGAGAGACCAAGCAAGTTACTGCTAATGCTCCAGATGTTGGTACACCAAAAAGGAATCATTTTTATGCTCTCCAAGCTAAGGGGGCAACTTCGGGTGAAGATGCCGGTAAGTTATAGTTTTCTCTCTTTAGTTGTTATGGGTGCCTTATACATGACGGAGTATGATGAGTAGTTGGGTTGTGAATTTTGTCTCTTCTTTTCTATTCTATTCAAGCATGATAGTTAGATTGTGATATTAGCATGTTGCAAATTGTTTAGGAATTTTGTTGAAAATGAATTTCATTGATATCCTTGAATTGTGTATTTCATAAGGTTATGTGTTGGTTATAAAATGAGTATATATGGTTTTGTCACTCACATTGTCATGCCTCTATAATAAATGTTTGGGTGTTGCATTAGTGACTTAGTAAGCATGCTTCATTGTAATGAAAATTGAAATTTTTGCTAAATTGTGCTTTCATGAGAAATGGTTATAATGTGTATATAAATGGTGTATATGAGCATGATAATATATGGAGAATAAAGTTTCTCTTATATGATATGAAGAGGTAGAGTCTTATTGCATGATGAGTTAGATGTTGTGCCTATTTTCTTGTTGTGTTTGAGTCTCATGGTTATGTGAAGTTTATGTTCCTCCTATCTATGTGTATAGTATATGTTGTTGTATGGGTATGATCATCTATTCTTGAGTCTTATCCCTTGAGAGTGTTTAAAGCGTAGAAAGTGTCGTTTGAGGACGAATGTTGTCCAAGTGGGGGAGAATGTAACATCCTTAAAACGAACTAGGTGACACTAAAGCCTATCATGTGTTTCATGAGCTGATAGGTCTTAAAATGGTTAATAATAATCTTAGAATGCAGAATGTGGAGTTTGGAAGTCCAATGTCCAAGAACGTCCAAGACGTTCGAAAGTTATACTTTAGACGTGCTTGTGTGTCCTTGTTTTAAGGTATTGTTTGGTGTCTAAATAAGTGGGGATGATCCTAGTAACTAGAGGACATATGTAGGGACAAAAAGTCCGATAACGACGCCCAAGGACCAGAAAAAGGGTCCTTGAGGAGGACCCTAACATGGGCTAAGCAAGCTGCCAAGGCAGCCAACATTTGAGGTCCAAGGTGTGTCGCGCCAGCTACAATTGAAGGGAAAATTTTTGCCCTACAACGGGGATAAAACGAACGATTTTGTCTCACAATTTTCCACAACCAAGAAATGGAAGTGCCTCCGTGACGTGCCGCCATGTCCCAGATTTGGTAGCATCGTTTTTAGGTCAAATTTGAGTTGGTTAAAAG
This sequence comes from Solanum lycopersicoides, assembly GCA_022817965.1. Lineage (NCBI taxonomy): Eukaryota > Viridiplantae > Streptophyta > Magnoliopsida > Solanales > Solanaceae > Solanum > Solanum lycopersicoides. The sequence continues at coordinate 43,151,357 of CM040627.1, forward strand.
GTCAAATAAGTACAGGGGTATTTTGGGTAATTTGAAGATGAGTTATGAAGGTTATATATTGAGTCTTTTTAAACTCCAAAACTCTCCAATAAAAGCTAAAGCGTCAACTCAAAACAAAAGTTCTCCATTACTTCTCTCTGAAACCTCTATTGTTAAAGCTTTGAAGCTCCAAGGAAGAAGATAGATTTTCAGAGTTTTTCTTCACCAATTTCATGGGATAATCTTCAATATGAGGTATGGTGTTTCATCCTTGAATCCTCTTCCTTTCAAGTAGTCAATTTCAATGGTTTTGAAAGATTATCCAAAACATGAAGTCTTCTATTTGTACTCTAGGTATGGGTTCTTGAATAAAACGATTTGAATCAATGATTTATGATAGAATTGATGTTAATTGAATTATTTTAGATCAAATTCTGTACGAACCCATGCAAATCATTATTTCCTATTTTTGGCTCTAATATGGGTGATTTGATCAAGGCTTAATTGTATTGAATTACTATGTAGATTGTGTTGGTCTATTGAATGACGTGTAGATTATGGTATAATTGTATATATGATGCTTTAATTTGATGATTTTCATATTGTATTTTGATAGATCAATTGTATAGTTCGATTATTGGTTTGGATTGATGTATATGGATATTGGTAAGAGCCTTGTAAATTGAACTGATTGAGAAGGTTATAGAATTTTGGTGATGATGATGGAATGGTGGTAACTTGACCTAATTCCTCTATATTGTGTAGTATATGTCTTGACTAGTGTTAATTGGTATGGTCCACTTATGGTGACGGTGCTTATATGATATAATTGTGATGAACATGGCCTTGTCGGCATTATTATTATTATAATAAGAATTGTGATGTTATCATGTTATGACTTATATAATTGATCAATGTGAGTTATGATTAAGTATATGTATATGTGTGACATAGAAGCATGAGTTCTCCTAATTGATTATCTGTCATCCTGATAGACTAGTGTGATGTCTCTAGTTGTATTGTTAGTGTATCTTGTTACGTTGACTTGGTTGTTCCTATGTGATACTTGACTATTGTTGTAAAGGTTATATGAAGATAATGAGTGTGTGTGTCTTGATTAGTAGAACTATGTCCTTCTTCTTGATACATGCTAAGTATGTGTACATAAACATCTTGACTTAGTAGGCTAAAGTACCTTTGTCTTGTATGTGTATGAATGAATGTTGAGTAAAGTCTTGGATTGGTAGACCTATAATGGTACTTCTAAGTATGACTAGTAAATGACCTTGGACAAGTAAAAAAAAGGTAAATAACTTGGAACCTTCAATATAGAAGAAAGTTACGATATCCCTGAAGTTGAAATTCTTAATGGTATTCATCTTGTGTGAATGGTGGACTTAGGAATATGTTGGTTGGAACGGAGGAAAACATCTCTAAGGAAGTCATTGAGCTATAATTATATTGACCATTGAGTGGCATCCCATGAGGACCCATCTTTGGTATTGTGATTGAACTTACTCTACGAGAACTAAGGCTAGCACCGAGAGAATATGTAACAACCCAAAAATGACTATGCTAAGTAATGCCTAAACGTACCTTGAATGCCTAGATTAGACCGGGTTCACACGGCTTGATGCACGTGGAACCAGACCTCAGAACCTATGCACCAGCCAAGCCAACCAACTTGGTGAGTTATTTGAGCTAGGCAAGATTGGGTCCAGCCATGTAGGGCACCCGAATAGTAAGATTTACCCGGATGAGTCTTAACCGAACTTGGAAGGGTTAATCTTAGGTTTGGAGGGTCTCGGGGTAAAATGGTCTTTTCCAGGCTAAGGGTAGTATTGTAATTACCCTAAATTATTTAATTAATTAATTAATTAATATAAAAAGTGGACAGTTCGGGTAGGGTTGACCCGAATTGACCAATTTTCACGAGAAGAGCTTCACCCGGGTTCGATCCTTGGTGGAAGCAATATTTAAGTTGAATTAATTGGTATTTAATTATCTGATTTAAGTGAGGGCATTTTAGTCTTGTCACTTAAGCCTTAGAAAAATCAAATTTTTATTTAAAATAACAAAGAGTCCTAGTTTGACTAAGTCCTTACCTAAAACTCCTACTCCTAAGCTTACTCTCACATCTCTCCACTCTCATTATCACGTCTCTCCACTCTCATTATCACATTTTCTTCATCAGTAAAAGAACAAAAAAATCAAAAGTTCATCACTCTTGAAGAACCTGTACGCTAAAACTCAAAAGAAAAAGTAAACTAAAAATGAAAAGCGAAAACATTATTCTAGACGGGTTGTGCTTGAAGTTTCGGTGGTGAGGCATTAATGTCGTGAGAGTTGGCTGTACATTGGAGCAGGTTTGGAAGGTGTTGAAGGACAGAAAAGGTATGGGTTTTCTTCCTCTTGGTCCCTTTCCCAAAATACCTTTAAGATTCAGTCGAATTCTAATCCGAAAACTAGGAATGTTTCCTTTTGCATGTCCCTGTCATTAGCTCCCATCGATTGTTGTAGGTTGGGTATGATTGCTGGTCGAATTTAGGGATGTAATGTGTTTTTGTGATGATTATGTTCATGGATGTATGTTCGGATTTATGTGATGATAAATATTTGTGCAATGTGTGTGTGGCCGTGGTTCTTGGTCATGGGTTGGAGCATGAAAATGACATGTTAAATTCTTGTGTTTTTGTATGAAATTACTTGGAAACAAATGCATATAATAATGTACGAAATGTCCAACGAATTTTCCATAAAAATCTAACGTATAAATGTTGAGAAAAGGTGGATTGAAAGGATGACCAAATTTCAAGAAAACTAGAAATTTCGTCTCGGCATAGGCAGTGTTGAGGAATTTGGATTTCAATTTTTTTTTAAGACATGAGGTCATTAGGGATTGAACCCAAGGCCTTACCATATGCAGGCTGCTGAAAAATTTGATATTAAATGTGAGGTAAGGGGGATTCGAAATGGGGTAAGGTTGGGTGAAGAAACAAAAGAAAAAGGGAAATAAATAAAATAGTGAGTGTGCGGATCGAACCCACAACTCCTCGGATAGGTGAGAAAATTAGGAGAAAAACTAAAGAAAAATAAAATGACGTTGTGGGGGGTCGATCCCACATCCTCTTGGTCTCAAATGAAAAAGTGAGGAAAGAAAAGAAAGAAAAAAGGAAGTGTAGGCGTTGGGGATCGACCTCGGGTCCCCAAGCCGAAAATATAAACCAAAAATTTAATATGAGACTAAGTGTTGCTCAAGGGATTCGAAATTGGGTTCCCTTATCAAATTTCGTATTGATACATAAGTCTTACGTGAATAAATATTTAATGAATGCTGCTTATAGGAATCGAAATCGAGCCTTGGCATATTTACAAGATGCATAAGTCTTGTACCATATAATCTGGGGTAAGATTAAGTCACTTAGACGAATTATGGACGAAGCCTCATGGCTTGTAAGTATGGGCTCATAAGTCCAGCGTACGTTTAAAAGTAAGTGAACCTAAGATGTTTATGATGAAATGATGTGATCCCAAGAGGGTTAAGTAAGAGTGTGAAATACACAAAAAGGCCAAGTGCATTGGCATATGATGAATTGAACATTCACATAATGGAGTGAGTAATTATGAAGAGCTAATATGCTAAAGTTAATAAATGTGGTGACAACATGATAAGAGGCTAATATGAAAGACGGGATCAATCTCAAATGAGCCTAATAAGTGTTACCAAAAACCGTACTCACCTATGAGAGTGTAAAGCTAATAAAGAGACCAGTCTCTAAGAAACACTCTAATGAAAGTATTGAGATTAATACACACTTAATACTAATAATGATATGAGAAATCATCTAATGAGCAATGATGCCCTCATGCTAGAAGTCATCTTCTATGATGTGTGAGATGAATGTAATGGAACTTTATACGGAGCACCGATAGGCTAGCTATGAGTCGTGATTCCTTCTTTCGGGAAGGCAGAGGTTCATGTGAATCTCATGAGAGGAGACTGTCTGTTTAGCCGGGTATGGGTCTCCTTATATCTCCTAGTCTTTGAACCTATGCAGCCAACATAGGGTTCTCGCAGGGTTCAATTACCTATACACGCTAGCATGTTTTGGTTTCACTTTGGCCGGTGATTCCACCTCTTTTTGGTGTGGGGTAGACACTGGATTTCATGAGCTCACATGATCTATGTCGGTTAAAGTTAATGTTCCCAAAGAAAGAATGAGGCCATCCTCATGTAATGCACACCATGAAATGAATGATACCAAAGGTGTTTGGATAGGATAATCCAGAGGTGAACTAGTCTCAAGTAATGACACTAGGTCATTCTTAGTTATTGCACAGTGAACCCGAAAAGAGTCCTAAAAACATCCTAGGTATATAAATGAATGAAAAATGAAGTACGTATGAATGAATGAAGCAGACTTTGTGTTTGATAAAGAAGGTTCCCTAGTTGAGGTCCCATATATTGAGCCCTCATTTAGGAAGTCCTAATGTTAAGTCCGTGATTCCAAGGTCTCACGGCATACGAACAAATGACATATGATATATGTATGTGCTAAATGAAGTGTGTTATGTGTTGTGTGCAATATGAAAAGAATGATAATGCATGTTACTCTCATAGCATGACTTTCCTAATCTGATTTGGCAAGTCCAACTGACTTCTCTTTCCATAATTCATATCGGTAGGAGAGAGCTCTTCTTAATCATGCGTGTCCTTGGTGTGTACTTTCATACACCCATACTTAGTACAAGTGTGTACTAATCCCATACAACCCTTTACTTTTAGGTACAGGTGCAGGTGGACGCTAGAGCTTACGAGACTACGTTGAAGTTATCCGGACGTGGAGCATTCATCCGGACTTGGTAGGCCCTCATGCTTGCGAGGATGCTTAACTCTTATATTCTAGCTTATACGTAGACATGAGCTAGTGGAGGATGTTCCAGAAGCGTTTCTGTCTTACTTATTTTCAGACGTCGTATTGGTGCCATTTTGGCAACTTTATCTTAATGCAGTTATGAACTATTTCCTTTATTTGAATATCTCATTATTAGATGGTTGTTGTGAACTAATGTGATATAATGCAATTCTTACTATAAAGTCTATGTATACTTCAAAGAAAACAAAAGTTTTAAATTTTCCGCTAAAATTAACCTATACGATGTAATGATGACGTATGTAGGCTTGTCTGCGACCTCTGAGAGGTCAACGACGCCGGTTTCGGCTAGGGTCTAGACCCCAGAATATTCTTGGGGTGTGACTCTACTTCAGTGGATACTAGAGTACAAAGAAACCCCTTATATTCCTTAATTATGTTACTACATGGGATGTGTCCTAGTTCTACCATTTACAAGTAGAACAACCTCCATCGTAGTAGGGTAGACTCCGGATTTCATGCCTAGCTAGTATGGTCTATGTCGGTTAAGGCCTATTATCATCATGTGGAATAAATTCTAAAGTTGGAGAAGTTCTACAACGTTAGGTAGTGGAATGGGATGCTATTTAGACATGGCATGAGTAGGCTTTGAGGATGTTAGGATGTAGGTTCCCTAGGTTTTTTCTAAGACCACTATGTAAAGTGTTTAATTGATAAAATGTCTCTTAATTTGCTTAATAAATGATTATGAATTAATTTAATGTATGTTTAATAGAATGATTTCTATATAGGGTAGCTTTGAGGGTTGCTAAGGTAGGCTTGGAGAGATTGTATGGGCGATATCTTATGTCTTACATAGGTAAATCTTGAAGTAACCTTAGTTATTGAGATAATGTAATGAAAAGGGAATAATCTTATTGTAGGTAGTCTTAAGGATTATTTCGGTGTGCCTGAAGAGGGTGTATGAGCGGTCTCTTCTTGTCTTACTTATGTAAGTCTTAGGATAACAATTGGTACGAGGGTTATATGCTTATATAGTTTGAAGTGATGTTGATGTTATATTGTGCATTACTTGGAATATGTCTTATATGTGAAGTTTGTGTTGAAAGTGGTTCTTATACTTATGTTATGATGTTTTCTTCAAAAGAGCATGTTTTATACAAATTTCCTTTTAGCATGATTTTATTGCATATCACCATACTTAGTGCATTCTAATGTACTAATTCCATATATTGTCTTATCTTTTAAAGGTGTAATTTTAAGTGAAGCTTGGATATTTGCATCCTTTCAATCATGTTTTGGTATGTTCTCAATTTATTCAAGGACATAGATATGTTGAGCTTTTCTATTCAAAGACATTGTAATAGACTTTGATATTTTCTATTTCATTGATGTATGGGCTGTGACCCAAGATATTCGTGAGTCTAAGATGGCTACAAGAGACTTAGCATTTCATAAGTTGTTTTATAAAAGAGATTTGAACTTGTTGTGACAACTTTTAATTCTGCACTACTTTTCATATATCGATATGCCATGAATGATGTCTAAGGGCTTGTATAAAACCTCTGTGAGATCGAGTACGCCGCGTAACAACTTGAGGATTCCATTTATTTTAGTGTATTCCCTCGAGGTATTACAGGTGGTCCTTTGAGAGTCGTACCCGGAAGTTTCGACCCTAAACATGACCTTTTAGGTTCTAGGGTCACCTCCTATCATTTTAGACCTCAATTGACACACCAAAACACATGAAACAGGCTAAGGCATACTAGCACACACATAAGACGAGTTTTTGAACGTCTTGGTCATTCTTTGACGTTTGACCTTAAACCTCTTCAAACCGACTACCACAAGTTGTGACACATCTTATAAACGATTTATTGAATTTTAAAACAGATATGAGTCTCTATTTTATATTATTTTCGTTTTGGGGTCATAAAATAATGCTACCTCAAATCATGATAGGTCTTCGTGATGCCCAATTGGATAGAGTATAAAAATCATATGCTTCATAAAGTTTCAGCTAGATCAAACCCCAAACTCTCAAAACATAAATACGGGCTTCAAACCTCAAAACCCTATATGAACATAAGGTTGTCTGGAGGTCATCACCCCTTAATAGTTGAACTCAAAGTGCCACCACGACGTCATCCTCAAATTATGGCTACAGATTTGATCAAGCAAAGATTATTGAATTCCCACACAGGCTACGACACGCCTAGATACTTAAACATCCAACTAGACCATATAATTAACTGTGGAATTTAATTGAATTTCAAAAGCTAAAGGTTATTCCACGATATACAGGAAATCTATACTACACTTACAGAATGTCATTCTTCATAAGGAATCACCACTACATATTCTTTTCATGGATGATAGAGAATAGAGAGGCCATTTTCTTTCAAAATCCCAATCTAGTGACCTTTCCTTGAATATGCTAAATCTGGCTCATGATGTGCTAAAGAATCTTGTTATCCATGTATATCACACATTGAACAACTTACATATAGTCCCTCTTGATCTTAAGTAAACCAGCTAGTGTTTCAAACTTCAAGTCATGAGTAGGGTAGTTACACATATGTAGCCTTAGACACCTTGATGCATAAGCAATAACTCAACCTTCTACATTAATACATAACCAAAACAAATGTCAGATACAATACAATAGACTTTGAGTCCCTCACCATGAACTAGCAGTGCAAATATGAGAGTAGTAGTAAGAAACACCTTTAGCTTCCAAAGATAACCTCACACTCCTATAACCATTAAAAAGGGGTATCAAGGCGAGTTAACCGACTAAGAGGTCTCCATTAGTTGAGAAGCACTCTTCAAACAGTCCATAGAAATCTAGTAATCATACGAACATTGAATATCAATAATTCTAGTGAGCCTAGTTCTATAAGGAATAGCATAAATCTTTTCCAGATCTACCTTCATACAATATTTGGACACCACGTGCCCTAAGCTTTCTATAGACAAAAACAATAATATGCTCGTTGAGAATTTTGCATAAGGTCGTTAAGCTCTCAACATCTGGAGAGCAATCCTCAAATACTTATCATGATCACTCCTACTCCGCGGGTATACATTAATGTAATCTATGAACACAATGACAGACAAATCAAGATATAAAATAAACGCGCTCATAGTGGCCATATCGAGTCCAAAATGTTGTCTAAGGTATGTATGTCTCCTAATAATTTGCTGATGAACTGGACCTTATACTAATGTTCATGAATAATACGACACCTTGAAGCTGGTACAAAAGATCGTCAATCCTAGGTGTGGGTTAACATTTTTGCGGTCACCTTATTCAGCTATCTATAGTCAATATAAATGTGCATCACACCATCCTTCTTCTTCAAAAATAGAATGAGATCGCCCTATGGTGGTAAAAATGTGTGATGAACTCTCTTCCAAAGAGATCTTAAAGTAGAACGATGAGTTCCTTACAATCTTAAGGAGCCATCTACTTCGGCAGAATATAAATGGGTTGAGTACTTGGTTCAAGCTCAGTAGCGATGTCTATATCATCATCTTGGGGTAGATCTGGTAAGTTGATTGAAACATATCTAGGAAATCACAAATCACTAGAATTGACTCAATTGGAGAGACGTGCCTACGAAATCCTACACATAGGCCAGATAAAACAAATACCCACAAGACACTACCCTTAAAGCTCGAAAAAATTATATAACTCAAACAATTTTTCTATAGAAGGAGCCCTACCATACCACCAAGGAATACCAAGAATGTCTAAGGTAACAGTCTTAGAGAAATAGTTCGAGACAAAATCGTAGGGAGTAACTTTCAAGATTTATGCTACACGCTACGTGTGACACGGTATATTAGACCCTAAGACGCCTTACACAAGACACTTGACATGAATAAAACACTATATCATAGAAAATATGATAAATAAAGGTAATAAGTCACATATCAATAAAAGAGTTCTGACTTAAAGCGAAAGTAAAGTCATAGTCTCAATAATCCATTCAAGTAAATTAAAAGAAGTTTTGGGGACATAAGAAACACACCTTGTACAACGTTTGAAACTAAAAGTGATCAGCAAATATCTAGGAGTGGATGTCATGACCTAAGCCTTTGTGATTGGGACCCACACTAACCCTCCGGTGGGAGAACCATTACTACAGCCCGACTAATCTACTTAATGAAACTAAAACATTTAAAGATACGGAAGTATGATTAAATGACGAACTAAATAATGCGTTACCATAAACTGTGAAACTTTAGCCAAAACGACTACGCTAATTATCGGTGAAATTTAACATCTAGAAACTAAAAGTCATTGTACCAACACTCTACTAATTGACTACTCTAAGAAAAAAGGTGTAACACAGAAAACTAAACATAAGTAAATGTCTATAATGTCTGGTTTTAGTCCTAAAGGAATGTACTAATAACATGATTGATCCAACGCAACCTCAAAGAACTGGTTCACCATAAAACCCGGTTTTTGTCAAAAAACTCCAAGATGAGGTCTGTCAGAAGCCGCCTAAATATGCTTTATACTCAATAAGAAAGAGCGATTGAAGTATGAGTACACGCACCATAATGTACTTGTAGTATCACGCATCTACCCTAGTAAGCAAAATATATACAACGAAACCACTCTTTAGGACATCAGTCTAGTGTTCTTGGTTTTGCGACCTCCCTCTCGAGGCAAGATGAAAATACATGGGTAGTTTTATATTTGCAACTACAAACCCATTAAATTAAACCACAACCCCTAGGTGATATTACCATTAAATTACTTCTAATCCTATCAGCAAGCAAAACCTAGATATAATATCAACAAATATTTGCTAAATCACACCCTAAAAATAGGGATTTTTATACCCACATCAAACAATAATCAAATATACTTAAAATGATAAAGGAATCTAATGTGTATAAGAGATTAGACCTTAAAATGGCAAAGGAAGGTAAATAGAGAAGACCCACTTCCATGATTGGAAGAAGAACTTCTTTCTTCAAACTTCCTCAAAATCCTCTAAAACGTGAGAGAAATTTTTTAAAAACATAAGTTCTTAAACTGGAAAAATATCTTAATGTTTTGTCTCCAAAATTCTATATCTAAATAATAAAAGACTTTAGTATTTATAGGTTTCATATTTACTACTGATAAGATCTATTCGGCGTCTTTAGTCGTGAATCACTGAGTGATTCGACTATTCCCCCTTTCTCTGGTTCGTCGATATTTGTTCCGTACCTTTTTTTCCATGCATATTCTAATGTTGGGCTGAATAACTGTGCTTCGCGGAATTATTTGGTGAAGCATCAATTGCTCCTATTCATCTCATTTTGATCCACTTTCTGTTGAGGTCGCTTGCTGTAACAGAAGGTGGAACTCTAATATAGGGCTTATCGCCAAGTATGTATTGAAATGCGTGATTTGCATATTTGGTTGTTTTCATCCATTTTGAGAATAAGTGTCAATGATCCAACCAAATTCTCAAATACCTGAAACTTAGAGGTTTTTATCAGATATCGAGATAAAATATACAATTTAGGACACTATTTGCATTAAAAATAATGCCCTAGATGAGTCCAATTAGGGGACACATCATCCACTCATTTGATCAAACTCGTAATTAAATCCCCAATCCGTTACAAATTTTCCCTATATCTCACTTGACTCATATTTCATCCAATTCTGGCCGAGGCGAAAAATTTCAAAATTATTAATAAAACATTTCTGACCAAAATTCTTTCTCCATTGGATTTTCAATAACTACGGGAATAAATCATTACAATAGATGTCAATTTTCCCATCACTCCTCTGCGAGTTATAAACTAGAAAAAACTTGCAAAGGCAAGAGTAAAGTAGTACCTGAATTTTCGTATAACTGAGGATACTTGTCTTGCATGTCTTTCTTTGTTTCCCATGTAGCTTCCTCAACCGGATGATGCTTCCATTAAACTTTCACAGATTTCATCTTGTTGGTTCCTCAACTTTCAAAAATTGCAACGAAGAATTCCTATTAGTTATTTATTATACTTAAGGTCTATGTCTAACAAAATAGAGTCTCATTTAATGATTTAATCTTCATATCCATGATAATTTTTCAACATGGACACGTGAAATACTAGGTGGATCCCAGATATGATAGTAACTAAGCCAACCTATAAGCCATTGGCCTACATAGTCAAGAATCACAAATGATCAAATTTTGTACTGCGGGGGATAGTTCATCGAGTTCAACGAATAACTCGACGAATCGCCCATATTTTAGTGCATCGCCTTTTTGTGCTTTCGACACCATTTTTATGTCATGAACCATTGGGTGGTATAGTACTTCCTTGTGAAACTGTTCGGTGGTGGGCTGATTTCTCCTTTGGGCTGGAATGAAGGTCAAAGTATGTTCCTTCGATGATGCCCCAAGTTTGCTTGGCGATGCTCATGCTTCACTTTCATTGTTATTTTAAGCCTTTTTGTTCCTTTTTGTGCCATAGTGTTAATAATTTCTTTGAAACTTTACAATTTTCTTCAGATATTGAGATAAAAAGGCATTAGAGGATACTATTTCTATTAAAATACTACTAAATGAGGCCAATTTGTGGACTCGTCAAGCATCTCTTTAAGGGTGAAAATCAGTACTTAAGTTCACCTTTTAACCCAAGCCTTTATGAAATAATTTCAAGAACTGTGCAATAAACTGTGCACCTCTATACGAAATAATCAAAACTCGCACCACATGAATCTAACTTCCTCTTGAAGATATAACCTTACAGTCTTCTATTAATTGGGTAGTCTTCACCGGCAAAAAGTTGGATGATTTTTTCATTTTATCAGCAATCACCAAATTAGAATCATGCTTCTTGCGAGAACTTGGTAATCTTGTAATGAAATCCATATTTATTATCTCCCACTTCCATTCAGGAAGTTCTACATTCTGAGCCACGCCAGACCTTTGGTGCTCTACTTTGACTTGTTGGGAATTCGAACACTTAGTAACAAACTTTGCAATGCCCTTCTTTGTACTGCTTCAGAAATAAACCTCTCTCGAATTGTGATACATTTTTTTGGAACACGAATGGATATAATATCTGGAGTAATGAGATTCCTCTCTGATCCGCTCTTGGAGTCTATAAACCCTTGGTACACTCAATCTACCTTTATACCTCAATACACCTTCTCCCCCTTGATCAGAAGCCATTAGTTTTTACTTCTGAACATTTCCCCCGATTCAAGTAAAATGTGATCTTGGTCTTGCTTCTCATAATTCACTACTAACACTAATAATTATTCATCCACATTCATCACCACTACTCCACTTTTTGTGGAATAAATTAGTTGAACTCCTTGTGAGAAATATATGGGGAAAATATTATTGAATTGTGTATCTAAATTGTTATATTGAGACCTTATTTATAAATACTACATTAGAATTCTTTTCCAACTAGGATTCCTACTCTTATTCCTATTCGTATTCCTATATTAAGTAGGAAATAATTATTTATATTCTAACACTACCCCTCAAGTTGGTGCATGAAAATCATATGTACCTAACTTGTTACAAATGTAATTAATATGACGACCTATGAGGGAGTTAGTTAACATATCTGCAAGCTGATCATTTTTCTTCAAGAATTTTGTAACAAGATCTCCTAAGAGTATCTTTTCCTTGACAAAGTGACAGTCAAAATCAATATGCTTAGTCCTTTCATGAAACATTGTATTTGATGCGATATGAAGATCCTCTTGATTATCACACGCAAGTTCTCTCTTATTAATTTTGCCAAATTTTAGTTCTCCTCGCAACTGTTTGATCCAAAATAGCTCACAAGTTGTTGTCGCCATTGCTCGATATTCTTATTCTTGATCGAGCAACCACATTTTGTTTCTTACTCTTCGACGAACCAAATTACCTCCTACTAAAACACAATATCAGGATGTTGAACGTCTTTCAGAGGCTGATCCTACCCAATTAGCGTTTGTATATCCAATGATATGCTCATGGCCTTGATCATCAAAGAGTAGTCCTTTACCGGGAGCTAACTATATATATGTTGGAATACAAACAACTATTTCACAATGACTATCACAAGGGGAAGTCATAAAACTGACTTACAACATTCACATGAAAAGAGATGCCAGGCCTAGTCACTGTGAGATAATTCAACTTTCCAACAAGCCGTCTAAACGTTTAAGGATTACTAAGTGGCTCCCCATGTCCTGGAAGGAGTTTAACATTGGGATCCATAGGAGTGTTAATAGGGCTACATCCCATCATTCATGTCTCCTCAATAATGACTAAGACATACTTGCGTTGAGAAATAGCAATACCTATTCTGGACTGAGCAACCTCAATACCTAGAAAATACTTCAATATGCCAAGATTTTTAGTATGGAAGTGCTTAAAGAGAGTTGCTTCAAATTGGTGATAACATCTTGATCTTAACCGGTGATAACAATATCATCAATGTAAAGAACCTAATAGATACATTGACTTGGTGCAGAATGCCGATAAAACACAGAGTGATCGGCTTCACTAAGATTCATGCCAAACTTCTGAATTACTTTGATGAACTTCTCAAACAAAGATCTAAGAGACTGTTTGAGACCATAGAGTGACCTATGCAATATAAATACAAAGCTACTAGATTCCCCTGAGCAACAAAACCAGGTGGTTGCTCCATATTGACTTCTTCCTCAAGATCACCATGTAGAAAAGCATTATTAATGTCCAACTGATGAAGAGGCCAATGAGGAATGACAGACAATATTCTTAATGTACAACTGATGAAAAGGCTAAAGGAACGACAGACATAGATAGAAAAAGACAGACAAATGCTATTTTAGCCACAGGAGCGAAAGTGTCACTATAATCTAGCCCAAATATCTGTGTAAACCCTTTGGCAACAAGATGATTTTTAAGTCGATCAACCTGACCGTCTAGACCAATTTTAACTGCATAAACCCAATTACAACCATCAGTAGATTTACTAGTAGGAAAGGAGACAAGCTCCCAAGTACCAATATTATGCAAAGTAGATATCTCATCAACACTTGCATGCCTCCACTCAGAATGAGAAGGTGCTTCACTTGTAGTCTTGGGAATGGAAATAGAGGATAAAGATGACACAAGGTCATAATGGGGTGATGATAGACGATGATAACTTAAGAAGGTATAATGTGGGTTAGTATTTCGAGTGGATCCTATAAACTTTTGAAGTGTAAGCAGTTCTCTAGGAGAAGGCAAGTCCGCAGTAGGAGTAGGGTATGCCGCATGACATGAATCATTTTGGACTAGGGCTAGCAGTGGACGGAGATGATAAGTTAGTAGTGATGGAAGTACAACTGTAGATGCAGAAAAAATTGTAGATTCCTCAAAGGTTGGCATAAGTACCTGAGGTATGGGTAGGACCATAAATACATCAGGATTATCACATGATGTATAGTGAGGCTGAGACTCAAAATATGTAACAACACTGGACATAAGGTATCGATGAAGATTATGTGAATAACAACGATACCATTTTTAGAATCGCGAGTAACCAATAAAGACAGATTTGAGGGCACGAGGTGATTATTTATCTATCCAGGGGCTAAATTATGAACAAAGCATGTGCTCCGAATGACACGAGGAGGGATATGATAGAGATGTGACTTAGGAAACAGTGTGAAATGTGGAACTTGATTCTAAATAGAAGAAAAGGGCATTCTATTAATTAAAAAGCAATATTAAAGGACTGCATCTCCCCAAACACACAGCGGAACATGGTATTCAATGATGAGAGTGCGAGCAGTCTCAATGACATGCCTATTCTTTCTTTGTGCTACACCATTTTGCTGAGGAGTGTATGGACAAGATGTTTAGTTAATAATTCCTTGGTGAGACATGAACTTCTGAAACTGGAATGATACATATTATAAAGCATTATAACTACCAAAAGTACGAATAGAAACACCAAAGTGATTTTGTGTTTCAACAAAGAAACTTTTGAATATAGAAAATAACTCCGAACGATCTTTTATTAAGAAAATTCATGTGCATCTCGAATAATCGTCAATGAAACTAACAAAATAATGAAATCCTAATGTGTAACTAACTCTACTAGGAACCCAAATATCATAATGAACTAATGAATATACTCTCTAAGCGACCCTCAGTACTACGTGAAAATGTGCACGAGTGTCTTTCCCAAGTTGACACGACTCACAATCTAATTTGGATAAACTAGACAAACTAGGAACCATTTTTTTCAATTTGGATAGACTCGGATGTCCCAAATGATTGTGAGTTAGATCTGAGGAATCGATAACAGAGCATGTTGTTTTTAAGGAATTTGAAGAGGTAAGATAGTAAGGGCCTTGTGATTGATGTCCTGTTCCAATCGTTTATCCTGTACTACGGTCCTGCATGAGAAACAAATTATCAAAAATGTAATGCTACAATATAGGGCTTTCTTCATTTTCAAATGACTAACAGATGCTAGATTAAAGGAAGAACCAAGGATATAAAGAATAGAGTCTTGGGTGACAGAAGATACGGGTTGGTTTTTCCAACCCCTTTTGGTTTTGTTTGGAACCCATTGGCATAAGTAATAGCTGGAAGAGACTGTGAACAAATAATATCATAAAAAACTGATTTATTACCAGAGATATGATATGAAGCCTCTGAGTCTATGACCCATGATCCAAGAATGCTAAACTGTGACACACAAGTAAAAGAATTACCTGCAACAGAAACATCGGGTTGTGCAACCGAAACTATTTGTGGAGACGTTTGTTTATTTTCATAATACGGAAGGAACTCTTTATATTCCTTTAGAACAATAGAATCATAATTGGGTGGTTGATTATGCAAAATATAACATATGTCACTAGTGTGTCCAGGGTTATGACAATGACTACACTTGGATCGAGGTTTTACAAAATATTGTTTACTTGCACGATTTTGAAGGAGATCATTATATTCCTTTAGAATAATAGGATCATAACTAGGTGGTGGACCATGTGAAAAATAAAATATGTCACAAGTGTGTCCAGGTTTATGACAATGACTACACTTGAATTGAGGTTTTCCAAACCGTTCACCCCCTCGGTTGTCACGACCAGGGAGCACTCCCTAGAAGTAACATGGCGTATTTGATCTCTCAAATGTCTTATATGAGCCCATAGTTATCATTCATTGCATTGTCATAGGTAAATTTAGCGGAAAAGTTAAAACTTTCATCGAACATCATATGCTAGAATCATCACTTCATATATATAAAATATTGTAATATATAGTTAGACTCTAAGTCTTTTTTGGCATCTTAGTCTCAACATCAATAGAGTAGAATAGGGACACGACCCTTTAACATCATAATATAATATCTATGCTAATATATATAATTTGAATGAAACATAATGTAGGAAATCCTTGAAACACAAGGATCACTTTCCTTGATCTTGGGAAACAAATATCAAGCCCTTCACCTTATAGACATCCTTTAAGCATCCATAACCTATACTTTGTGTTAAAAGATGAAGAAAAATGGTGTTAGTACAAGAATGCACTAATTATGGCAACCATGCAAAAACAGGCATTTAAAGAGGACATTTTCTTAGAAAACCATGCATCATGCCTTTTAGTAAGACTTCATAAAGACTTTGATATAAAAAGAACAACATAGATCATATACATCATATAGGCATGGACACTATTCATAACATCACATAAAGTCACATAAGTCATCTAAAGCTCATTTAACATTTAATGACATTATCTTATCTTTTACCTTAATTCTTTAACCCCCAAGTAAATCTCTAGGAACACTTGGTGCAATGTATGAATAGTTTCCCAATCCACCATCCACACTCAAGCATCACCTTAAGGTCACCAAGGTGAACATTTACATAACCTTCATGTACATAAACATAGGCATTCATAGGAACATAACATATCCAAAGACACCTACTTTACATATGAACCAATATATTCCATGAACCACATATAAAACTCACTTCAAGACCACATGCAAGTCAACACTACCAACAACATCATAATAGGCAATAGTCAACAATAGCACACTTGGACTTCATTTCATATAGACATCAAAAGACTTTACTCATAATCCCAATCTAAGCCCACTAGTGCAATGTACATGTGAAGTCCATAACCTCACACATACTTAGTAAACTTATAAAGAGACTACAAGCCTATCATTCACTTCATACATCAACATTACAAGTATAGTCAACTACATACATGCCAAGTAAGACCTTCATCATTTAGTCAACAAGACCAACATTATGCATATAAGGTAAGACCACATCATATGGACATCATAGGACTCATACCATGAAAATTATCATACAATTGGGTCAATAACATAATATTATGCATAAAAGACATGTCAATAGCCATACACATATAGAACACCTTCCTAGAACTCCCTTCATGAACTACTTGTTATTTATTATACTTAAGGTCTATGTAACAACCCGAAAATGACTAGGCTAAGTAATGCCTAAACGTACCTAGAATGCCTAGATTAGAACGGGTTCACACGTCTTGATGCGCGTGGAACCAGACCTCAGAACCTATGCACCAGCCAAGCCAACCAATTTGGTGAGTCAGTTGAGCTACGCAAGGTTGGGTACAGCCATGTAGGGCACCCGAATATTAAGATTCACCCGGATGAATTTTAACCGGACTTGAAAGGGGTAATCTTAGGTTTGGAGGGTCTAGGGGTAAAATGGTCTTTTTCAAGCAAGGGGTAGTATTATAATTACCCTAAGTATTTAATTAATTAATTAATTAATGAAAATAGTGGACAATTCGGGTAGGGTTGACCCGAATTGACCCATTTTCGCGAGATGAGCTCTACCCGGGTTCGATTCTTGGTGGAAGCAATATTTAAGTTGAATTAATTGGTATTTAATTATCTAATTTAAGTAAGGGAATTTTAATCTTGTCACTTAAGCCTTAGAAAAATCAGATTATTTTTTTAAAAATAACAAAGAGTCCTAGTTGACTAAGTCCTTACCTAAAAGTCCTACTACTAAGCTTACTCTCACATCTCTCCACTCTCATTATCACTTCTATCTACTCTCATTCTCACGTTTTATCCATCAGTAAAAGAACAAAAAAATCAAAAGTTCATCACTCTTGAAGAACTTGTGCGCTAAAACTCAAAAGAAAAAACTAAACTAAAAACGAAAAGCAAAAACATCATTCTTGACGGATTGTGCTTGAAGTTTCGGTGGGGAGGCTTTGGTGTCGTGGGAGTTGTCTGTCCATTGGAGAAGGTTTGGAAGGTGTTGAACGACAAAAAGGTATGTGTTTTCTTCCTCTTGGTCCCTTTCCCAAGAGACCCCTAAGTTTCAGTCTATTCTAATCCGAAAACTGGGAATGTTTCCCCATTGCATGTACTTGTCACTCGCTCCCATCGATTATTGTAGGTTGGGTATGTTTGCTGGTATAAATTAGGGATGTAACGTGTTTTCGTGATGATTATGTTCATGTATGTATGTTTGGATTTATGTGACTCATAATTATGTCTTTTCGAAATTTTGTGATAAGTATGTGTGTACATTGTGTAGGCCGTAACCCTTGGTCACAAATTAAAGTGTGAAAAAGGCATGTTGAATCCTTGTATTTTGTAGGTTTTTTGACGACTCTGTTCCATTTTGAATCTCTCTTTAATCACCTTAACCTTATCCATAGCTTGGTAAACTAGATCTGGTTTAATGAACCATGCTTCAATAACTTCGAACCACCCAATTTTTAATAGTATCTTCTCCCATAAAGAGCTTCGTATGGAGCCATTTGGATGCTCGAATGATAATTGTTGTTGTAAGAGAACTCAATAAGAGGAAGTTGATCATCCCCATTCCCCTAAAAATAAATCATGCATGCCCTCAACATATCTTATAAGTTCTGGATAGTACGTTCTTCTTGCCCAACCCTCGAAGGATGAAAATCAGTACTTAAGTTCACCTTTGAACCCAAACCTTTCTGGAAAGATTTCCAGAACTATGCAGTAAATTTTGCCCCTGTATACGAAATAATTGAAATTAGGACACCATGAAGTCTCACCACCTCCTGAATGTATAACTTTGCATAATACTCTCCATAATGAGTAGTCTTTGTCGATAAAAGTAGGCTGATTTTGTCATTCTATCGACAATCACCCAAATTGAATCATGCTGCCTGCCAGACCTTGGTAATGCTGTAATGAAGTCCATATTAATCATCTCCCACTTCCATTCCAAAATTTCCATATTCTGAGCTAACCCTCAAGGTATTTGGAGCTCTACTTTCAGTTGCTGGCAAATCAGACACTTGGCAAAAAATTTAGGAATACTCTTTTTCATACCATTAAACCAATATACCTCACTCGAATCACGGTACATCTTTGTGGAACTTGGATGAATGGAATATCTTGATCTATGATCATCCTCCATGATCCTCTCATACAACCCATCCACCATAGGTACATACAATATACCTTGATATCTTAATACACCATATCCCCCTTGTTAAAAATCTAATACTCTTTACTTATGAAAATTTTCCTTCAATTCAAGCAAAATGTCATCTTGGTCTTGCTTTTCTTTCACTTCTAACACTAATGACAATTCAGCCCCATTCGTTGTCACGACTCGGATTCTGGAATCCAACCCGCGACCGGCTTCGTTAACCTCTCAGAGGTCGCAGACAAGCCTCTTCTTTGCTTTCATCACAATCATACAGTTAAATTTGCGGAAAAGTTAAAACTTTTTAATTACTTAACGAAGTGTACATAGACTTCATATAGTATTGTATAAGAGTGATATTCTAATATCTAAAACTCAACAACCATCTATCAATATATTAAACAAATGAACTAAATGGCTGTAATAATAATAATAATAGTTTGACAATTGGCCTTATTACAACGCTTGAACAAATACTTGAAAAGAAACGCTAGGGACAGTAGTCACTAACTATATCTAATGTACTAAGCTAGAATAATAAAGTGTAGCATCCTAGAACTCAAGAGGACCTACCAAAGTCAGGAGATCGCTATTCCAAACCGCTTTGTCGAACTTCAACCTTCTTGAGAACCTGCGCCTATAAAATAGTAAATATATATGGGGTTAGTACACACTTGTACTAAGTATGGGTGTATGAACATAACACATAAGGGACTATGCATGAACAAGGAAAGCTCTTCCTAAACAACATGTCGTTTTCTGGAAAGTGACGTTACTTTCTTACTTATATCGTTAATCTTGAATTATAATATGTATATGACACATTCTCATACAATTAAGGCACACAACTCGTTTTCTATATGAAAATAAGACCTTGGAATCATGAACATAATTTTAGAACAACTTAATCAAACGCTTACTATTTTACTTTTTAGGCCGAGAGTTACCCCTTTCATACTTAGATTATTTTTCAGTCTTTTTCTTCTTTCTGTTGTGTAGTTCAATGATCTCCTATAATCTTATGTTTTACTTATAAGTGCAATGATTCATTGTAGTCCCATACCTACAATGAATCGATTAAGCAACTCACAAGACTAAGGAAAAGATTTGGCTACCCTACTTACAAGTTAGATTTCTCATTCTTATTTGATTGGGTGTACATGTATTTATAAGCCAATCTTCATTGGCTATGCCCCTTAAAATTGGTTGTTGGAGATAAATATTTCATTTTTAAATTTGGGTACGAATGTTTTATAATCCAATCTATATTGGCTATGCCCCTTATTAGATTATTAACCCTAGATGTATACCTTAAGACATCTATTCATACTTCAATATTGGCTTAAGCCACTAACTTGTTGTTTCTATCAAACACTAGTGATTATTGTTCATTAAGCTCTTACTTTACTTAGTTCACTGTGAACTTATGATTATACTTCTTTGTTCGATTGTTCACTTTGAACATGCTACTTTATTCTTTCTTACTCTCTTAATGAATTCTCTTAGCATTAACGGAAGTAGATCATGCGAGATACATGAAATCCAGTGTCTCCCCCATAACGAAAAGGGGTGATTCACCGAATAAAGTGAACCAAGCTCCGAGTCTTCCCCACACCAAAAAGTGGGGTCCACCAGCTAAGGTGAACCGTGTCGATGTCTTCTCCACACCATAAAGGGGGTTCACGACTGTAGTGAACCGGATACTTTTCCTGAACTTTAACCGACATAGATCATGTGAGATAAACATGAAATCCAATGTCTTACCCACACCGACAAGAGGTGGAATCACCAGCCAAAGTGAAACCTACTGCTAGCATTCTTGGGTGGAGGCTTCCACCCGCTAGTACACCTATGCTGGCTAAACATAGTTCTAAGACTAGGAGACGTTCTGAGACCCTAGTCCACCGGGGTGGTGATCTCATCTCATGAGACTTACATATGCTAGAACAAGCTCATTACTAGTCTACCCTTCTAAGCTCATATTTTTATCTTCTTATTTTTTAGAGTTTACTCACACATTATGGAAGCTTGCTTCTAGTTATGAGGTTTACTTAACTCTATGGATGACTGGTCATCCCTATCTTTACTTGATGAATATGATCTTAAGTCTTTACTTTATCATCATTGTGCGAGTGAGACTTGTCTCACGGACTCTAGCACCCTCTTATTTGAGTATTCTTGACATAACAATTAAGTGTATTTGAGACTTGTCTAACTTCTTTCTAATACTCTATATTATGTCAATTTTGTAACTTATGTTTTTAGTTAGTTCTTTACTCACCTTAACTTGCTCACGTTACTTACTAGTCTTGTATCATTCATTGTGATAAATTATTATTCTTATAAAATGTCATTCCGTTCACAAGTTCGTGTGGATAGGGTATGTTGGAACTTGTCCAATTGATTGTCATACCTTATGTTATGAGTTCATTGATGTATAGATTAGTATGAGTGTGGATAGGGTATGTTGGGACTTGTCCCATTGATTGGCATACCCTATGTTATGAGTTCATTGAGTTAAGATTGGGATCACTTTGCATCTTTTGAATTTATTAGTACTAGCCAATTTGTTGGCACAAAATCAAACTATGCTATTATCACTAGCCAATTCAATCATCCATAAATAAAATATAGTAATCTAACATTTTAAACAAGTCAACTTTTAACCTTTAATTAACATATAAAACAATTCAACGAATACTCATTACAATCTCATATTCTCGAACACAAGTAGGCATTATAACATTCAACGTTCATGTAAATAACACCCTAAGTATGCGGATCTAACATGCATATTTCATTCGACATATAATCACTAAAACATACACATAATGATCAGTTAACACCACATACAAAGAACAATACATCGAGAATTACACAACTAATACTACAAGAATCGGAAATCAGGAGAACTAGGGAGATGAACATGCGATTTGTTGGGAACAATCCTTGTTTCGATATTCTTGAAGTAAAAATGTCTGAAAAGACTCTTGGAGAAAGAATTCAGAAAGAGAAAACCCATACCTTATTGTAGAATTAAATCTATGAATATCACCTTGAACTTTTAACAAAAAACCTTGAAGAATGATTGCTTGAAATCGTCTAGGGTTCTAACGTTTTTCTCTTGTTTTTAGTTGTAGCATTTTTGGGTGAAAAACGTGGAACTTACTCTTTAAGAACTGGATTTTAACTAATTCTACTTGGACTATATAACCTAATCAAGTTAGACCAATTAGCTAATTACAAAAATGCCCCTCCTAGATTGACTAGGATTAGAAGAATCTTATCTTAACCAAAATCTGGATTTTTCCTTAGGGGTATCGGTTTAGTCATTAAAATTAATTAAGTAAGTTTCTAAATTAATTAATTAGGTAACCTAAGGTAATTACTAAAGTACACCTAAGTTGTTAGGACCATAACCAACTCTTTGGACCATACTAGGTTAGGTACTATGTTGTCTCTTACTTGTCTTAACCGAAATCTGGAAATTTCCTTAGTAGTTTCGGTTTTAGCCCTTTAAATTAATTAATTAGGTTGCTAAATTAATTAATTAGGTAACCTAGGGTAATTACTAAAGTACCCCTAAGTTGTTAGGAACATAACAAACTCTTTGGACCATCCTAGGTTAGGTACTAGGTTGTCTCTTACTTAGTTATGCGATTAGGTGTCACCCGACAAGGTCATAGATTGTCGGGTCCCTTAGTTGGTTATTCTTGATTATTTTAGGTTAGTTAGTTAGTTAGGTCGGTTATTTAGGGTCTAGGACAGGTTAGGGAGCTTGGCCCCACGCGGTTGGACCCGCATGTGCGCTTTTCCTCAACCGCCCTAACTGAATAGGTTAGGGTTGTGCCCTTGGCAATTTTGCACATGTGCTTGCACATGTGCTGCTTGCACTTTACTAACTAACTCTTCTGGAAGGTTCATTTGGAATGCTTACTTATTGTCCTAAGGATCCTCACTATGTCATTGGGCACTGCTTAATCTACATGATCATTTTAAATGGTTATGTGCTATGGTACTAGGCTTGACAATTGGATGCCTAGTACCTAATGTGTTATGTATGAAAATAATTAATATTTTAGCTTAGGGACTTCATTGCAGGTACAATTCTTATACAAGCTTGGATTATATTCTAAATGCTTGCGTATACATAGAAATTGGCTAACACCCCTTAGCCAATTTTCTACACCATGCCCAATATTTCTTAATATTGTGCATTAGGACCCCTATGTACCCCAATACGCATTCTTAAAGACCTACTAGGCTCTTCACTAGACATGTAATTTTCTGGAATGTTACATTATCCCCCCCCTTAGGAACATTCATCCCTGAATGACACTACTTATCATTTTAAATCAAAGAGGGTATTTTCGAAACACACTAACATACTTGAAACTTTACTCTTTGTGAATATCTGATTCACAACTTACTCTGGATGATGCACATTACCCTAAGCTTATCTGAAGCTTCTTATATGAGATTAAGGAACTTCCTCCTCCATCTTACTTTAACTTAATGCACATCACACTCATGCAACACATAAATCATGTAAAAGCTATACAAAAACAGCAACATGAAAGCAAGCATGAACTCATATTAACTCATATAGTGCAAGTATAAAACACACAGTGATGGACTTAAAACACCAAAAACCGCCTAATGCACTAAATTTAGAGTCTCATTAACGAAATCAAACTTAGGAAGAGTACATCTAACCATCCAGAACTAAACAAGTTAGGGTAATGGGATCTCATATCGGCCTCGGACTCCCATGTTGCTCCCTTAACAAGGTGGTTCCCCCATAACACCTTTACGGTGGGAACCTCTTTGTTCCTCAACCGCTTCACTTGGCGATCCAAAATTGCAATGGGAACATCTTCATAAGAAAGATTCTCATCGAGTCCTAACCCCATAGATAACCTCTTGTTGTCTTTAAGATTGGAAACTATTTGGCTTTGTTGGATTTGAACCACGCCCTTCCCATTTCAACTCTAACTCATTTGGAAACTGAAACCTTACTACCTTTTTTCGACAGTCTATGGTAGCATAACATTCATGAAGAAAATCATTACCCAAAATTATATCAAAATCAAGCATGCTTAATTTTATTAGGTCCGCATAAGTAACTCTATCAAGAACAGTTATTGGGTAATCTCTATATACCCTTTCGGCCCTAATGTTGTCTCCTATAGTAGTACTAACTAGAAATGGTTCATGTAAAATCTCAGGAAGCAAGTCAAATTTACTAGCTACTAATGGAGTAACAAAAGACAAGGTAGATCCTGGATCTAATAATACATAAACAGGAAAACAAAAGACAAGCAAGTTACCAGTAACCACATCCGCGAACTTCTCTTGCTCCTTTCTTCCTTTCAACGCGTAGAACCGATTTCTCTTGGGAGGTTCGGCTGCGGCAGTGGGATTAGTCTGAGGCTGAGTATCTGCCTTGGCCTGATTCCTCACATACGGTCAGTCCCTTATCACGTGCCCACTCTTACCGCACCCATAGCATCCATTAAAACCTACCATGCACTTACCTCCATGCGCACGACCATAATTACCACACACTTTTCGGTCACTCTTCCATTTCTATCATTGCCCCTCTTAGGAAGGCTAGATCTTGAGTCTGGCGCCTTAGACCACTTGGCCATCCTAATTCTTGTGTGTATTAATTCCACGCGCTCACACAAGAAGGAAGTTAGATACTTAGAATGACAGAAAGTGTCAACACTATAGATAGCACGATAAAGAGTAGAAGAAAGGAATATTCCTAACATCACAACGTCTCTAAGTCATGATTGAGGTGCACTTCACAACCATAAGTTAGAAACTATGCAACGTTGTTGCGTTGAGCTTTAGATCCTAGGTAATTTAACCTCATGCTCTGATACCAAGTTTGTCACGACCCGGATTCAGAAATCCGACCCGCGACCGGCGTCGTTAACCTCTCAGAGGTCGCAGACAAGCCTCTTCTTAGCTTTAATCACAATCATACAGTTAAATTTGCGGATAATTTAAAACTTTTTAATTACTTAATGAAGTGTACATAGACTTCATATAGTATTGTATAAGAGTGATATTCTACTAGCTCAAACTCAACAACCATCTATCAATAGATTAAACAAATGAAATAAATGATCATAATAATAATAATAATAATAGTTTGACAATTGGCCTTATTACAACGCTTGATCAAATACTTGAAAACAAATGCTAGGGACAATAGTCACTATCTATATATAATGTACTAAGCTAGAATAATAAAGTGTAGCATCCTCGAACTCAAGAGGACCTACCAAAGTCTGGAGATCGCTATTCCAAACCGCTTTGTCGAACTTCAACCTTCTTCAGAACCTGCGTCTATAAAATAGTAAATATATATGGGGTTAGTACACACTTGTACTAAGTATGGGTGTATGAACATAACACATAAGGGACTATGCATGAACAAGGAAAGCTCTTCCTAAAAAACATGTATATGATACGTTCTCATACAATTAAGGCACACAACTCGTTTTCTATATGAACATAAGACCTTGGAATCATGAACATAATTTTAGAACAACTTAAACAAACGCTTACTATTTTACTTTTTAGGCCGAGAGTTACCCCTTTCATACTTAGATTATTTTTCAGTCTTTTTCTTCTTTCTATTCTTTAGTTCAATGATCTCCTTTAATCTTATGTTTTACTTACAAGTGCAATGATTCATTGTAGTCCCATACCTACAATGAATCGAATAAGAAACTCACAAGACTAAGGAAATGATTTGGCTACCCTACTTAAAAGTTAGATTTCTCATTCTTATTTGATTGGGTGTACATGTATTAATAAGCCAATCTTCATTGGCTATACCCCTTAAAATTGGTTGTTGGAGTCAAATATTTCATTCTTAAATTTGGGTATGAATGTTTTATAAGACAATCTTTATTGGCTATGCCCCTTATTTGATTATTAACCCTATATATATACCATGAGACATCGATTCATACTTCAATATTGGCTCAAGCCACTAACTTGATGTTTCTATCAAACACTAGTGATTAATGTTCATTATGATATTACTTTACTCAGTTAACTATGAACTTATGATTCTACTTCTTTGCTCAATTGTTCACTTTGAACATGCTACTTTAATATTTCTTACTCTCTTAAAGAATTCTTTAGAATTAACGGAAGTAGATAATGCGAGCTACATGAAATTCAGTGTCTCCCCCACACCGAAAAAGGGTGATTCACCGATTAAAGCGAACCAAGCTCTGTGTCTTCCCCACACCAAAAATGGGGGTTCACCGGCTAAGGTGAACCGTGTCGATGTCTTCCCCACATCATAAGGGGGGTTCACGGCTGTAGTGAACCGGATACTTTTCCTGAACTTTAACCGACATAGATCATGTGAGCTAAACATGAAATCCAGTGTCTTTCCCACATCAAAAAGAGGTGGAATCACCGGCCAAAGTGAAACCTACTGCTAGCATTCTTTGGTGGAGGCTTCCACCCGCTAGTACACCTATGCTGGCTAAACATAGTTCTAAGACTAGGATATGTTCTGAGACCCTAGTCCACCGGGGTGGTGATCTCATCTCATGAGACTTACATATGCTAGAAAAAGCTCATTACTAGTCTATCCATGCTAAGCTCATATTTTTAACTTCTTATTTTTTAGAGTTTACTCACACATTTTGGAAGCTTGCTTCTAGTTATGAGGTTTACTTAACTCTATGGATGACTGGTCATCCCTCTCTTTACTTGATGAATATAATCTTAAGTCTTTACTTTATCATCATGGTGCGAGTGAGACTTGTCTGACGGACTATAACACCCTCTTATGTGAGTATTCTTGACATAACGATTAAGTGTATTTGAGTCTTGTCTCACTTCTTTCTATTTTTCTATATTAGGTCAATTTCGTAACTTAAGTTTTTAGTTTTTTTTACTCACCTTAACTTGCTCAAGTTACTTACTAGTCTTGTATTATTCATTGTGATAAATTATTATTCTTATAAAATGTTATTACGTTTACAAGTTCGTGTGGATATAGTATGTTGGAACTTGTTCCATTGATTGGCATACCCTATGTTATGAGTTCATTGATATAGAGATTAGTATGAGTGTGGATAGGGTATGTTGGGACTTGTCCCATTCATTAGCATACCCTATGTTATGAGTTCATTGAGTTAAGATTGGGATCACTTTGCATCTTTTGAATTTATTAGTACTAGCCAATTTGTTGGCACAAAATCAAACTATGTTATTATAACTAGCCATTTCAATCATCCATGAATACAATATAGTAATCTAACATGTTAAACAATTCAACTTTTAAAATTTAATAAACATATAAAACAATTCAACGAATATTCATAACAATCTCATATTCTCGAACACAAGTAGACATTATAACATTCAACGTTCATGTAAATAACACCCTAAGTATTCGGATATAACATGTATATATCATTTGACATATAATCACTAAAACATACACATAATGATCATTTAGAACCACATACAAACAACATTGCATTGAGAATTACACAACTAATACTACAAGAATCGGAATTCGAAAGAACTAGGGAGATGAACATGCGATTCGTTGGGAACAACCCTAGTTTTGATATTCTTGAAGTAAAAATGTTTGAAAATCTTCTTGGAGAAAGAATTCCAGGAGACAAAACACATACCTTATTGTAGAATTAAATCTACGAAGATCACCTTGAACTTTGCACGAAAAACCTTGAAAAATGCTTGCTTGAAATCGTCTAGGGTTCTAACGTTTTTCTCTTGTTTTTAGTTGTTCCATTTTTGGGTGAGTAACGCTGAACTAACTCTTTAAGAACTGGATGTTAACTAATTCTACTTGAACTATATAACCTAATTAAGTTAGACCAATTAGCTAATTACAAAAATGTCCCTCCTAGATTGACTAGGATTAGAAGAATCCTGTCTTAATCAAAATCTGTATTTTTCCTTAGTGGTTTCGGTTTAGTCATTCAAATTAATTAAATAAGTTGATAAATTAATTAATTAGGTAAACTAGGGTAATTACTAAAGCACCCTAAGTTGTTAGGACCATAACCAACTCTTTGGACCATCCTAGGTTAGATACTAGGTTGTCTCTTACTTGTCTTAAACGAAATCTGGAAATTTCCTTAGTAGTTTCCGTTTTAGCCTTTTAAATTAATTAATTAAGTTGCTAAATTAATTAATTAGGTAACCTAGGGTCATTAATAAAATACCCCTAAGTTGTTAGGACCAGAACCAACTCTTTTGACCATCCTAGGTTAGGTACTAGGTTGTCCCTTAGTTATAAGGTTAGGTGTCACCCGACAAGGTCCTAGGTTGTCGGGTCCCTTAGTTGGTTATTATTGGTTATTTATAGGTTAGTTAGTTATTTAATTCAGTTATTTAGGGTCTAGGACATGTTAGGGAGCTTGGCCCCACACGGTTGGACCCGCATGTGCGCCTGTCCCCAACCTCCCTAACTGAATCGGTTAGGGTAGTCCCCTTGGTCGTTTTGCACATGTGCTGCTTGAACTTTTACTAACTAACTCTTGTGGAAGGTTTATTTGGAATTTTTACTTATTGTCCCAAGGATCCTCACTATGTCCTTGGGCACTGCTTAATCTATATGATCATTTTAAATGGTAATGTGCTATGGTACTAGGCTTGACACTTGGACGCCTAGTACTTAATGTGTTATGTATAAAATTAATATTTTAGCTTAGGGTCTTCATTGCAGGTACAATTCTAATACAAGCTTGAATTATATTCTAAATGCTTGCATATACATAGAAATTGGCTAACACCCCTTAGCCAATTTTCTACACTATGCCCAATTTTTCTCAATATTGGGCATTGGGAAGACTATGTAGCCCAATACGCATTCTTAAAGACCTACTAGGCTCTTCACTAGACATGTAATTTTCTGGAATGTTACATTCGTCACAACTATTCCTCCTTGTGTGGAATCCATTAGTCAGACTCCTAATCGTGCAAGTCTATGCACATATTTTTCTAGTTCTTCCTTCTCTTCCTCAAGATGGGCGGTACTACCCATAGACAACTTGCTTAATACTTCTGCAACCACATTAACCTTATGTGGGGGGGTAAAGAATGCTTATGTTATAATCCTTGAGCAATTATAACTACCTCCTTTGTTTGAGATTAAGCTCTCTTTTAGTGAACACGTATTGTAGGCTCTTGTGATCAATGAATTTATCAATATAAACCCCTTACAAGTAGTGTGACCATATCTTTAAAGAAAAAACTACAACATCTAATTCTAAGTCCTGTGTAGAGTAATTCTTCTCATGAACTTTCAACTTTCTGGAGGCATAACCTATAACTTAACCGTTTTGCATCAACAAACGGCTAAAAACCACCCTAGATGCGTCAGAATACGCCACGAAACCTTGAGTACCTTCTGGTAAGGTCAAAACTGGGGCGGTAGTCAACTTCTTTTTCTAATCTCGGAAGCTATTCTCACAAGCCTAAGACTATTGAAACTTCACTGTTTTCTAAGTCAATTTCGTCAAAGGAGATGAAATGGATGAGAAACCCTTTACAAATCTCCTATAGTAGCCAGCCAAACCTAAAAAACTCCTAACGTCAGTTTGAGATGTGAGTGTAGGCAAATGCTGCAGTGCCTTAATTTTATGAGTGTCCACTTTAATTCCCTCTCCAGACACAGTGTGGCCTAAAAATGCCACAAAATGAAGCCAAAACTCAGACTTAGAGAACTTGGGATACAACTCTCTATCCCTCATAGTCTGAAGAACTAATCTGAGATGACTAGCATGATCTTCCTGATTCTTTGAAAAGATTAGTATGTCATCAATGAAGACAATAACAAACGTATCTTAATAAGGTTTGAATATTTTTTTCATAAGGTCCATGAACGTTGCTGGTGCATTACATAAACCAAACCATATGACCAAAAACTCAAAATACCACATGTGATTCTAAAAGTTTTCTTCGGAATATCACATTCCCTAACTTTCAGTTTATGGTGGCCAGATCTGAGGTCTATTTCTTTGAAAAAGAAGTGGCACACTGAAGTTGATCGAAAAACTCATCTATCCTTGGAAGAGGATAGTTATTCTTGATGGTAACCTTAATCAATTGATTGTAGTCTATACACATACTAAAAGAACCATCTT
This sequence comes from Solanum lycopersicoides, assembly GCA_022817965.1. Taxonomy (NCBI): domain Eukaryota; kingdom Viridiplantae; phylum Streptophyta; class Magnoliopsida; order Solanales; family Solanaceae; genus Solanum; species Solanum lycopersicoides. Next base: position 43,181,806 of record CM040627.1, read on the forward strand.
TCTTTCTCACAAACAAGACCAGAGCGCCCCAAGGTAAGACACTTGGTCGAATAAAGCCCTTATCTAACATATATTTTAACTGTTCTTTCAACTTTTTCAACTCTGTTGGTTCCCTTCAATAGGGCGGATAGAGATAGGACGAGTATCTGGAATGATGTCTATGTCGAAGTTTATTTCTCTCTCAGGAGGAACTCCGAGTAGATCATCAGGAAAGACATTTGAAAACTCTTTTAAGATAGGAACTGAATGGATGGGAGGTACCTTCACACTGTATTTATTAACTCGGACTAAGTGATAAATACAACCCTTCTCGCCTTAAGGTACGAATTGAAACGACCCTTAGGCACTGCTAAACTACTACTCAACTCTATGATTGTCTCATTAAGGATCTGAAACTTGACAAATCGAGTTCTACAATCTATTGATGCATAACAGGAATGAATTCAGTCCATACCTAGAATGACATCAATATCTACCATGTCTAACTCAACTAAGTCAGCCATGGTGTTCTTGTGATTGATGGAAATGGGATAATCACGATAGACTCTTTCTTCTAGAATAGACTTCTCTACATGTGTAAAAACACCGAAGGCCTCAAGATGTTGCTCCGGAAATACATCAAAACTAAAGACTTGGATCATACCAGTGACAACCTCTGGCGAAACCTCTTTCTCTTGGCGAATAGTGATAGAAGAAAGATGTTTTCCTCTTCGCTTGCCCCTGACGTAGATCATCTAGATGCAACTACTATCTAGTGAAGCAATTGAAGAATACTGGGCTCTATTTCCCTCTTTACCATTACTCTGCCTGTTCTTAGGACATTTTCTTATAAAATTACCATACTGGCCACACTTGAAGCAAACAATGAAGCCATCAAGACACACACCTTAGTGGATCCTACCACACTTGGAACATACAGGAGTGTGAGTACCCCTTTTTGCCTTACCACCTTACGAATACGTAGGTCTAGCTCTAAAATTCTTAGAATCCTGAGTATTGTACACACATTGGATCCTTGGTGCATATGCACTAGCAAATGATGAAGCAGGTCCTTTCTCCTTTTGTTGGATAGAATACCGCTCACATTACTCCTTTGCTGCCCGGACTTATTCCTCATGTCTTAGCCCTCTTATTCTTGAAATCTTTTCTATCCCTCAGATTTTCCTCCTCAACTTATTACACAACAATCATCAACCTGGTTGTGTGCATGTCACCTATATGCATAAATATCTTACTTTCCTCACTTGACAGGCGAGTAAACCCAACAAAAAATAAGATTTTTCCACTTCTCATGTAAACAACCATCTATTTGTTTCTATTAGATCACGGGGAAACAAATGCCCAAAAAGGCCTTCTCAAACAAAGATCATCCCACGATTGGTTACACGTAAGCACGAGTTAGAAATAAACCATAACACCCAAGAAATGTTTCAAGCTAAGACTCGAGTCGTTCATCGTAGTGAGTAAGATTTCACCAAGGAATTAAAAATATCTTAAGCATTAAAGTAATTTCAATAGATTTAACATCAAGATTTCCAAAAATAACAAAATTGGAAATAGCAAAATATGAAATTTGAAGAGTTAAGTTAAGTATGAGTGTTGGGTCATTTTCAAACGACCATAACTCCTATTACAGGATGAGTTAGGTGTGCTACAAGATACAATAGGAAATATCTTTTAATTATCTTTCCAACGCCACCAATTTTTCTATGTTTAAAGTTCGGATGAGTGATATATGACCATATGAATTTAGACAGTCCAGTTAAGGAAAGTTAACCAAAAATATGAGGGTATTTTGGTCCTTTCCTTACCCAATCAGATTTATTTATTTTTTAGTAATATTTTTGGGGTCAAATCCTTTTAGGTTCAGTTTCATAATCCTAATATACGCCTAGGTTTTTAGTTGAGAGTTCAAGAAGAGGCAAGAAGAGAAAAGAAGAGAAAAGAGGAGGAAAGAGGAAAGGAAAAAGACGTTCGTCGACGTTCTTGAATTTAGTTGCGGATTTTTGCCATGAGTTTAATCCCTAAGAGGTCTGAAAACTTCCATATTATTTGGTTTGTTCACCCACATTCCAAACATGTTATTTCAACGTAATATTATTCTAAAAAAGTTTAAGTATTTACGTTCTTGATAGGTGTTTTTGAGGCTCATTATAAATCTTGTGTTGTTGGGGTTTTAGTAATTTTTTGAGATGAAATTGATTGTTTGGAGTGTTTTTTGGGTGTATTAGTGTGTAATTAGGTTGAGTAGTTGAATCCAAGGAAAACTTGGGAAAAGAAATCGATTAAAAGCGATTTAGGGTCAGAAAACGAGAGGCAAAATTTGTCAAAATGTTGCCTGGGGAGGAACTGGCATGACGCACCCTTTATGCGCCAAGAGGCTGGGGTGTCGCGCCTACAGTGTTCCCAAATGCACTTTCTTATGTTAGGGGCTGGAACTCCATACCCGCAACGTGCCAGGGTCGCCTGTCCCCACTTTATTTCTGTCGGTTATCTCGTTTGAGCTCATTTAAATTGTATCTTCACTCCTTTTGATTCTAAACACTTTAAAATACTTATAAACACATAGAATCATTCATAACATGAATCATAACCTTGAATTAATAATTCAACGTCAAGGTAAAGTTAAGAATAAATTTTGAGGGTTCTTCCGAACCTTTTGATAGAACCCTTTCGAGTCTTTTTGAGGAGTCTTCTACAACTTCTGGTAACTTGTTTCAAGACTCGAGTAAGTGAGAATGAGAGTAAGGATAATGTATTCGAGAGTCTACAATATCACCTAGATCCTTCATATCATGAACCATGACTCTTGAATTCATAATTCATATTCAATAGAGAGTGTTAAGAGTAGAGTTAAAGAAACGTTTTGAGTTAAATTTTGAATACGTTAAGGTAAATCATTGATTTAAACTATGTTTTGAGGAAGTAAGTAATAGAATTAAAAGATGTGTATACATGAGTTCCCTCTTGTTACTGAGACCTTCAAGTCTATTCGTTCATGACCATAACTTCCGCATGAGTTCTATAAATTGAGTACCATTGAGAGGAGTAGTATCTCCAAGTTCTAAGTGTTGAGTAATAAGTTTATAACACCTTTGAAATTATATTTCTAAATATGGGACTATTATATGTTACCCATGAAGTCCTTGAGTTTAATTGTTCATGCCCATAACTCTACATGAACCCTATAAGTCGAACAATCTTGAGAGGAGAAGTACCTTTGAGTTCTCGAGTTGAGTATTTGATGCTCATAATTCCGCATGAACCCTCGAAGTTGAAAATCATTAAATCATCTATAAAAATGAGATCATGAACCTTGAAACTATACTCAAATTCAAGAAAAGTTCAGAGTTACGTTTAGATGTTAAGAAGTAAGTCAAAGCAAAGTTCTTAAAGTTTCAAGAGTCTTTATTAAACATTTTAGCTTTGTTTTAAGGCTCAAGTTTCAAGTCAAGTAAAGAGTAAAAGTTGATGTCTTTTCTTCAAGAAATATAAGGGAACTAAGTATTCCCTAAGAGTTGAGTTAAGGTCAAGAGTTTTAAGTTAACCAAAGAGTAAAAAGTTGAGTTCATTTCTCAAAAGTTATAAAGGAACTAAGTATTCACTGAAATTTATAAATGTTTTCACATTTTGAGCAAGAAAGGAAGCTAGACTTCCAACAGAGCCTTTGGCTAGTTTTAGTAAAATGGAAACTATGATTTCCGAGGGAGCTTTTAAATTTATGTTTGACCAATTACCTCAAAGCAGAGATGAAGTTGTTTAAAAAACATATGAGCTAAGTATTTTGGGAGTAGTATTGAGACTCAATATGGGGACGCGATTTCATATTTACTCAAGCCCCCATAAACCATGTATCGAACGTGGACAGAAAAAGGGTCATACTTTTTAGACGCTTTCTGAGTGCTTTTTTTTAGCATAGACTAGTGGATCCACTTAGTAGTTAAGGTTCTATAATGACGATAAGGTATAGGACAGTCATATTACAACATGAGGTAAGATGTTGTACCATATCTTAGGCTTATAATGATGGTTATCGATTAGAGAATCTCCTACAAAAATTATATTACTTTCTTATATAAGTAAAGTATGAGTTTGTTATTGCATTTTCTTTAACGAAATAAGTTGATTTTAATATTTTATAAAGATTTTAATATATACCATGTGTATGATTGTTTTAAACCGAGTTGAGTATCCATAGTGGAGAATCATATCTTTGAGTTTAGTATTTAATATCGGAGTTGAGTATCTTATCCTTGAGTATGCTGAGTTGAGTATGCTTAGTTGAGTAAGTTGAGTATTCTTTAGTATTCCTTGAGTTTAAAGTTTGAGAAGAGTTAAGTATGTTTCCAGTTTTTTATCAAGTATCAAGCTTATGTTATGCTTAAGAACTCCCCTTACATGCTAGTACATTCCACGTACTGAGCCATTTGGCTTGCATCTTCTCATGATGTAGACACAAATATCAGGATCATCAATAGGAGCTTCGTTGATACATCCGAGAGTTCGAGTTAGCTATGGTGAGCTTCCTTGCTTCAAGAGGATTGCATTTCATTTTCAGTTTAGCCAGAGTGTCGTGGGTCTTGTCCTGACTTTTATCTTTTTTAGTTAGAAGATTCATAGATAGTCAGTTTAGGTAAGAAGTATGTATGCTTCCTTTATTTTATTAAATGTTTTAAAGAGTAAAGTTGCCTATTTATTGTGAGTTAAATATATTAATTTGATTATTCAGAGTTTTCATTTGAGTTAAAGTATTCTAATTGTGTTTCATGTTTTTTATTCTGTTTTAAGATTTTGCTTGTTTAAGTTAGTCTTCCACTTGTAGTCAGCAAAGATGAGGGTTCTATTGGGGACCAACAATGGTTCTTGAGTTCCAGCCACATCCAAGGTGTAGACTTCGGTCGTGAAAAACTTGGTATCAGAGCATAGAGTTCAAGTGTCTTAGGATTTCTATGAAGTTGTGTCAAGTAGGATCTTGTTTATGGTTATGAGGGCCCCACTTATATTAACGAGGTACTACAGACATTTAAGAAAAGTTTTCCCTTCTTTCATACTCTTAATCGTGAAATAGAGCTAAGTCATTTAGATCAATTCTAATTCATGCATTCTCAGATATATTTGACTACGTATCATACTAGAGGTGATTGAAAAGTAAAGTTTAAAGATACTTATGGATGAGTTCTTCTTTGCAAGAGTCATGAGACACTACAGGGGCTTTAGAAAACCCCAATAGTAAGTTAAGTGTTTAGTTTTAGAGTAATGAACCCATATTCATATGAATCCTGTGTTTGAGATAAAAGTGAGTTGTACTCTTTCCTTTAAGTCTTTTTTCAGCTGAGGTCCTTTTTAAGAAGTATGTTTAGAGCCTTGGTACGATATTCACCCGAAAGAGTAGTATGAGTTATGAGATCATGAGAAGTACTAGTGAAAGATCCAGAGTTAGAGGATAGTATGCAGAGGTTTAGTAATCCTCGAAAGGGAGATAGTGTTTTGAAGAACTATGTCACAATAGTCATGTACCTAGTAAGATAATAATAAAGATTTTTCCATATGGGTAGACTAAGTAGTGAAGAGATTAGGATAGGAGGTAGAGTAAGTGTTGCAAGTCAATATGAGTTAGAGTATACCTTAACTACAATGGGGTTATGGTGATGTGTCATTATGTTAGTAATGAGCAATTGTAAGGTGTGAATATATATAGAAGAGATAGACTATTCACAATGCGATAGATTAATGTAGGCTTATGAATTTTGAAAGAAGGGCCTCATGGTATTGAGAGGATGATAGAGTTATTTGAGAGATAATGTACAATATGTGAGTAAGTAGTACTTATGTTGTGAAGTGGAATGTGATGGTAATTCGAGTATGCAGATTGAGAGGTAAGGATTGACTAATTATCATGAGGTACTAGTCGACAAGGGTCTCTGAACTGCCATAGTAGTATTGATTTATAGTATAGTAAGTGGTGCAATCATAATGATATTCGGGTTTAGTAATAAACACTAAGCTTGAATTTGAGATGAGTGTCCTGATCAAAATAATGATAATATGAGGGCGATTGATGTTAGTCTTGATATTAGATCTTATAGACTTGACATAGAGTATTTGAGAAATTGAGATTTTAACTTCAGTGAAAGATGAGTGGTACAGTGAGACATCCAAACCTTTAGATAAGGGCAGTAAAGTGTAGCTAAATCACAAGAGTAACAAGAGCGTTAAAAGGTGTACTCAAAGGCTATGCATTAGAAGAGGTTAAGAGAAAACACCTTAGCAAGAGGTCCTCTTATGTAGTGTTAGAGTAAAAGAAGAGGTAGACAAGTTAGAGATGTGGAATAGGTCCATAACTTTCAAGTGTTAGTTTTGACCAAAGGGGGATATGATAAGATGAGAAAGCAGGTCAAGTGTTGAGAATGAAATAGTAACGAGTTCCAAAGTATTTTTATTAATAAAGAGGAATAATAGGATTAGGTTTTACTATGCGAAATAGTTAAATGAGAGCCCTTAGTTCGATTAGAAAGAGTTTGTTAGTGGGAGTTCACGGAGTTGTTAGATTACTAAGCTTGAACGAGGTGGTAAAGAGTAAAAGTTTGAGATGATATTCCTATTGAGAGGTATAGAATCAAAACTTAAGATTTGAGTTAATCTTGAATATAGTAAGAGCATACCATTAGACGCAGACTTTTGTAAGATCAAACCGTTCTGTACCCAGTTTAGTTGTCATTTGAGGATGAATGATCCAAATGTGGAGATAGTTAAACACCCCATAAAATTTTTCGAACTAAGACTCAAACTATTCATCGTAGTGGGTGATATTTTACGAAGTAATTAGAATTTCTTAAGTATTAAGGTCATTTAACTAGATTTAGCACCAAAAGTTCCAAAAAAAACTAAATTGGAAATATCTAAATCTGAAATTTGGAGAGTTAAGTTAAATATGAGTTTTGAGTCAACTTCAAATGAGCATAACTCCTAGTTCAGGATTATTTAGGTGTGATATAAAATACCATAAGAAATATCTTTCAATTATCTTTCTAACGCCGCCGAGTTTGCTAAGTTTAGAGTTCAGATGAGTGATATATGACCTTTGAAAGTTAGGCTTTCCAATTAAGGAAAGTTAGCTGAAAATATGAGGGGTATTTTGGTCCTTTCCTTAACCAATCAGATTTATTTTGTTTTTAATAATACTTTAGGGGCCAAATCCTTTGAGGTTAAGTTTTATAATCCTAATATAGGCCTATAGTTTTAGTTGAGAGTTCATGAAGAGACAAGAAGAGAAAAGAAGAGAAAAAAGGAAAGGATGAAGACGTTCGTCGACGTTTTGGAGTTTAGTTACGGATTTTTTCACCATGGTTTTAATACCTAATAGGTATGTATGCTTCCATAGTGTTGGGTTTGTTCACCCACACGCCAAACATGTTATTTCAACGTAATTTCATTCTCAAAAAGTTGAAGGTTAAGTTCTTGAGGGTCATTATAAATCTTGTCTTGTTGGAGTTTTGATGATTTATTGAGATGAAAGTGATTGTTTAGATTGTCTTTTTTGGTGTATTAATGTGTACATAGGTTGAGTAATTTAATATAATGAAAACATGAGAAAATAAATCGATTAAAAGTGATTTAGGGTCAGAAAATGAGAGGCCAAATTCGTCGAAATGTTGCCTGTGTAGGAGCTAGCGCGGCGCGACCCAGATGCGCCCAAGGGGATAGGGCAGCGACCAAATGCACTCTATGATGCTAGGGGCAGGATCCCGTGCTCGGAACGCGCTAGGGTTGCCTGCCCCACTCTTTTTCTATCGGTTGTCCAGTTTGAGCTCATTTAAAGTGTATCACTTCTTTTGATTGTAAACACTTTAAAATACTTCTAAACACTTAGAAATCATTCATAACATGAATCATAACCTTGAATTAATAATTCAACTTCAAGGTAAAGTTAAGATTGAGTTTCTAGAGTTCTTCCGAACCTTTTAAGAGAATCTCTTCGAGTCCTTTTGAGGAGTCTTCTACAACTTCTAGTAACTTGTTTCAAGACTCGAGTATGTGAGAATGAGAGTAAGGAGGATGTATTCATGCGTCTAAAATATCACCAAGATCCTTTCGCATGAGTTCCATAAATTGAGTATCATTGAAGGGAATAGTATCTTCAAGTTCGAAGTCTTGAGTAATAAGTTTCTAACACCATTGATATTATATTTCTAACCATGGGAATATCACATGTACCCATGAAGTCGTTGAGTTTAATTGTTCATGCACATAATTTCACATGAACCCTATAGTTGAACAATCTTGAGAGGAGAAGTACCTTTGAGTTCTCAAGTTGAGTAGTTCATGCTCATAATTCCACATGAACCCTCTAAGTTGAAATTCATGAAATCATCCATAAACATGAGATCTTGAACCTTGAATATATACTTGAATTTAAGGATAGTTAAGATTTAAGTCTAGAAGTTAAGAAGTACGTCAAAGTAAAGTTGTGAAAGTTTCAAGAGTTAAACGTTTTAAATTCGTTTTAAGGCTAAGTTTCAAGTCAGAGTAAAGAGTAAAAGTTGAAGTCTTTAATTCAACAAATATAAGGGAACTAAGTATTCCTTAAGAGTTGAGTTAAGGTCAAGAGTTTCAAGTTAAGCAAAGAGTAAAGAGTTGATTTCACTTCTCAAAAGTTATAAGGGAACTAAGTATTCAGAAAAATGAATAATAAATGATTCAACATTTTGAGAAAGAAGGGAAGCTAGAGTTCCAACATAGCCTTTGGCTAGTTTTAGTAAAATGCAAACTATGATTTCCAATAGAGCTTTTAAAGCTATTTTGAGAAATTACCTCAAACTAGAGAATAAGTTATTGTAAAAACATATAAGCTAAGTATTTTGGGAGTAGTATTGAACAACGATATGGGGACGCGAGCTCATATTAAATCAATCCCCCATAAACCATATAGCCAACATGGATAGAAGAAGTGTCATACTTATTAATTGATTGCTTAGTGTTTTTTGTAGCATACACAAGTGGATCCACTTAGTAGTTCAGGTTCAATACTAAAGTTAATGTATAGGACGATCCTCTTGCAAAGTGAGGTAACACGTTGTACCATCACTTAGGCTTATAGTGATAGTTGTCGGTTAGAGAATGTCCCACAGAAACTATATTAGTTTCTTAGTTAAGTAAATTTGAATTTACTATTGCATTTTTATTAATGAACTAAGTTGATTTCACTGTTTTATAAAGCTTTTTATATATAACATGTGTATTATTGTTTTATATTGAGTTGAGTATCCATAGTCGAGTATCATATCTTTGAGTTCAGTATTTAATCTCTGAGTTGAGTATATTATCCTTGAGTATGCTGAGTTGAGTAAGTTGAGTAGTTTGAGTATTCTTAAGTATTCCTTGTGTTTCAAGTTTGAGAAGAGGTAAGTATGTTTCCATTTTTTTAAATCAAGTATCAAGCTTATGTTATACTTTAGAATTCACTTTACATGATTGTACATTCCATCTATTGAGCCATTTGGCCTTGATCTTCTCATGATGCAGATACAGGTATCAAGATTATCAACTAGAGCTTCGTTGGTACATCTGAGAGTTCGAGTTAGCTATGGTGAGACTCTTTGTTTCCAGAGGAATGCATTTGCTTTTTATTTTAGTCAGAATGTCGTGGGTCTTGTCTCGATTTCCATGTTTATCAGTTAGAGGCTTCATAGATAGTCAGTTTAGGTAAGAAATTTGTATTACTCATTTATTTTATTAAATGTTTCAAATACTAATGTTGCCTATTTATGGTGAGCTAAATATATTAATATGATTATTCAGAGTTTTCATTTGAGATAAAGCATTGTAATTGAGTTTCATGATTTTTATTCTGTTTTAAGCTTTTGCATGCTAAAGTTAGTCTTCCGCCTGTAGTCAGCTAGGATGAGGGTTCGATTGGGGACCAACGATGGTTATTGAGTACCGACCACGTCCAAGGTTTGGACTCGGGTCGTGATAGATACTTTTTAGAGATAAACTCTAATGCACGAAGTGAGTATAAAAGAAGTGAGGAATTTCCTAAATGTTGCAGTATCCTAATTAAAAATGTAGCGCGCTTCACATCGATAAGTAGGACTCTACAGACGCGGCTTCATAGACTCCCTAATACTCTTGAACTCTATGCTCTAATACAAAGTTTGTAAAGCCCCGAGCCTACTCTAGGTGGGACTAACACTCAACTACCATTGATAGCCTCGAGAAGAACCTTGGTCTTGCTTACATAACTTAGCAGAAGACTTGAGTCGATAAAAAGGTGCCATTTAATAACTTCTAGAATAATAAGTTTGCCAAAACAGAACTTACGTCTCATAAAAAATCTTGAATACAAAGATGAGAGACTCAAGAATAATTGTCTGACTGTCTATGAATCCTCTATAATACAAAGATGGATGTTGGGACAGACCCCAAAACATCCTATAAAAGTAAGACAAAAAAGCGAATAAAAGTGTCCCCCATAACTCAAGGTGGCTCACCACTGACTCTCAATGCTCAATTGGATCAAAGAGGCACTGGATGAGGATGATCTTGGTTACCTATTCCTGCATTATAAGACGATGTAGGCCAACTAGAATCAGTATATTGAATGTACGAGTATGCAAGTTGGAATGCTAACAACAACTTAAGCTTGCAAGAATAATAAGAAGGAACACTTACCTTTGCTCTTCTCAAATCATGTATGTCTTGACTTAATATAAAGAAATAAGAAACATTCAATATATAAAAGGTTGTAAATAAATGAAAACACTTGGTTCGTTACAGAAAAATGCAATAACAAACTCAACTTTACTTATATAGTAAGAATATAGTTTTGTGGGAGATTCTCTAACCGACAACCATCACTATGATGCTAAGTGATGGTACAACGTCTTACCTCCATTAGTCGATGCTAAAAAGCACTACAGAATCATCTAAAAAGTATGACCCTTCTCCTGTCCATGTTGGCTACATCGTTTATGCGGGCTTGAGTTAATATGAACTCGCATCCCCATATCGGTGCTCAATACTACTCCAAAAATACTTAGCTCATATGTTATTAAAATAACTTCTTCTCTGGTTTGAGAAAATTTCTCAAACTTAGCTTAAAAGCTCTCTAGGAAATTATAGTTCCCTCTTTACTAAAAACTAGCCCAAAGTCTCTTTTGGAAATCTCAGTTTCCTTTCTTTCTCGAAATGTGAAAAACATTTGTAACTCTTAGGGAATACTTAGTTCCCTTATAAATTTTGAGAAATAAAATCAAATATATACTCTTTGCTTGACTTGCAACTTGCGCCTTAAAACAAAGTTTAAATATTTTTAAAGACTCTAGAAACTTTAAGAACTTGCTTTGACTTGCTTCTTAACTTCTAAACTTGGCTCTTAACTTCCCTTGAATTTGATGTTTTGGATTCAAGGTTGAATATCATGTTCTTAGATTAATTCTATATGTTTAGAAGTCATTTGAGAGCTTTTAGAACCAATTAAAACACTTTAGAAGGACTAAAATGGACTGAACGGCAGAATATGGGCGAAAATGCCAATTTGGGCGCATCCGAGGCACGCTGCGCCAGTCCCAAATGACTAAGGCTTTATCCTAGCGCACTCGTGGCATGCCGCTCCAGGCCTTAGTTTCAGAGGCTACTTTTGAGAACACTGCAGGCGCGCCACGCCTGCAGCCTGGTTCTATGGGGGCGCGTCGCGCTACCTATTCCTTCTGGTAAAATCTGACAAATTTTTACTCTCATTTTCTTATCTTAAATCATTTTAATTCGTTTCTTTTTATCAAATTATCCTTATATTAATGTACCCAAATCATACACACAAAGATCTAACTTAAATAATTCATGAAACAACACTTTAATCCTCAAGGAACTCTTAAATCTCAATCGATGTTCACGAACGGATGCAATACAAGAACATTCAAAATCCAATCTTTTAGGTTAAAGTCACGTGAATAAAACATTCTTGGCATGTGGGTGAACGAACCCAACGTTAATATAGGCACACGTACCTTGATAGGGATCACCCCCGACAAATTCCACTCGTAAAGCTTGATGTTCTTGGCGAATTCTTGACTTATCTCCCTTTCTTTCTTCTTTCTTCTTTCTCTCTTGTCCAAGCCATAAGCGTAATTCTAACTTTTCAAAAATGAACTAATTTAGTTTTTACCCCAATATATATCTTAAATCGAATAGGAAATTATTTAGAGAAAGACTAGTTTGGCCTTCCCTAAATCCGGATTTGGTCTTCCCTCAATCTAACAACTCAATTTTCAAGAGGCATAACTCACTCAAAAAATATTGAAATCGCGCAAATTTGGAGGCTTTGGAAAGATTATTCTGATATATTTTCACCTATATCAAGAAGCACCTCTAACTCCTCTTGAGCTAGAAGTTATGTACGTTTTGAAATGACCAAAACTCACTTTCTTAACCTAAAAAAATTTCAAGATTTTCATTTTCTTTCTAAAAATGATTATTTGTAGTTTCTTAGCTATTTCGAGCTGCGTACAGAAGTAGTGAATGAAGTCTGGGGTATTGTGAGTAATGATGTTCTTTTATTAATAATGACTTATTTCCACATGTGATTGAATTCCTATGTAGGGCTAGTCAAACATTAAATGTAAGCTCTTGGTGCTCACAGGTTGCAAGAACTATTTGTCGTATCAATTGTGTGTAGTTGATGTTGAGTTGGATTTGGTATTTTCCACCATGTACGAAGTTGGAGACGTAAATTTTGGGTTTTGGGTCGCCCATGTGGAGCAAAGCGACCCGATCCAACCAAAAATTGGTTTTTCTAGTTAAAAAAAATAATATTAATTTAAAAATGGGATCGTAAATGTTCTAATGTTAATATGTTCTCCTTTTTACACTAAGAGATTTTTTTATTTTACGTTTAAGAAAAGTAAAACAATAAGAACAACAAGAAAACTAAAAAAGAATAAGAACATCTTCTTAGATTAAAGACACACAATAAAAAGAACATTTATTTTGTGAAACACTATCTTTGTTTCTTAGTGATTTTAAGAAGAATTTGGAGCAAATCATCCAGTTTGTGAATTTCATTCCGCTGCAACGAATGAAACGTTGTCTAAATTCTTTCATCTAAAAAGAAAACTAATCAATATGTTCCGTACCCACATCATCCAACTGACTTAGAAACACTATTAATTTTTTAAATAATCCGAATAATTTAGTTTTGCCGTTTGGTATTAAAAATAAAAGGTAAGTTTAAGTCAATTTTCCCTATATACCTCTTCAAATATAAAAATAACTTTCCTATTTTTAATATAATCACATCTATAGCCTATCAATCTATAGCAACAAGGCGAGTAATTTGCAATGTTGTTATACTAATTAATAAGATATTGAAAAGTTACTTAATTTTTTAAAAATAAATTTTGTAAAAACTCTTTTGAATAATTAATTTGAATATGAAAAATATATATCATAAAGATAGTAATTACTACATTAGAGAGGTCTAATTGGACTATTATTTTTACGATAATAAATGCTATTCGGGTTGAACTCCTATTTTTTCTTTTAAAATGGAAACTGCACAAGTACCTCCAACCTATACCCGAAATCTCAAAGACAAACTTATACTATAATAAGGTCCTATTACCCCCTGAAATTATTTTATAAATAATTTTCTACCCCTTTTCGGCCTACGTGACACTATCTTGTGGGCCCAATGCGTGTTGACATTTTTATCAAATTCATGGATTCTTCTAAAATTTGTTTTTAATGATTAAATTATGTTTTATTATGGATATATTGATGATTTTATGTGGTTTTGAGTTGAATTCTTCAAGAATCCATGAATTTCCTTATTTTCCTAATTTGGATCTTAAAGTGTTGGTATTGATTGATGAAGGTAGAATATGATAGAATTATGTATGTAATAATTGAACTACTTGAGTTATGTTATCATCCATGCAAATGTAGTATTACTAGATGTATTGATGTAATGTGATCTATGGTCCTTGAAGGGAAAAGTATATGAATTATGCATGACCATGAGATTTATGTAACTGCTCTATCTACACTTTAAGAGTAAAGTGAATCTAATTTTTGATCTAGTTTTTGTGTTGTTGGAAGTTATATTCATGTGAACACTTATGTATGATTATGATATGATGTTAAAGGTTTGTCAGATGTAGTGATTCTAAGGTTAGAAGACTAGTCTCACCTATAGAATGTATGAGCTTTAGTATGAGTTATGCTGGATTAAGTGTCAAGACATACTTCCATAATTATGAAATTATGTCAACACTAAATATGAACTCAATCGGAATTAATGCTTAGTATCGAGTAGATATGAATATGGGAAGAAAGCTTTTCCACTAGTTGAGTTCGGCTTTCCGAATGGTTGCTTCCACCATAGTTGAGGTCGGGTTTCCAATGTATGTATCTAATGATATGAAAACCTGATACCTTCGTTGAGTTTGGGTTTCCAGAAGCAAACTCCTTATCCCATAATCGATGTGCCAACATAGGTTGTTAGATAGTGGATCCATCTAATCTAAGAGTAAGTTCTACCTTAGGCAAGTAGGACAACCCCTTTTTGGTGTCGTGTTGACACCATACTCGATGTTAACCTCACATGGTCTATGTCGGTTAAGGCTTATCCCACTATAATAGTATGAACAAGAATATGAATTATGAACACAAACAAGAAGCTTTACTTAGTGTGGGTAGGATTCTGTGATCTTATTCATGCAATATACAAGTATGCTTTAAGGGTAATTATGGTATGTTTTCATTATGTATGATGATCCATATGTTGAATATGTTTATTACTAACACTTTTACACTAATTTTCAACATGATTTTTCAACTTGGTAAAGTGCATGTTTTTCAACTAAAATGTCCCCTTTTTCATGAATTAAATGTTTTTATGCATCGCTAGAATATTTAGTGAATTTTTTAGTAACCCATATATTCCTACATATTTCTAAAGTGTAGGGTCCGATTATTTCGGCGGTCATCATTTGATTCAAGCTTGGATTCAAATATTCTCCTTTCTTGTTTTGTGAGTCTTCATGATTCGAGGTGGATAATATCATTGTAGTTTTATTATTGTACTTTCACTTTCGGATTTGCTATTTTGGTTGTGACCCTATTTTGACTAAAATATTGTTGTAGATGGCTAATTAAGACAAGACTAGACTTCTGATTTCCTTTATGAAAATTTTGGACTTGAATTTGATTTTACTCTTATTGTTTAATGCTTTATTTTATGATATGTTAAGTGTCTTGCATGGTGACTTTGGGCTATTTTTGACTTTTTCTGTCTAAGATGGTAACCTTATGTCGTGACAAACTTTGTAATTCTGTAACAATGATTCAAAATGATTCTAGGATGATGTCTCATAAGCCAAATCTAGTAGTCTTTCTCATGAGGGTGTCGCGTCATATTTATGAATGAGAGTCTATAAGATGTTGATATAATTACACTTGTTTCATTACTCTTAAGTTGTGCCTTAGAACTTAACTCTATATAGTTCCTCTCCTAATCCATCTCTTGTGTCTTCAAGATATGAATAAACGAAGAGCTAATGCATGAATAATGTAGGGTGAAAATGTGAATAAAGGAGTTCTTCCTCAAGCTCCGATTTATCCCACGATTGAGAATGTTACCCATGCAACGATTAGGCTGGGTTCTGAACGTTTTCTCAACTCGTGACGACTCAAACCAATAGAGAAGTGTTAGCTCTAGTCAAACCCAATATGAATTTCGCGACTTATACTTGAGGATTTTGCAAGAATGATCCCTCCCATGTTTTGTGGTTACAAAGTGGGAGAGGATCCTCAAGAATTTGTGGAAGAGGTTTATAAATACTTGATGCCATGGGGATGAATTCGGTAGAGAAAGAGGAGCTAGCCGCTTATCAATTGAATTATGTTGCTAAAGTTTGGTATACTAAATTGAAGATAAAGATGCCGGTGGTCCCATAGAGTAGGAAATTTATAAATCAACATTTCTTGGTAGGTTCTTTCCCGGAGAGTTGAGGGAAACTATGGAAGAAGAGCTCATTAACCTTCGTCAAGGAGGTATGAGTGTTAATGAATATTATCCAAATCTTACTCAACTATCCAAGTATTCTCCATCTATGGTGGCATATCCAAGAGATTAGATGAGTAGGTTTTTGACGGGTGAATCCGACTTGGTTCAAGAAGAATTTTGTACGACAATACTCCATCATGACATGGATATATAACCGCTCAAGGTATATGCTCAACAAATTGAGGATTCAAAACTCAAGAAGAGCAATACAAAGGTAAAAAAAGGGCTAGAATCGGTGATCGGAACTTCTTCAATGCAAGGTCCGAATGACAAGGTCAACCAAGGTTCAAACAAAGTTTATCCAACCAAGGCTCCTCTAGTGCTCAAAGGGTTAACAAGGATAGGGTTTTGAACCCTAAACCTCAAGGTGTTAATACTGGTGGTTCTTATGTTGTTAGGCCTAATTGTGCAAAGTGTGGTAGTAAATCTGATGGCAAGTGCTTAGTTAGATCGGATAGGTGATGTGATTGTTAAAAGAGTATCCACAAGAAGAGATATTTTCCTACACTCTTGTTTAAGGGGAGAGAAGATAAGCAAGCTCCTCCAAACGGTTCAAACTCTAATTCCCAAAAGCAAACCGGTCTCTTGCTCTTCAATCTTGAGGTAACAAGAAAGATCCCATATGATGTGACCGGTATGTTAAAAGTATTTTCCATTGATGTATATGCCTTTTTAAATCCCGGTGACACTTTGTCCTTTATGAAACCTTTTGTGGCCATGAAGTTTTAAATACTCCCTGACGTGTTAGTAGAACCTTTTTAGGTTTTTACCTCGGCTGGTGACACGATGGTCACTATAAGAGTTTGTAGAAGTTGTCCCAAACAGTTAATTTGGTGGATTTGGTGGAGATAGACATGTTAGACTATATTAATTTTGGTTATGGATTGGTTGCATGGATGTTATTCCTCTATCAATTATAGGATTCGGGTTGTTAGGTTCCAATTTCCAAATGAACCCATCTTTGAGTAGAATAGGATAAATTCTAGTCCTAAAGGTCAATATATATCTTACCTTTAAGCTAGTAAGGTGATCTTCAAAGGGTGTATTTACCATCTTTTTAGGGTGAAGGATGTTGAATCCGACACCCCTTCATTAGAGTCGGTTTTGGTAGTTAATGAGGGAAGTCTTTACTGATGACTTACTAAGTATTCCTCCCAAAAGGGAAATAGATTTTGGTATAGATATTTTACCGGGAACGCAACCTATCTTCATTACTACTTACATAATGTCCACATCCGAGTTGAAAGATTTCAAAGAAAAATCGAAGGATTTATTAGATTAGGGATTCATCCGATCGAGTATCTGTCTATGGGGTGCTCCATGTTATTTGTTAGAAAGAAGGATAAGTCTCTTAGAATGTTCATCGATCATCACCTATTTAATAAAGTCACCATTAAGAACAAATACATATGAGGGTTAGTGGGGTTGATACTTCCAAGAAGGCTTTCCGAAGAAGGTATGGTTAATATGAGTTCCTATTAATGTCCTTTGGATTGACTAACACTCAAGCGGCGTTCATGGACTTAATTAATAGTGTTTAGGAAATACGTAGACATGTTTGTGATCTTTTTTATTGAAAATATTTCTATCTATTCAAGAAGTGAGAATGAACATATGGACCATTTGAGAATTGTATGGATGTTCTTATAAACCAACAACTTTTTCCAAAGTTTAGAAAGTGTGAATTTGAGATCTGTTGCTTTCATTGGTCATATTGTGTCGAACAAGGGTTTTGAGGTAGATCCCCATAAGGCGGATGCAATCAAGATTTGTCCTAGACCTCTAACTTCTTCCGACATTAGAAGCTTTTTGTGTTTGTCCGGTTATTATAGGAGGTTTGTTAAGGGGTTTTCCACCATTGCTTATCCATTGACGACTTTAACTCAAAAGAAAGCTAAGTTTGAGTGGTTTGAGTCTTTCGAGAAAAGTTTCAAATAGTTGAAGTATAGACTTACTTCCGCTCAGTTGTTAACCTTACCGGAAGGTACATATGGTTTTGTGGTATATTGTGATGCCTATAAAATGGGGTTGGAATGATTGCTCATGCAAAATGATAAAGTAATTTCGTATGCTTCAAGGAAACTTTATCCAACCCATGATCTTGAATTAGCGACGTTCGTGTTTTCCTTAAGAATATGCAGGGATTACTTGTATAGGGTTCATGTGGATGTTTTAACTCATCACAAGAGTCTTCAATATGTGTTTTGTCGAAATGACTTGAATCTCCAACAAAGATGGTGGTTAGAACTTTTAAAGGATTATTACATAAGTTTCCTTTACAATCCCGTCAAAGATAATGTGGTAGCGGATGGAATTAGTAGATTTTCCATGGGTAGTGTGGATCATCATATAGAGGATGATAAGAATGAATTGGTTTTTGAGGTGCACATATTGGCCCTATTAGGTGTCCACCTAGTGGATTCTACCAAGGGTGGTGTCATGGTCAATAATGTTTTGGAATCATATTTTATGATTGAGGTGAAGTTTAAACAAGACCTTGATACTATATTAGTTGAGTTGAAAGAGTCAGTACTCAAGAAGTCCATTGCGGCTTTCTCCCAAGGGGGACATGGGATACTTAGATACCGATGTCGATTATGTAATAAGGATGTTGATGGTTTGAGGAAGAAAATTTTAGAAGAAGATCACGATTCTCGATATTCTATTAATCAGGGAGTCACCAAGATGTACCATGATATACTTGAAGTCTGATGGTGGCACAAAATGATAAAGGATATTGCGGGTTTGCCTTGTACACGAAGCCAAATATACTAATTGTCAACAAGTTAAGGTTAAGCATCAGAGGTTGAGAGTCTTCTTACACGATATACCAGTTCCGACTTGGAAGTGTGAAGAGGTGAATATGGATTTTATTGTTGGTTTGCCTCGTACACAAAGGCAACATTATTCTATTTGGATCATTATAGATAGGATGAAAAAATCATCCCACTTAATTCACATCAAAGTTTGTCATTCGGCGGAAGACTATGCCAAGTTGTATATAAATGAGATAGTTAAGTTACATGGGGTGATCTTATCTAATATTTTGGATTAGGGTACTCAATTTATTTCACACTTTTGGAAGTCATTTCAAAAAGGGCTTGGTTCAAGGGATAAGCCTAGCACAAATTTTCATCCTGAAATCAACGTGCAAGCGGAACATACCATTTAAACATTAGAAGATTTGTTGAGGGAATGTGTTATAAACTTCAAGGGTAATTAGGATGACCACTTGCCTTTAATAGAGTTTGCCTACAATAATAACTATCACTCTAGTATCGGTATGGCTCCATTTGAAGTCTTGTATAGTAGGAGATGTAGGTTCCAATTGGATGGTTTGAGGTAGGTGAAATTGCTCTTATTTGTCCCAAATTAGCTTATGAAGATATTGAGAAAGTTTGACTCATTAGAGAGACATAAGAATAGATCAATGTAGACATAAGTTTTATAACGATGTGAGAAGGAGGGATCTCAAATATGAGGCAAATGATAAGGTCTATTTGAAAATCTCAACTAAGAAGGGTGTTATGAGGTTTTGCAACAAAGGGATACTTAGTCTCCAGTATGTAGGTCCATATCAATTTTTTCAACATATTGTAGAGGTTGTCAATAAGTTGGATTTGCCAAAAGATTGGTCCCAAGTTAATCCGGTATTTCACTTTTCAATGTTTAATCGGTGTATTGGATATACAAATCCATTATTCCCCTATAAAGGTTGGGAGTTTATGAAAGCCTTTCCTATGAAGAGATTCCGGTAGAGATCCTAGTCCGGTAAGTCAAGAGATTGAGAAACAAGGAATCAACTTCCATGAAGTTTTTATGGAGAAATAATTTAATTTATGGTGCTACTTGAGAGGCCGAATTCGGTATGATGCAACACCCCGTAAAACTAGAAGACTAATCCAGAGCCTAACGTAAAACTAGTAGGTGAAACTAGCGTCTTACGTGAGAGTTTTGGAGTTTGATGTGAGAGTTATTGTTGCAAAACGATTACCATACTTAGGATAGAGGTTTAGGGGCTCAACGTAAATGTACAACCCCCCCCCCAAGGATAACCAAAGGGGTTCTTGAGTTGGACAACAAAAACAGTCCCTAAATCTGTAATTTTTAGGGATATACGGATGACACCTACGGGTCATAGGTCCATCCACTCTCCGTAGATCCACGTCGTGGGTCAAGGGTGCTGTCTCCCTGAATCTTGATCTGCAGGTCATGACCTACAGACCTGCATGATGGCCAGTAGGTCATCCTACAGACCATAGGTCATGAGCGTGAGTCGAGGGCTGCCAATCTACCAAGTTTTGGCCAAGGTGAGGGTTAGTTTAGTTAGTTTATTATCGCGTCAGTTTATATTAATTTATTATTCCTATATAAGGGTTAAATTATTAAACAACCCTTAACACTTCATAATTACCAAGAACCCATTATAACTAACTTTACCCCCAAATATTTCTCTCACTAGAAACCTCCATTGGAAAAGAAGAATTCAAGGTTTAGGTCTCAAGAGTTAATCTTTTCTTATCAAGTTCATGGAGAATATTAAACGAAGGTATGGTGGTTTTGATTCATGGTTATCCTTTCATCCACGAAGACACAAATCTCTCAATTTCAAAGTAGAAAAGTTTCAAAAAACCTAGGGTTTTCATTCTAAATGATGGATTCCTTATTAAAATGTTTTAATTTATTTAATTGGGTCATATTATGATTGAATTGTTTATTATTATTATAAAAATCCCCTATGAAACGCTTAGTTCGATACTGAGTTTGACTTCAGCAGCTTCAGTGGTGAGTCCTCATACTTTTAGTACAATGGACATGCATTCTGTTTCAGTCTTTACTTTAGTTCTCAGTTTTGTTAGGGTTAGCTGAAGGAATGTCCTAGCAATTCAACTCAAATAGAATCTTTTTAGACATAGAAGTAGATTCAACTATAGTTGTTAAGTGTTGTTTCAATCATCACTAAACTCTTATTATTATATCTTATATATTCATACTAGTTGGGCTTTTCTCCATTTAATATATTCACTAGTTTTAGTTTCCATATAGTACATTTATTGTATGCTTGACATATGATATATTCAGGGTCAGCTTGGGGTCACTAGTGATCCTAGGCCTCTTGTTACGTCTATGGTGTAGTCTCGGGGCATGACATCTTGATTTGTAGCTCCTAATGTATGCAAACTCAGATAAAGGCTATCATTGTTCCAACTAACCTCAAAACTCCAAGCCATAAGTCCGCAA
This sequence comes from Solanum lycopersicoides, assembly GCA_022817965.1. NCBI lineage: Eukaryota > Viridiplantae > Streptophyta > Magnoliopsida > Solanales > Solanaceae > Solanum > Solanum lycopersicoides. Next base: position 43,203,110 of record CM040627.1, read on the forward strand.
CATACCCTCAATAATTTGAATAGTACAATTTGACTTACCATCATTCTACGGGTGGAATGTTGTGCTAAGGTGAACAAAAGTGCCGAAATATTCCTAAAAGGTCATCTTGAAGTTATAAGTTCACTTTGTTGACACCCAATTTTGACCTTCTCCGGTAATGTAATTAATTTTTGAGCTTTTTCAATTTCAAACGATCTAAAATAATTAGTTTCATGAAATTTTAAGGAAAATGTGAAATTTGCAAATTATTTTATATAAATTGTCGTTTTTATATTTAGTAACATACGTGTCTTATATAACTTTGTACATAAATTTGTATTTTAAAAAAATATTCCGAAATCATAAAGATTTTAAGCTCTAGTAAAAGATTTTGTCAACTAGGTAGTTTAAGTGATAACTTATATATATATTCCTAGGTTGGTTAGTTATAACTAAATTAATTATTTTTATTTCGTTAAAATTAAGGAGTTCGTTAATTAATTTATGACAATTCATTTTACTCAAGATTAGTCGTTTTACTCATTAATTCAACTTGACTATGTTCGGGACTTCAATCGGCTATGATTTAAATTCATATGGCCAGAAATAAAATTCCCTCCCAGCCCCTTTCTATGTTATTCCCAGGCAAATGACAGCAACCCATCCAACTTCCATTTACCAGCCCAATTCATTAATTCTTTAGCCCACTTCCCCTCCTCTCTTAATGTCCCAATTCCGCCGACCCGGCCCACTCCCCTTTCCCCTCCAACAAAAGGAAAGCTCATCCCAGACGCGTTAAAACCCAAACTTCCCAAAGGAGCAAAAATCACGCAGCCAGCGCGGCAACAACAGTGCCTTCAGGTCATGTTCACGCTCAACCAAACAACCACAACATTACACGACAATTTCACGCTTGGACGCGCAAATCAGTACTACGCTGCAATTTTTTCTTGTTTTTCCTTCAACGTCTTTTTCCAGTACTGTCGCAGCATCTCTTCAGACGCGTTTCCGTCCTTGAAGCTTGGAGATTTCTCCACGTCGACGCCAAGGACGTTGAAACCCATCCTAATCGTCCACTCCCCTCGCCATTTCTGGAACGTTTTCAGAGCTCCAGAAAAGGTGTTTGCTCTTTTTAGTGAAAAGCTTTTGAATTTTGAATTTGAGATTGGGGCTTTAGTTTTGATTAGATTATTCATCATTTCCCTCCCAAAGTTCGCAACCCTAGTTGTTCCCCTATAGATATTCGCTTTGGCTTCTTGTCAAAAAATAAATAAATAGAGGTTAGTCACAGAGGAAGTTACAGAAAGAAGAGAAGGAAAAAGGATTTTTAGGCGGAAAATTTTGAGAGCTAAACATTTCATTGAAAGAAAATATCGGAGAAAGGAGGTACGGAAAATATAGAAGAGCATTTGGAAGAGTTGAGATTGGAAATTTCGGATTGTGAAAGCGAATAGCTTAAGCGAAATCGGCCGAAATACATATACAAAAAATTCCAAGAAAAACATAGGAGTAATTCTTTGGAGGAAATATTAAGGGCTGTTTGAGTGATATTTCCGCTCATATCTCTCAGCCGGCCATTCACGTTCGAGTCTCGCCGGTGGAAGGTCGTCATCCTAAGCTCGAGTCCCGGAACGCTGCCCAGAAAAGGTAATATCTACCTCCCATTTACGTCCTGTTTTTTTCATTCTAAGTTGTTTTGTGAAGAATCTTCTTATTTTCTTGTTTTTGTTTTGATATGTTTTCATTTTTTTTTCCTGTAAAATCTCTTTGCTTTCGTTTCTTCTCCGCTTTGCTCGTGTTTTTTTTTTTTATGTTGCTTTGGCTTTAAGGTAAACTGATACAATCCGATAGATGGTAGCGTAGTCATGTAGTACATATCTACCTTCGGTGATTTGATTATTATTTATGCCATGTCTCAATGCTAGTATGTTAAACTTTTTGGAAGCTGCCTGTTTGAGTAAGTCTTAGCGATTCTTTAAATCTCTACATTTTGTATTGTTTTCCACTGGCTCGGCATTCCTTTTTCTTTTGATTTAGTGTTTTGTGATAAGAATCCCATGAGGTTTTGGTGTCGATGCTACGTGCCCTTATCTAGAAGAGTTATCTTGGTCGTATGAAGTATGCTTAGTCTGAGTAAGTTTCGGATCGATCACTTTCTAGGAAAATTTTGTTGAGTATGCATCCCTGTGGAATGATCTTGTCAATTAATCCATTGTTAAAAGTCCGTCTCTAGTCTGAGTCGTTTCTCTTAAAGTTGTCTCTAACTTGATCATACCGTGTTGTTTACTCTTAGCATTGTTACAGTGATATTGTCTTCTAATTTCGCATAGCATAAATGATGGTAGGAAGGTCGTGTGTTAACATATCTATTTATAATAATAGTGGATTATCCATTCATTTGACTTATTTATTTCGGTTGGGAATTTTCAAGAATTGATGCATATTGTGGATCCTAGTTTGTTTATCACAATGGAGGGCAATTAATGTATTATATTCGTCCTTCTTTTGGTTTATTTTATAAGGTGGTGAACACCATCTGTTTTAATTTTGGGTCACATGGCTATGATGCCAATCCGTTTTATAAATTTTGGTTCCCAAGGATCAAGGATTTCTTTTATTTGCTTCCTCAATTTAATGGGGTTACATGTTTAATTTTTTTTCTTATCATAGTTATACCAAGTTGGATAATATATTAACACTTTTCCTATCTTGTTTGTATGTGAAATATACTCGAGTCTTCATGGACAATACCCATACATTCTCCTATTGGGCCATGGAGGCCCAAATTTGTCTTTCTGAGTCAGCCAACCATTGCAAACTGACGAACAAATTTTGGAATCGAAAATTTGAAGCAAATGGGAGATTGAAGGATTTAGGGGCAAAAGCCCACTTTGTCTCATTTTTATTTTGTTATTTTTAGGCTTAAGCCTTGTAAAGTTTATTTTCCTCATTATTATTTTACTAGAATTTAGGACAGGTACAAATCGAATTGGCCTAAGACCCAAAACAAAATGGGTCCAAATACCGGTTCAGGCGAACATAAACTGGTTTGGACCCAACTCTCTCCCTCTCTCTATCTCTCTCCCCCTTTATTTTACTATGTATCTACTTGTTGCTTGCTTTCCATTAGCTTTAGGGTCGAAAACTCCAAATCTCCGTAGAACGCCGTAATGTTTTAGCGACTTAAAATTGAATCAAGTTTAAATAGTTTTAAAATAATAAAATTTTCAAGTTAGGTGTTTCACTTAGACAAAAGGCTAAGTATTCATTTCCAAACAAAAATAATTAATTCAAGTCAAGTTTTAGCCAAAAAAAATTAGTTGTCGGATAACCGCAAGTAAGCGGACGTCTTAGGTTCTTTCAAAACCTTCCTAAGACGTTAATATGAATTCCCGAACCCCTTTTAAAAGTTTTCAAAATGATTTTTCTATTTTAATCTTTTGAAAACATAGTTTTTCTTGATTTTCCTTTAAAAATTAAGTGGCGACTCTAAAAATATGAAAACTTATAAAAAAATACTTTTTCGATAAAACGGAATAGCGACTCTGCTGGGGATTAGGAGGATTCTAACCTTAAAACTAACATTACTTGACTTTAATTTCTTATTTGTTTACTTTATCTTATCGAAATATTGTTCCATCTTCATAGCATTCTTCCGCCAAACGGCAAATAGTTTGCATTAGGACAACGGAAGTTACGTGGCTTTCCACGGCTTCTTTCAGAAATACACAAAATTTCATTTAAAAGTATCAAACGAATAGTTAGAATGCGGTCATCCGACGTCGTTTGGTAGCTTCACCCCGTTGTCTGTCCGACTCGGGTAACCGTCACTTTGAAACAAATTCTAGTAAGCCTAAGATAGAGCGAAACCAAAACCAAAACTTAAGCATTAGCCTAAGACGACTTAATACCCAAGGCGTATTAATTCCATTAGTTAAATTCGCCAAAATCGTGTCCAAGGTCTCCGACCTCACGACACATCATTTTGCTTGACATTTGAATGATGTACGTGTGAATACCAATGTGGGGTGGTTAAACTTAACTAGTTTCTGTTTTGTAGGTATGGATCGATTTCCAAGGTTTGACATAATCATAGAAGCACCGCTTCATCTTAAGATGTGGTATAATAATCTTTACAGGAATCATAGAAGGACCCTCAACAAATACGTAGGTGCGCTAACCGAGTTGATCAACATGAAGGGTTGGCCAGAACTGATTGAGGTCCTCACAGGATATTGGGACAATCAAAGAATGATATTTTGATTTGGAACCGCGGAGATTACCCGAATATCGAGGAGATCCGAGACTGCATTGACATAGTCGGTACGGGAATATAAAGAAAAGCAAGAAAACAAGAGGATATTTTCATTCCTAATAAACCTTCCGCAGAAAATATCGCAGACTGGCTCGGGTTTGGGAAAGGATTTTTCTATTGGTGCCAGGAGTCCAACATATCATTCAGAGACATCTATGTCAGATTCGGGCACGCCAGCTTCTACGCCAACTATAACCAAGAGTTCATGGTCTCCTACAGAGAGTGGAACGAGATTCGTCCCTTAGCATTTGTCGTGGCGCTGTTAGGAACAATGGTCTTCCCACACGGACTGAGTCTAAGCATCAACACTCGTGTTATAACACTCGTGCACACTCTATTTAAAGGATACGAGAACCAAGGTCAAGTGAAATACTACTCTATAGCTCCGGTCATCCTGTCGGATATGTATCGAGCTTTGGAAAGTGCAAGGAAGGACACCGCTACTTTTGGGGTTGTAATCTACTTCTTCAGTGGTGGATTTTAAGCCATCTGGCAAAAGGGGCTGGAACTACAGAGTTGCATACTCTAGACAACAAGAACACCCTCAGAGATTTAAATGATATGGTGTACTGGGCAAATATGGATAATCAGAGAACTAGGGGAAGATGGGCTCAGATTTTCTCCGAATTGAGAGAAGAATATCTCCAATTGATGCTCGATCGCTTCATATCTAAAAAAGTCATCATGGAGATCCGCAGACAGCTTGTGCTTCCTCTACCAGGTATTCGGGGAATTCGCCCTTATGCACCCTTTCGAGTCTGCGACAGCTTGGAAGCAGGCAAACTACACATGGAGAGGCGTAATATGACGCTTATGCATACGATATTGGAGACGATAGGGTGCACGAAGTTTCAGAAATGCTGAGAGAATGGAAAGGTGCCAAGTGGATGGATAAAGACACCATTGCACCATACCGATTCAACGCTGGATATGATGAGGGTTACAAAGAATGGCTGAAAGACAACATAAGAAGTATCTCCTCTTCAACTCCGCGCAACTTTCGCAGCATAACGGACAAAGAAGCCAAAGTAGCGGTCGATCTACGAGAGGTAAAAAGAGAAGCCCAAGAAATGTACGCCAAATTTATTGAAACCAAGATGCTCTTGAAAAGAAAACTCAAGAAGTGGAAAGACTAAGGCGCGGTTACGATGATTTTCGATTCATGGGTCAATGAGAAGATTGAAAGAATGCAATACGAGAGCTGGGAAGGAAAAAGACGCTTGGGTGAAGGTTTCATGCTGATACTACGTTGCATGTTTCAGCAATACAAGACCCAGGAAAACAGCGACGGAGCAGGGCCATCTGGGACAACATAGTGGACTTCGCCCCTGTGTGGGTTTTTCTACCTGTATTTGTCATTTTATCCCCTGCGTTGGCCAACTTTATTTCATTTCAGTACATTTAAATGGCCCCTGCATGGGTCTATCCTTTTATATTTTTTGATTTATTTCCCCTTGTGAACACTAAATATTTCATTTGTGAATTTTTTGGGGGGGATTGACTATTTGGTTCTAATTCACGCGTACATCATTCAAATGCGCTAGGCCTACCCTTGGCACAAAAAGGGTCCCTCGTATATTTTAGGACGCGATATATGTGCTATTAACTGCTTATGTGTTGTGTTGCTGTGAATGAGGATATCGGAAACCCACTGCTTCCCAGAAATTTCAAAAATATACACATAAGTCACTGTTACAAAATGTCCGACCAAAAATTTCCGAGTCTCAAGTTTCTCACTCAAAAGACACCACTCATACCAGAAATCCTAAAACATTACCCTACTGTCTCAGGAAAAGAAAATCACTACAATGGATAAGGGTAAGAATATCCAGATGGAGCTCACTAGAAAGGAGTTACAGAGGAAGATAGAACAAATAACGCGGAAAATTCAAGAGGTCAGAGAAGAGGGACTGAGGGTCGAAGTTGCCACATCGATCTACAAAGCCGTAACTACAGCACTGGATGAGGATTTGGGGTCAAAAAAAAGAAGAAGAAGAAAAACATTGAGGAAGAGAGAGAGGATTTAAGCAAGAATTGGATATGTTTCGGCTAAGGATCCAGGAAAGGGAAGCAAGAGAAACAGAGATAGATTTAGAAACCGCAAGTCTGTTAGCCAGAAATGTGTCACTGGATGAGGAGCTGACAGCGGAAATGGCGTAATTCATCACTATGAAAGAAAGAATGTCTGCATTAAGGAGGAAGAACAAGGCGTTCCACCATAACATGATAGAAAAACTTCAGAAAATGCGCGGGAAATACTCTATCCGCGAGCAAGAGGCTAGTGGTGGTCCAGATGACACTCATCCTGGAGCGACTGGCGAAGACGTTGACGAGGAAATCGTCTACAAGCCTCCATTTCTAGGCCGTCTGAGAGGAGGAGACAGATGGATCACTCTTCCGACCTACGAGCCGACACATCATGTGGGGGCGAGGGTCATGACTTGCATTTTTTTGTATGACCATCTTGGATGGGCACCTCAGGAAGGATCATTTTCATTTTTTGAGCAAGAAAACTATTCGAAAGTGTGTGACTTCCACCCAAATCAGTGAGGACACACTATAAAGTAATGCGTGCAACTCAAAATGAGGATCTACCACCAGATCAACATTGGGGATATCCCGCACATGTGGGGTAATAATACCGTTCTCACTTACGATCCGTCAGAGCCAATTGAGCGCACTCAGTTTGTTTGCCATTACTTCACCCCATTCAAAGAATCTATGTTGCATATCTACATGGAGTTGGTCAATAATGGGGTCTTAGCCTCCCTCCACAATGATGACAGAGGCCTCGATCCCATTGGGTGAGAAGTCTTCAAACCTTGCGCTTATCATGATGCCATAGACCATAGCCTTTCAAGGTGTCTTGGATTTCGCTACGACCTCGAATCCCTCATCAAGATGGGAAAGATTTGAGTCGAGTTTGTTCCTCGTGACTGATGCGGCATACGAGACGAAAATGTCTGAGATGTAGTCGTTATTTTATCTTTACAGCTTGGTTGTCTTTCAATTTCCGTTGTAACCTTCCTGAATGAATGAATGAAAATCAATGTTTTATTTTCTACTCGAACTACGTTGGGCCTGAATTCTCCTTGTGAGATACGTAGGCAGCTTTCCAAGGATCGGCCCCTATCTTTGAAATTTTTTATTTCATTCCCCCACATATTACAAGGAAATGTGAAGATTAGATCAACGAACATAAAAAACAGCTGCGAGAAGATCGTAGCTCAACGTGATTTAGCCTTTCTGAGATAGTGTCAAACTAAAAAAGCAAGCAAACTCCTACTTGTTAAAAAATGTGTTTACGTCCTTACTCGTGTTCGAAGATATCCTCAAACATAACAACTTGTGTGTTTATCTGCTCTCTGTGTGATATTATGCATTTCGTATTCTAAATCTAAACTTAAAAATCTGCCTTTGAGTTTTTTTCCTTCTCAGGTACTTTGAAACTGATCTGTGTTGATTAAGCTGGCACATCATCCTTACTTTACCAGATCGAAAGGTCCCGCAGATTCTTTCCCTAGACAAAACTCAGACAATGAAAAGAATTATGGGAGATAGTAACAAAGATGTAAGCCTCACCGATGTTGTGGTGGATCAACCCACCGTAGCGGATCAGAATTAGTTGATTCTGCAATTGATGCAACAGATTGCGCAAATGAGGGTAGAGATGCAGAGAAGACAGGATTTGCCTCCACCATGGTATAATGTTAATGATGCAGATGGAAGGCCTCCTATCTACTTCCCTTCCCGAACATGGATCCGACTCAGAACGTGCCACCTGCTCAGAATCCCTCTACTATAGACCTGACTACCCAAAATCCGCAATAATCTTCCGGCTCTTACCAAACTCCACCACCTCCTTAGAACCATCATTCTCAAATGCCCCCTCCTCCTCAAAATACCCAACATCAAATCGCTCCACCACCTCAAAACCAGGTCTAAATCAAAATCAGAACACTTTAAATCCCCTAACATCCACCACCAATTAAATCAGAATACCAATCCTCAGACTTATCCACAGAATTACCAAACCGCTCAAAATGCCAGAGTCCTTCCGTAGCTCCACCCTTACCTAAAAGAACCACTTTCCAGTTTCCCGTCCCTACTGAGCACGACGTGCACGGTATTGATTTGGACCATTACGAGGAACAGTAAAGAGAATGGAGAGCGAAGGAAGAGGCAAAAGTGGATATAAAAGAATAGATCAAGAAAGCCATGAAGAAGCTCCAATGCGTCCCTGATGCTGCTGGTCTTAATTATGAAGATTTGTCTATTCATCCAAATTTGGACCTTCCATAAGAGTTCAAGATTCTGAAATTTGATACTTTCGGAGGAGTGGGGAACCCTATGGCTCATCTGAGAGCCTACTGCGATCAACTTGTTGGAGTTGGTAGGGATGAAGCTCTATTGATGCAGATCTTCAGCCGAAGCCTGTGCAGAGAGGCTTTGGAATGGTTCACATCCCACAAAACCAGGCAATGGCCCAACTGGAATGCTCTGGCCAAAGATTTCATCGATCGATTTGCTTACAATGTAGAAATTGTTCCTGATCGATACTCTTTGGAGAAGATGAAGCAGAAATCCACCGAGAGCTATAGAGAACTTGCCTATAGGTGGAGAAAGAAGTTGTAAGGGTAAGACCACCTATGTCTGAAAAGGAAATTGTCAAAGTGTTCGTGTGGGTGCAAGAGCCCGAGTATTACGACAGAATTATGTTGCTCGTTGGAGAAAAATTTGACGAGATAGTCAAGATCGGTGAGATTATCGAAGATGGCTTGAAAACATGAAAGATATCTCGTGTAGTCGCGTTGTCTGGATCTTTAGGGTTGTTGAAGAAGAAGAGAGAGGATGTTGCCGCTGTCTTGTATGAGGGGAAGAAAAAACCTAGAAGATCGTCATCATCCCAAGGTCATTCTCGATTTTCTCAAAACTCCTACCAAGCTAGTCAGCCAAATAATCCTCCTCCTGTCTACCAAAATCCTACTCCAGTCTACCAAAATCCACCCCCAAATTACCAAAATCCATCTCCCACTTACCAAAATCATCCTCCACTTTACCAAATTCCGTCTCCTCACTACGAAGGTGTTGCTCCAAACTATGCTAACGTGAAGTCGAGCTACTGAGCACCCCCTCATGTTTATCAAGTTCAAGCTGTACTATACCAAAATTCCATTCCGAATTACCAAGCTCCATTTGCCAAACTACCAAACAAATACATATCCCAGAAATCAAGCTCCCCGTCCCAACAACAGAAGTTACCAACAGACGCCTCCTCCACAGGGCAGTTATGATCCACCTCGACCTAGATTCGAGAATAATCCTCCCCGAAACTTTACTGCACTCGCCAAAACCCGAACAAAGCTGTACGAGCGACTGGCTGCGGCCGGATATATCCACCCAATGGGGCCCTAACTGGTGGATACCAGTTCTAAGTTCTATAGGCCTGATCAAAGATGTGCTTATCATTCCAACAGTGTTGGGCATGATACTGAGGACTGTATCAACGTCAAGCACAAAATTCAGGATCTAATTGACTAAGAGGTGGTCTCTATCCAACCAGCTGCACCTAATGTCAAAACCAACCCTTTGCCGAATCATGGAGGCGGCAATGTTAATATGATAGAGATAGATGATAATTGGTGCGTGACAAAAGTGATAACTCCAATCGTTCATGACGAGTTTGAAAGGTCTATGGCTTCGTTGAGTATCAAAGAGAAAAAAGAGTTCGTTATCTTGATACCCGCAAAGGTTGTTGCCTTGGTGCCATAAAAAATTCTTGTCAGGCCAAAATTTGTGATTGAAACAGCTGTTGCTCAGGGTATGACCCATTATGGGAGGTGTTATACTCCTGAAGAGTTGTCTCTTTGAGGACAAAAGAAGGATCAGGGTAAAAGGCCGATAAGCGAAGGGAAGAGGAGGAATTCTGGAGAAAAATACAGCCAAAGGATTATTCTACTGTTAAGCATTTGGAAAAGACTCCAGCCCAGATTTCTGTGTGGGCCCTGGTGATGATCTCTCAATTGCATAGACAGGCCTTGATGAAGGCTCTTGATGATACGTATGTGCCTGTCGGCACAAACAGCGATAATGTGGCCTCCATGATCAACCAAGTTATCCGAGGGCATCGTATTAGTTTATGCGATAATGAGTTGCCTTTTGAAGGGAGGTCACACAATAAGGAATTGCACATCACTGTTGTATGTCGCGAGAAGGTCATAAATTGCATCTTGGTGGATGATGGATCCGGTCTGAACATTTTCCCGTTGTCAACACTGGGACAGTTACGATTTGATTTGCGGAAACTAGAGCAGAACCAAGTCAATGTAAGAGCCTTCGACGGGGTACAGAGAGACACATTGGGAGCGGTGAATTTGGTCATCCAAATGGGTCCGACATAATTCAGCGCACAATTTCAAGTCTTAGACATCGACACCAACTATAACCTTCTTCTTGGAAGGCCTTTCATACATATGGCTGGAGTTGTTCCCTCTACTCTTCATCAGATGATGAAACTCGTTTGGAAGAGAGAAGAGATGGTTATTAATGGTGAAGGGAGTCACTCCGGTAGACAGTCGCCAATTATCGATGAAGTGTCCTGAGGTACCGATTTCAATACGGTGGAACTGGTAAATGCCACCGGTGAGGATTTGGCCCACAACCTCCCATGCCTTCCGTGCACAAGATGATAGCCACTGTGATGCTGCATAATGGTTTTGAACCTGGTTTCGGATTGGGAAGAAATTCCCAAGGAATTATTGAGCCTATCTCGGTCCCCGTCAAAGGAGCTAGATATGGTTTGGGGTATATCCCCACAGATGATGATATGAAGGCAAAGAAGAAGAATGATCAAGCATTGGCTAAGACAATCCCTCATCTGTATCAATCATTCCCGGTCCGGGAGTATGCCCAGCATGACGACCTTGGGGAAGGAATTTGCGGCCTTTTCGAAGAAATTGATGTTGTTATTGAGGAAGAGGTTGAGTTAGCAAGATTTCATGATGCCGAACCTGGGGAGGTGCTGCAGAATTGGACCTCCATGCCGATCCTGATTCCCCGAACTCCTTGGTAGAAGGGCATCATTTATGCATATTTATATCGGTGGTAGTCCGGAAGAGGCCCGAGACCCACCATTTTGCATTTTCTTAATTACGTGAATTTTAAAATTCCCTTGTGATGTTTGAAAAAGGCAACATGGCCCTTTTCCATGGCCAAAGTTTTCATTATTTCCAATTTGAATGAAAGCCTCTTTTATTAAATATTTATTTATTTACTTATTTGCTATATTTTACTTTCCTAACTTTGTCTGTTTATGGTTTCAGTAATATAAGTTTTAAACCTGTCAATGTCATGTCATGTCACGAGCTAAACGAACAAAATGAGGCAGATGATGACGAGGCTGATTATTACGAAGAAGAAAGTGAGGTACCGGAATATGTGTCTAAAGAATTTCTGCAGTTTGAAAATCAGCATAAGCCAAATTTAGAGGAAACTGAAACTGTAAATCTAGGCGACAAGGAGTGTGTCAAAGAGTTTAAAATCAGCATTCACCTGAATGAAACTCAAAGAAGGGGCCTCATTCATTTACTCACCGAGTACGTTGATGTGTTCGTCTGGGAAGTCAGCGACATGCTAAGGCTGAGTACCAATGTTGTGTCTCACAAATTACCGATTAATCCAGGGTTCAGTCCGGTGAAGCAGAAGTCTCGAAAATTCAAGCCTGAATTGAGTTTAAAGATCAAAGAAGAAATCACCAAACGGATCAAGTATCGGTTGGTGGAAGTGATGCAATAGCCGAATTGGTTGGCCAATGTTGTTCCGGTCGCCAAAAAAATGGGAAGATCAGAATTTGTGTTGACTATAGAGATCTCAACAAAGCCACCCAAAGGATAATTTTTCGTTGCCAAACATCCATATTATGATCGATAATTGTGCTAAGCATGAAATGCATTCATTTGCGGATTATTACGCAGTTTATCATCAGATTCTGATGGACGAGGAAGATGCAGAAAAGACAGCGTTTATTACACCTTGGGGTGTACATCATTATAGGGTGATGCCATTTGGCCTCAAGAATGTTGGTGCTACCTATATGAGGGCTATGACGACCATATTTCATGATATAATTCATAAGGAGATTGAGGTGTACGTAGATGACGTCATAATCAAGTCCCGCAGAGTTCGGACCACTTGACGCATTTGAAGTAGTTCTTTGATCTTCTTCGTCGTTACAACTTGAAGCTAAACCCCACCAAATGCGCTTTTGGAGTTCCAGCCGGAAAGTTGTTTGGATTTATAGTCAGCAGAAGGGGTATTGAGCTTGATCCTTCGAAGATTAAGGCAATTCAACATTTACCTCCGCCGAAGACGAGAAAAGAGGTGATGAGTTTCTTAGGGAGGTTGAACTACATCAGTCGATTCATAGCTCAATCAACCGTGGTGTATGAGCCTATCTTCAAGCTGTTGAAGAAAGACGCTCCGACAAAGTGGACTGAAGAGTGTCAGATTGCTTTCGATGATAACAAAAACTACTTGTCCAATCCACCGGTACTGGTCCCTCCGCGAGAAGGGAGTCCATTATTGCTGCATTTGTCCGTCTCAGATAGTGCATTCGGATGCGTACTTTGTCAACACGACGAGACAGGAAAGAAGGAAAGAGCTATCTATTACATAAGCAAGAAGTTCACTCCATACGAGTCTCTTTACACTCTATTGGAGAGAACTTGTTGTGCTTTGACTTGGCTTGCCCAAAAATTGAGACATTATTTGTCTTCTTATACTACATACCTCATTTCCAGAATGGATCCGTTGAAGTATATTTTCTAGAAGGCGATGCAAACTAGAAATTTAGCTAAGTGGCAAATGTTGTTGAGTGAATTTGATATTGTGTACGTGACACAGAAGGCGATAAAAGCACAGGCCTTGGCTGATCATCTTGCAGAAAATCCTGTTGATAAATAATATGAACCATTCAAGACTTATTTTCACGATGAAGAAGTTTAGTTTGTGGGTGAAGATATATCTGAAATGTATCCTGGCTAGAGATTATTCGTTGATGGAGCGGCAAATCACCAAGGAAAAGGTATCGGAGCGGTCTTAGTGTCAGAATCTCGTCATCACTATCCCATGGCAGCTAAACTCCGATTTAATTGCACGAACAACATGGCTGAGTATGAAGCTTGTATTCTTGGTTTAAAAATGGCCATTGACATGAATGTCCACGAGCTATAGGTTATTGGAGATTCAGATCTGTTGATTCATCATGTTCAAGGAGAGTGGGCCGTGAAAAACCCAAAGATTATACCTTACGTATAGTATGTACAGAAGTTGTGCAAAATATTTTGCAAGATCGTGTTTAGACATACCCCCAGAATACATAATGAGTTGGACGATGATCTTGGCACCATCGCTTCAATGATAAAACATCCAGATACTGATTATATTGATCATCTGGATATAGTGCTGAAAGAACATGCAGTCCATTGTTCACATGTTGAAGCAGAACCGGATGGTTTGCCATGGTATTTTGATATAAAGAAGTATTTGATGTCCGGGACCTACCCTGAAGATGCTACATCCAACTAGAAGAAGTCGATACGCCGTATGGCTCTCAACTTCTTTCTAAGTGAACAAATCCTTTATAGGAGGACTCCAGATTTGGGTCTTCTCACATGCGTCGATGTTATTGAAGCTGCGAAACTTATTGAACAGATACATGCTGGAGTTTGCGGCACACATATAAATGTACTCACTTTGGCAAGGAAGATCCTGCGAGCCGGTTATTTTTGGATGACTATGGAGAATAATTGTTGCAAGTTCCTGCAGAAATGTCACAAATGTCAAGTACATGGTGATTTGATACGAGTGTCGCCTCACAAACTCAATGTTATGAGTTCACCTTGGCCATTTGTGATTTGGGGCATGAATATCATTGGTCCGATTGAGACAGCCGCTTCTAATGGACACATATTCATTTTGGTTGCTATTGATTACTTCACCAAGTGGGTGGAAGCAGCTTCTTACAAGTCGGTGACCAAGAAAGTTGTAGCTGATTTTATTCGCAATAATCTGATATGCAAATTTGGAGTACCAGAATCCATCATCACTGATAATGGTGGAAATATCAACAGTCACTTGATGAGAGACATAGGTGAGCAGTTTAAGATTACTCATCAAAACTCAACCGCCTATCGTCCTCAAATGAACGGAGTTATAGAGGCTGCCAACAAGAACATCAAGAAGATTTTTAGGAAAATGATTGACAATCATCGAGGTTGGCATGAGATGTTGCCATATTCTTTATTGGGTTATTGAACGACTATCAGAACGTCGACTGGAGCTACTCCATACTTGCTAGTATATGGAACAGAAGCAGTCATACCTGCTGAAGTTGAAATACCGTCTTTGAGAATCATCCAAGAAGCTGAGTTGAGCAATGCTGAATGGGTCAGCAAGCAGATTGATCAATTAACCTTGATTGATGAAAAGAGAATGGTCGTTGTCGGTCATGGTCAGTTGTATCGACAGAGAATGATTCGTGCCTTACACAAGAGAGTAAGAGCTAGAATTTTTGAAATTGTTCAGTTTGTCCTTAAGCGCATTTTTCCTCACCAAGATGAGTACAAAGGAAAATTCGAAAAAAATTGGCAAGGACCCTACATGGTTCGTAAAGTTTATCTGGGGGGGTTTGGTACTGTCGGGGATGGATGGCACCGCCTGGCCGAAGCAGATTAACTCAGATGCTGTCAAAAGATATTACGTGTGAAGTTTCAGTTTGTATTTTTGTCATCTACTTGTTATTGTTCTATTTTGCTTGTATTTGCTTTGTTTAAAAATTTATCCCTCTCGTAATGAACTACGTCTGACCTGAATTCTCAAGAATGAGATACATAGGCGGCCTATGTCGGCCTCGGTCACCCTGTTTATCCCTTTTAATATTTTTGTGTATTTGAACTACGTTCGACCTGAATTCTCAAGAATGAGATACTTAGGCGGCCTATGTCGGCCTCGATCAGTTTCTTTGTAAATTCCTTATTATAGTCAACCTTGAAGGGACAACTACGTTTGACCTGATTTCTGCCTCAACGGGATACGTAGGCACCACAAGGGTTCGGTCATATTTCCCGTAAGATTTCTATTTCTCTTTACAATAGAAACTGGGACAGAATTTCTGAGAGGGACTCAAAAACTCTCAAGAAAAGATTTTCCCTCAGCAAATCAAGACCAAAAATACTTCTAGATTTACAACTGGGATAGAATTTTTGAGAGCATCTCAAAAATTCTGTGATTTGCTCACCATCAGTCAAAGATTAGTTTGAGACATGTAACTAGGACAGAAATTTTGAAGATGGCCTCAAAATTTCAACATGGGTTTATTGGCAGTATAGAGTGACTCTGAATACTCCCCCAACGAATAATCAGATAGACCTCCGAGCATCAGACTCAAAGAAGTTCGCTAAGCCTGACGTGACATGACACTTGGTAGTGACCTTTTTCAAAATATTACTTCTCGAAAATTTATTTTCTTAAAGATTTTCCTTTTATGTTTCATTTATTTTGGCATAAAATATTTTGTCTTATCTATCAAGAGTTGGGAGAGAAGGAAGATCAACCGGAGATAGCAGGACAAGGAGCAGATAATTGAAGAATCGACACAAATCAGTCCATTTTAAAACTAACAATTTTTTTGTGGATGCAGGTTTATAGCTTTGATCTGAAACCATCAAATTCCTCCGATCGATGAATATGGAGAAGTCAAGGGAGGAGAAAACTCTCCCAAAATTAATGGTGTTCCTGTAAACGCAGGAATTATTTTATATTACTTTTACCGGAGACTTGGGAATATGAATGGTTCATTTCAGTCAATTTCCAACAACATGAAGTCTATAAAGAACGTCCAGCTAGATTCAAAGATGGATCAAGCAAAAATCTCAAGAAAGAGTTTAAGGTTTCCATAAAGGACGTCATTTGCATTATATTATCAAATATAATATTATGACTACCCATGAGGGGTCATTTTATGTCATTGTCGATCAAGACAATACACTACCCGGAGGGGTTTATTTATATTATTGTAGATCCAGACAATACACTACCTGGAGAGGTCATTTATTATATTATCAGACACGATGGTGTCTCTATTCGGAAAGGTCATTTTAATTGTATTGACGATCGAGACGATACACTACCTGAAGGGTCATTTTACCTTTATTGTCAATTTAGACGATATGATTATCCAGAAGGCACCCAGAAGATCGTTATGTTGCTCGATTGAAGCACTATCTTCATTTGGTACCAAGGAGGACATCAAGAGCAAATATTCATGCATCGCGGAAGATCATGCATCGCGAGTTAATATCCATGCATCGCGAGAAGATATTCATGTCTCGCAGAAAATCATGCATTGCGAAAAGTCATGCATCGCGAGTTGATATTCATGCATTGCGGAAGATCATGCATCGCGAGTTAATATTCATACATCGCGAGACCATATTCCTGCCTCGCAGAAAGTTACGCATCGCGGGAAGATATTCATGCCTCGCAAAAAATCATGCATCGCAGAAAGTCATGCATCGCGAGTTGATATTCATGCATTGCAGAAGATCATGCATCGCGAGTTAATATTCATACATCGCGAGAAGATATTCCTACCGCGCAGAAAGTTACGCATTGCTGGAAGATATTCATACTCCGCAAGAAATCAAGCATCGCGGGAAAATATTTATGCCCCGCAGAATATCATGCATCGCGAGTCAATATTCATGCATCACGGAAGATCATGCATTGCGAGTCAATATTCACGCATCGCGAAAGATCATGCATCGCGAGTCAATATTCATGCATCACGGAAGATCATGCATCGCGAGTCAATATTCATGCATCGCAGAAGATCATGCATCGTGAGTCAATATTCATGCATCGCGGAAGATCATGTATCGTGAGTTAATATTCATGCATCGCGGAAGATCATGCATCGCGAGTCAATATTTATGCATCACGGAAGATCATGCATCGCGAGTCAATATTCATGCATCGCGGAAGATCATGCATCGCGAGTCAATATTCACGCATCGCGGGAAGATATTCATACCTCGCAAGAAATCATGCATCGCGGGATGATATTCGTGCCCCGCAAGAAATCAGGAACTGCCAGAGAAGAAATCGTGCATCTCAAGAGAAATATTTAACCATCGACATGAACAACATTCTTTTATTTTTGATAAAAGTAAATGTCACGACTGGAATCTAGACCCTAGACGAGACCGGCGTCGTTGACCTCTCAGAGGTCGCAGACAAGCCTACTTACGTCATTCTTACTTTACCTAGGTTAATTTTAGCGGAAAATTTGAAACTTTTTGTTTCTAAACATTACTTACTAAACATTTCTAATACATTCGTAATTCGTTCAACATCAACCATCTAAACATTAAGAGATAATCAAATGAAAGAAATAGTTCAATAACATAATCGTATAATTGCCAAAATGGCACCCATATATAGTCTGAATAAAATGAGAAACAAACGCTAGTGGAACATGCTCCACTAGCTCAACTCCTAAACTAAGCTAGAACATAAACAGTAGCATCTCGAAAGCATGAGGACCTACCAAAAACCGGATGAATGCTGGACGTCCGGATAACTGCAACGATGATCCTGTAGCTCTACCGTCCACCTGTGCCTGCACCTAAAATAGTAGAGTTTGTATAGGGTTAGTACACACTTGTACTAAGTATGGGTATATGCAAGCACACACCAAGGACATGCATGAGAAAGAATATCTCTTCCTAACAACATGATTTTTGGAAGTCAAGTCAGTAGACTTGCCAAATTGGGATTAGGAAAGTTTCCAAATTTGGATTAGGAAAGTAAATGATCTTTCCAAATTTGGATTAGGAAAGTCAGTGAGCTTTCCAGATTTCGAATAGGAAAGTTATGCCATGAGAATAACATACATCATCATACTTTTCACATTTGCACACAGCACATAACATTTACACATAGCACACATCATATAACATACAGTACATTTTGCGTGTAGCACATAACTTCTTTCATATCATTCATTCATATGCCATGAGACCTTGGAATCATGGACTTGACATTAAGACATCCCAGAAATGAGGGCTCAACAGATGGGACCTCAACTAGGGAATCTCCATTAGCAAACACAGAGTCTGCTTCATTCATTCATACGTACTTCATTTCATTTCGTTCATAGGCCAGTGTGAAAACTAGCTATACCTAGGGTGTAGTTTACGACTTTCATCGGGTTTGCTGTGCAATGATCAAGAATAACCTAGTGTTATTACCTGAGTCTAGCTCACCTCTTGATTATCCTATCCTAACACCTTTGGTATCGTTCATTTCATTATGTGCATCATTTGAGGCTGGCCTCATTCATTCATTGGGAACTTTAACTTTAACCGACATAGATCATGTGAGCATCATGAAATCCAGTGTCTCCCCCACACCGAAAAGAGGTGGAATCACCGGCCAAAGTGACCCAATAACATGCTGGCGTACATGGGAATTTAACCCCGCCAGATCCCTATATTGGCAGTATAGGTTCGAAGACTAGGAGATATAAGGAGACCCATACCCGGCAAGCCGGACAGTCTCATCTCATGAGAGTTACGTGAACCTCCGCCCTTCCCGAAAGAAGGCATCACCGCTCATAGCTAGTCTATCGGTGCTCAATATAAAGTTCCATTTCATTCATCTCATACGTCATGGAAGCTGACTTCTAGTATGAGGACATCATAGCTCATTAGATGATTTCTCATCTCATCATTCGTATTGAGTGTGTTAAGCTCAATACTCTCATTAGAGTGTTCATAGAGACTGGTCTCTTCATTATCTTACACTCTCATAGGTGAGTACGTATTGGTAACATTTACTTAGGCTCATTTGAGATTTCTCTCATCATTTACATTAGCCTCTTATCATGTTGTCACCACATTCATCATCATTAGCATCTTTCCTTTTCATAGTTATTCACCTCTTATTACGTGAATGTTCATTTCATCATATGCCAATGCACTTGGCCATTTGGTGTGTTTCACACCCTTACTTAACCCTTCTAGGATTTCATTATTTCATTGTTCATCTCATCATATGCCAATGCACTTGGCCATTTAGTGTATTTACACTCATACTTAACCCTTCTAGGGTTCATCATTTCATTTCATACATCTTAGGTTCACTTACTTTTGAACGTATGTTAGACTTATGAGTCTATACACACAAGCCATGAGGCTTCATTCATAGTTCGTTAAGTAATTCTTACATTCCTAAGATTATGTAGTACAAGACTTATGTATCTTGTAGTTATGCCACGATCTTGCATTTGATCTAAGTAGGTGGAATTATTCTTGGATGATTTGTTCACGTATGACTTATGTATCAAACGAAAGTTTGGGCAAGGAACCCAAGTCTTGAATCAATTGAATGTCATTTACATTATTAATTGATTTCATTCTAATATTCATAACATTTTAACTCTAAGTCAAATCACAATATTTACATTGAAGGCTTACTATTCTATTTTAAATTTCTCTTACATTGGCCGATGGGTTGTGGGTTCGAGTCCCCACAACCCCACTTTTTATTTTTATTTTTTTATTAACATGT
Organism: Solanum lycopersicoides; assembly: GCA_022817965.1. Classification (NCBI taxonomy): domain Eukaryota; kingdom Viridiplantae; phylum Streptophyta; class Magnoliopsida; order Solanales; family Solanaceae; genus Solanum; species Solanum lycopersicoides. The sequence continues at coordinate 43,223,034 of CM040627.1, forward strand.
TATTCTCCTATTCTTTCTTAAACCAAGAGGTTGTGGGATCAAACCCCTACAACCCTTTTATTTTTATTTTCTCTTAATTTCGCTCAAGTAAGGAGGTTGTGGGTTCGAACCCCCACAGCCTCCTTTCTTTTAATAAATTTTCGCTAAGGGCTGTGAGGTGGTGGGTTCGAACCCCCACAGCCCCATAATTATATTTTTTTATTTTCTCTAAGTTAGGAGCATGTACAGTGAGGTCATGGGATCGAACCCCCATGGCCTCACTTGTTTTATCATTTAATTTCGCGGCGGTAGCTAAGGGGTTCGAATCCCCTTAGCCCCAACATCTTTTTTTCTAATTTTATTTTTCCTTCTACTCTTCATGAATTCTGACCGAGGGGTGGTGGGTTCGAATCCCACTCCCCTCATTAATTTTTCTCTTATTCTAGCCCTTGCTCAGACCCAGGATCGAACCCCCCAGCCCTCACCCTTTGCCGTGTCTGTTTCGCCCAAGGATGAGGTCACGGGTTCAATTCCTAGTGGCCTCATTCTTTTATTTCTTTAGTAAATTTTCCAGATTCATATGCATTTTTATTTAGTCTATATTAACTTGTACAATGCTGGAAACTTTTAGTTACTTTTAACTCATAACATCAATGTTTTACTTAGTTCATACATTCTTTCATAATTCCACTTCAACGTATTTTTAAGTGCATCCTTTAGAGAATTTATTGGCTATCAATTCTTATTCAAGTCAGCCACATTTCTTAATTATGAACATCACAATCATCATGAGTTTGGGTACGTAAATTAACAAACACAACATTAGCAATTCTAAGCCTCAAGGCCGAGACTCCAAATATGGCATACATCTTTCTTAATTTCGAACACACATACATGGTTTGTATTTTCATAAACTAACGTACATCCAACACATTAACATTTAACACAAACATCACATAATCCTAAGTCTACCAGCATTCATACCAACCTACATTCGTTGGGAGCTAATGACAGGGAGCATGAAATAGGGGAATCAACCTTAGTTTTTGAGCCTAATATACTGAGTCCTAGGGGTCTCTTGGGAAAGGGACCAAGAGTAAGAAGACCCATACCTTTGTTTTCTTGTTAAATGTTCAAAATGCTGCCCAAGAACTCCTCCAAAATCAGTCCACACACCCACACTCACTCCTCACCCGACTAGCATAGTAGTTATGCTTAACGTTACCGGATTGCTTTCTCTTTTGTGTTCTATCTTTCAAGTTCTTGATGAACTTTTGCCTTTACTTTATTTTTTTCTTTTGCTGATTGATTCCTCACGTTTCATCCAAGAAAAAGAGAGTGAAAGAGAGAAAGAAATCGTGCAAAGAGAGTGGGGGAAAAGGGAGATAGAAGTCTAGTAGAAATAGGACTTTGTGGGTTTGAATTAGTCAACTCAATAATTAATCAAAATTAATAAAAATCTGATTTCTTTTTCCTAAATCAGCTATTATTAATTATTTATTAAAAACTAAGTTAACACATTAAAATAAAAGCAAGTTTAATCTTGCCTCTAGTGGGGTTCGAACCCGGGTGACCCCATTTTGCAAAAATGGGTCACTTCGGGTTGCCCACCCGAATTTCTTTATTTTTTTAACTTAATTAATTAAATAATTAATTACTCAGGGTAATTACAATATTACCTTGGCCTGGAAAAGACCATTTTACCCTTGGACCCTCAAAACTTAAAATTTCTTTCTTTTGAGTCCGGTAAAAACTCTTTCGACTAAATCTTCGTTTTCGTGAGCCTCACATGGTTGGTTCCAACCTTTCCAAGCTCAATTAACTCCCCAAGTTAGTTGGCTTGGTCGTAGTAAGGGTTCTGAGGTCTGGTTCTACGCGTATCAATACGTGTGGACCTTGGTCTAATCGCAAGCATTCTTGAAACACCTAAGTCTTGATCCTATTCATTTTTAGGGTTGTTACAGTAAACACCAAGAAGAGCATCGAAGACGACATCAAGAGAAATATCAGCACACTGCATCAGTTTTATTTCGACATCAAGCGAAGAATACATTAAAGATTATATTGTAAACATAAGACATAAGCTTTATTTGCTTTACGTCAAACCCGATCAAATTGACGTCAAATATTGAAGGAGAGAAACTAAGTGTCAACACGCTAAAAGACACTATCTCCCATATGAATTGCATTTAAGCTGACGAGTTTTATCTCAGTCTTTATCGCGAGCATCTAAAAGGATGAAATCTCCATAAAAAACCACAGGTGCGGACGACATCAAAAAGGATGCAGCACAACGTGGAACTTTTTCTTAGCAGCGAACTGGGACATAGTCCAAAGAGGAGTGTCAAACTTTTAGGACGCGAGAAGAGAAGCGACTTCCACCACAATCAAACACACCCCTATCAGAAGGCATGTGGGTTTTTCTTTGGCTTTTCTCAGTTTCGGTCTCGCATCCGAAAGGCTTGATTATATGCCGGAAGCGAGTTTCCAATCTGACTGACAATGCACCAAGAGCTTTGGAAATTATGTCCGTGTAAGTTCTTAATTATGGGTGTGAAGCGAGCCACATTCATGACTAAGAGGTTACAAGCCTCTTTTTCATACTCGACGTCACTCGTCCAAAACCAAAGGTTATCTAGCATAACATATTTCTTTTTCCAAACAGATTAAGTCGAACTACAAACAGCCTGATTCCTAAGATTTAAGGATATGTAGGCGGGCTCTACGTTGAAAAACTCGATTGTATTCCAACATTCGCTCTTAAATCATACTCCCAAGCATTTCGGCCCCTTCATAATTCGGTGTCGGGATGACTTTTGATTTCTTTCACAATCGTGCGTTAAATCGAGCATATCGAACTACAAGTGGCCTGAATTCTCATATAGCCTGAGATATGTATTAAACCCTATTTCTGGGGTTCGGCCACAATTCCTAAAGCCCTACCAGACCCTTTCCTAAAAGATGAATATATGGTCGGTCAAAATTGACTTGGTCAATTTCATTTTCCTCAAATTTTTTGCATCAATCCAAGTAAAATGAGGGACTGTTGACACCCAATTTTGACCTTCTCCGGTAATGTAACTAGTTTTCTAGCTTATTCAATTTCAAACTATCTAAAATAATTAGTTTCATGAAATTTTAAGGAAAATATTAAATTTGCAAATTATTTTAAATAAATTTTGTTGCTTTTATATTTAGTAACATACGTGTCTTATATAACTTTGTACATAAATTAGTATTTTATAAAATATTCCGAAATCATAAAGATTTTAAGCTCTAGAGATTTTGTCAACTAGGTAGTTTAAACGATAACTTATATATATATTCCTAGGTTGGTTAGTTATAACTAAATTAATTATTTTTATTTCGTTAAAATTAAGGAATTAGTTAATTAATTTATGACAATTCATCTTACTCAAGCATTAGTCATTTTTACTCATTAATTCAACTTGACTATGTTCCGGACTTCAATCGGCTATGATTTAAATTCATATGGCCAGAAATAAAATTCCCTCCAAGACCCTTTCTATGGCAAATGACAGCAGCCCATATTTACCAGCCCAATTCATTAATTCTTTAGCCCACTTCCCCTCCTCTCTTAGCATCCCAATTCCGCCGCCCGGCCCACTCCCCTTTCCCCTCCAACAAAAGGAAAGCTCATCCCAGACGCGTTAAAACCCAAACTTCCCAAAGGAGCGAAAATCACGCAGCCAGCGCGTCAACAACAGCGCCTTCACGACATGTTCACTCTCAACCAAACGACCACAACAATACACGGCAAGTTCACGCTTGGACGCGCGAATCAGTACTACGCTGCAATTTTTTCTTGTTTTTCCTTCAACGTCTTTTTCCAGTACTGTCGCAGCAACTCTTCAGACGCGTTTCCGTCCTTGAAGCTTAGAGATTGCTCCACGTCGACGCCAAGGACGTTGAAACCCATCCCAATCGTCCACTCCCGTCGCCATTTCTGGAACGTTTTTAGAGCTCCAGAAAAGGTGTTTGCTATTTTTAGTGAAAAGCTTTTGAATTTTGAATTTGAGATTGGGGCTTTAGTTTTGATCAGATTATTCATCCTTTCCCTCCCAAAATTTGCAACCCTAGTTGTTCCCCTATAGATATTCGCTTTGGCTTCTTGTCAAAAAAAAAAAAGGTTAGTCACAGAGAAAGTTACAGAAAGAAGAGAAGGAAAAAGGATTTTTAGGCGGAAAATTTTGAGAGCTAAACATTTCAGTGAAAGAAAATATCGGAGAAAAAGGAGGGACGGAAAATATAGAAGAGCATTTGGAAGAGTTGAGATTGGAAATTTCGGATTGTGAAAGAGAATAGCTTAAGCGAAATTGGCCGAAATACATATACTAAAAATTCAAAGAAAAACATAGGAGTAATTCTTTAGAGGAAATATTAAGGTCTGTTTGAGTGATATTTCCGCTCAAATATCTCAGACGGCGATTCACGTTCGAGTCTTGCCGGTGGAAGGTCTTCATCCTAAGCTCGAGTCCCAGAACGCTGCCCAGAAAAGGTAATATCTACCTCCCATTTACGTTCTGTTTTTTTTAATTCTAAGTTGTTTTGTGAAGAATCTTCTTATTTTCTTGTTTTTGTTTTGATATGTTTTCGTTTTTTTTCTCTGTAAAATCTCTTTGCTTTCGTTTCTTCTCCACTTTGCTCGTGTTTTGTTTTGTTTGATGTTGCGTTGGCTTTAAGGTAAAGTGATAGAATCCTATAGATGGTAGCGTAGTCATGTAGTAACTATCTACCTTCGGTGATTTGATTATTATCTATTCCATGTCCCAATGCTAGTATGTTAAACTTTTTGGAAGCTGCCTGTTTGAGTAAGTCTTAGCGATTCTTTAAATCTCTACATTTTGTATTGTTTTCCACTGGCTCGGCATTCCTTTTTCTTTTAATGTAGTGTTTTTGCTGATAAGAATCCCATGAGGTTTTGGTGTCGATGCTACGTGCCCTTATCTAGAAGAGTTATCTTGGTCGTATGAAGTTTGCTTAGTCTGAGTAAGTTTCGGATAGATCACTTTCTAGGAAACATTTTGTTGAGTATGCATCCCTGTGGAGTGATATTCTCAATTAATCCATTGTTAAAAGTCCGTCTCTAGTACGAGTCGTTTCTCTTAAACTTGTCTCTAACTTGATCATACCCTGTTGTTTACTCTTAGCATCGTTACAGTGATATTATCTTCTAATTTCGCATAGCATAAATGATGGTAGGAAGGTCGTGTGTTAACATATCTATTTATAATAATAGTGGATTATCCATTCATTTGAGTTATTTATTTCGGTTAGGAATTTTCAAGAATTGATGCATATTGTGGATCCTAGTTTGTTTATCACAATGGAGGGCAATTAATGTATTATATTCGTCCTTGTTTTGGTTTATTTTATAAGGTGGTGAACACCATCTGTTTTAATTTTTGGTCACATGGCTAGGATGCCAATCCTTTTTATAAATTTTGGTTCCCAAGGATCAAGGACTTCTTTTATTTGCTTCCTCAATTTATTGGCATTCAACATGCTTCTGTCTGTGTTCTTTTAGTGGGGTTACATGTTTTTTTTTTATCATAGTTATACCAAGTTGGATAATATATTAACACTTTTCTTATCTTGTTTGTATGTGAAATATACTCGAGTCTTCATGGACAATACCCATACATTCTTCTATTGGGCCATGGAGGCCCAAATTTGTCTTTCCGAGTCAGCCACCCATTGCAAACCGACGAACAGATTTTGGAATCGAAACTTCCAAGCAAATGGGAGATTGAAAGATTTAGGGATAAAAAGCCCACTTTGTCTCATTTTTATTTTGTTATTTTTAGGCTTAAGCCTTGTAAAGTTTATTTTCCTCATTATTATTTTACTAGAATTTAGGACAGGTACAAATCGAATCGGCCTAAGACCCAAAACAAAATGGGTCCAAATACCAGTCCAGGCGAACAGAAGCCGGTTTGGACCCAACTCTCTCCCTCTCTCTATCTCTCTCTCCCTTTATTTTACTATGTATCTACTTGTTGCTTGCTTTCCATTAGCTTTAGGGTCGAAAACTCCAAATCCCCGTAGAACGCCGTAATATTTTAGCGACTTAAAATTGAATCAAGTTGAAATTGTTTTAAAATAATAAATTTTTCATGTTAGATGTTTCACTTAGACAAAAGGCTAAGTATTTATTTCCAAACAAAAATAATTAATTCAAGTCAAGTTTTAGCCAAACAAAGTTATTTATGGGATAACCGCAAGTAAGCGGATGTTTTAGGTGCTTTCAAAACATTCGTAAGACGTTAATATGAATCTCCGAATCCTTTTTAAATGTTTTCAAAATGATTTTTCTATTTAAGTCTTTTGAAAAAATAGTTTTTCTTGATTTTCCTTTAAAAATTAAGTGGCGACTCTAAAAAGTTGAAAACTTACGAAAAATATTTTTTTTCGATAAAACACACTTAGCAACCTAATATAATATAATGGACAACAACACACCATCAAGACGAACCACCTCTCAAATGTAGATACATGCCAACCTCCTGGTCTTAAATAAAGACTTAATAGGGAAGAACTTTGTTTACTTGATCGATTACTCAACAATAAACCAAATTCATTCAACACCGAAGTTCGAGGCAAACATGCCAGAAATTCCACAATGATGCAATCTTACTTCCACTCTTGAACAGGTAATCTCAATAATTCACTAGGTCGCAAGAGCTTGGCCTTCACATGTTGGCAACTCAAGAAACGAGATACAAATGTGCAATATCTCTCCTCATGCAATCCATCAATAATTCTGCCTTAAGTCATCATACATCTTCCTGATACCCAAAGGATCGAGTATCTAAAATCATGGTCCTTAAAAAGTATCAACTATATCAAACTCCTAACCCTCAGAACATAAATAAAGTCTTCAAACTTCAAAAACATACATGAATCTAAGGTAGCCTTGATGGCATTCTCCGTTAACACTAAATCTCAAAATGTCACTAAGGAGACATCCTCAAATTACGACTACCAATTTGATCAATCAAATATGACTGAACTTCCACTATGGCTAAGACACGCCTAGAAATAGAAACATCTAACCTAATCATCTGATTAGCCAATGTTTAAGAAGAAAGAAGCTGACTATTGGAAAATGTTAAAGGAACTGGTCTAACGCAGCTTACTGACGTTTCTACAACAAGTGTTGATGAAGAGGGAAGCTAACAAGTGGAACATGTCAAAGGAACAGGTCCAACGAAGCTGACTAGCGAGTTTACGACACTGCTTTAGAATTAGAGTCGCACTATAATAAGACTACTTATATTAATTAGAATTATATTATGACAAGGATTAGATTAGATTACGATTAGGATAATAATTATTTTTTTATTATTATAATAGTAATAAGTATTGTTGTAGGACTGTAAGCATACTTAACTTAGAACTCTACAATTCTCACCTATATAAGTGACACACCCCGGAAATTCCATGACCTATAATAGAGCCTTATATGTTGAGCAATGATAATTGTAGACCTAAATACATGTAAATAACTTTTTTGAGAAGTATTGGGACCACAACATTGAAGAAAGGTCTTAACGTCCAGAAACTAGCAAAATTGAACTAGTTAACGTTCCTATGTTTGGTGAAGATTTAGGATGGTCATATGAAGTCCAAAACTTATAAAAAGACTTTAAACAAGTAAAATGTAGTAAATAGGGCTAAAACGTACAGTCACGACATCCCAAGGACCACCGTAAGGGTCCTTGGGGAAGACCCGAACATGGGCGAGCAGGCTGCCAAAGAAGCCTGCGCGCAGCCATCACGCAGGGATCCCAACTTGGCCTTGCGACGCGGGGCCTACATGAGGTCCACTGACTCAACCCATATTTTAAAAATAAATTGTGAAATTAACCCCGCGACGTACAGCCACTTCCCAGATTCGTAAAAGTCATATTTTAAATATTTTGACTTCATAAAAAGACCCATTTAAGTGAAAGGTCTTTTGGGTAATTTAATGAGTAACTATATAAGGTCTTTGGGGTCATTTTTAGGTCAATTCTAACACACAAATCAAGTCTCAAAAGTTGAAATATAAAATCACCCACATCTCTCTCAAATTCTCTCTTCCTCCAAACCTCCATTGAAGACCATTAGAGCTCCAAGTAGAAGATCAATCCTTCAAGTTTCCAACTCAATTTCGTGGATTTATAATCTTTAAGGTATGGTTTATTTCACTCTTGGGATCCTTTTACCCAAGAGGTCCCTCCAAAAGATGATTTCTAAATCACCCAAATCTAGGTTTTTCTTCTACACATGGGTCTTGTTTGAAAAACAAAATTATGAATCAATTGTGATAAATTATGATGAATTAATGTTTTTTAAGTATATATTGATGGTTAATTAACGATTTCCTATGAGATTTACCTAGACCCATGTCTTTCCCCTGATTTCATGAAAATCTTGAATTCATCTTATGAATTGTGAATATTATGAATATGTAGATTGACTACGTTGTTAGTAATTATGTAATTGCTTATATAATTTACCTTGTTTACGTAATTGGTTATGTATTCTTGGTAGTGGAAGTATTAAGGTTCTTCGAAGGGCAATGAGGTATGTTGATTGGTTCTTCTTGGATTCAATTATGAATTATGAGTTACTTAGATAGTAATGTTTCTAGGTCTAATGTGTGGTTGTGATGTTGATGCTAAGTATTCCTCATCCCTAACCCTAGACTATTGAATTGGTTATGAATTATGCAAGTATGTTGTGGTATGATTATTATATGATTGAAAGTACTTTCTCATGATTATAATGAAGTGTTAAGTGAAAGGTTTACTCACTTATGAAGTGGGGTCTAAAGTGAAAGGATTGTTCTCACTTGTGATGACCTATGAGCTACATATTATAAGATGTTTACATAGGGGTCTAGAAGAGACTAATGTGAACTTGTATGACGAAATAATATGATTACTAACGAGAATAATTGCTTAGCACTGAAAGAGCATGTAAATAAGATAGAGGTCTCATGATTAGCAAGTCTGGCCTCACACATGGGTTTCCTCACGTTAGTAAGTCCGGATTCCCAAGTTATGTGTTGTCTCATGAGATGGAAACCTTCACGTTAGTAAGTCAAGGTTTCTAGCAACAATCTCCTTGACCCTTAAATATGTTCCCACATAGGACTCTAACTTAGCGGATCCACCTAGATAGCTATGTACGAAAGGTTACATCTTAGGCAAGTGTTAACCCTCTCTTCTCGGTGTAAGAGTAATTCACCCGATTTCATGTAGCTCACATAGTCTCATGTCGGTTATTGCACTTTTTTCCCTAGTGTAAAAGTAAATGAACAATTTTAGTATGTGAACTCTTATTAGGGTTGTCTTGAAAGCTACTACATAGGGTGAGGGAGGGTATGGGACTTCTCTTACTCATTGCACATGTGGGATCCTAAAGGATGGTTCTATTAGTGTTCTTTTATTATTATGACTATGATTATGATTATGATTATGATGATAAGATATGAGTAGTATTCATGTATTAATCATGTATGATGAATTATGAGAATATGTTGTAAGTATGAAGTGGGTTGCTTAATGTGATATTTAGCCTTGGATAGGATTATGGGGTTCTATCTTTGGCATTGCACAAGTATTGCTTAGGTGATCTATGTGTTGGGTTACTACTATGTTGAATTAACTTATTACGCTTTTATATATGCATGTTGAGATAAATTGATAGAAAGCATGATTTTGACCAAATGCCCTTTTATCATGCACTGATGATTTTTGTGCATAGGAGTCATACTTAGTACATGTGGTTTGTACTGAACCATATTTCTTCCCTTTTTCCAAACATTTTAGGTTCGGGCCATTGAGGAGATTCGTGGTCATTGAAGAAGAAGACTTGGATCTTACCTAAGTCAATTGGTGAGTCCTCATGGGTTCCGAGGATAGAGCCACTCATCAAGCCTTATTAGTTTGGTCTATGTTTTGAGAAAATTATTCCATTTTCATGTTGAGACTTCATTGTAGCCTATATGGGCATATTGTAATAGACTAAGGGCTATGCCCAAAAACTATTGTGATTCATACTCTTGTAGATGGTTTAATGTGAGACCAAGTATTAGACTAAATTCCTATATGTTGGTTATTTTGTCGATGCGAGAAGTCTAAGTAAGCTTCATATGTGAGAGGTCTATGTAAACCTCATGAATTAGATGTAGTGAAAATTTTAAATTTTCCACATTTTTTACCTATGATATGCTATGATGTATGCAAAGGCTTGTCTTAGTCCTCTTAGAGGACGACGACGACGGTTACACCTAGGGGTACTTTGGGTCGTAATAATCTTGGTATCAGAGCATGAGGTTGAGTAATCTTAGTATTGATTTCTCACTAAACCACGTCTATTTAGGGTCTTATTTATAATTGTGAAGAGCGCCAAACTTATGAATGAGAGACTATGTGATGCTTAGGAACTTTGTTTTCTCTTGTTATTCCTTAGTCGTGCCTAAGAGTCTTAACTCTATCTAGTACTTTCTTCTAATCCTTTTATTGTGCTTATAGTCAATGAATACAAGTAGGAACAAATCTCGAAGGGCAGGAGAGGAGAACTTGAATGAGGCGGTTCCCCCTCAAGCTCCTCAAAACCCTCAAGTTCCTATTTAAGAAGGGGCTATGTCTAATGTTGAGATAAGGTTGGTTATTCATAGCTTGACTCAAGTGTTGGCTACCCAAGTTTCTAGGGATGCAAGGGTGCAAATGAACCCCAATGCTAACACTACCGCTTCAAGGATTAGGAATTTCACAAAGATGAATCCCCTACATTTTATGTTTCTAAGGTGGAGGAGGACCCATAAAGGTTCATTGATGAAGTGTTCAAAGTTCTTGATGTTATGGGTGTTTTTTCTCAAGAAAAGTAGGAACTAGCCGCCTACCAACACAAACATGTTGCTCAAGTTTGGTATGAGCAATGGAAGGATGAGAGGCCTGTTATACAAGTCCGGATTACGTGGGGAGATTTCAAAAAGTATTTCCTTGATTGTTCTTTCCCTTGGAACTAAGGGAGAGGAAAATGCAAGAATTCATCAACCTTTGTCAACTGGATATGAGCGTGAAGGAGTATAGCCTCAAGTTCACTCAACTATCAAAGCATGCTCATACTATGGTTGCGGATTCTAGAGCTAAGATGAATAATTTTGTTATGGGGATATCCGACCTTGTGGTTAATGAATGTAGGTCGGCTATGTTAATACCTAGAATGGACATCTCTCGTCTCATGGTTCATGAAGAATAAATCGAGGAGCAAAATATTAATCAAGTTTGTAGGGAGTTGAAGAAGGCAAGAACCGAAGATGGAAATTCTTCCAAGACTAAATTAGAGGTGCAAGACAAACCAAGGTTCAAAAGGAGGTTTTCCAACCAAGTCCCCCTAATGATAAAAGGTTCAATAAGAGTAAGATGTCTACTCCAAAGCCCCAAGAGGGGAAAGGTGGTAGTTTTTATGTTGAGAAGCCTTTTTGTTCAAAATATAGTAGAAAACATGATGGTAAGTGCCTAGTCGGCATGGGAATTGCAATGGTTGTGGAAAGAGTAGTCACATGAAGAGACATTGCTCTGTAATGAAGACTAAAGGAAGGGAAAATTCTCAATATCAAGCAAGTACTCCGAATTCGGATGCTCCTAAGAAGAATCACATTGATGCTCTTCAAACCCGAGGTGATTAGGAGAACTCACCGGAGTGGTTACCGATATGTTATAATTATCTTTCTTTGATGTATATGCTTTGTTGGATCTGGGAGATATATTATCATTTGTGAACCCTCTTGTATGCAAGAAGTTTGATATACTACCCGACATATTAGACAAAGCTTTTTTGGTTTCTACCCAGTGGGTTATTCCTTGGTGGTTAATAGAGTCTATAAAGGTTGTCCTATTTCCTTGCCCAATAGAGTTACATTATTTGACTTGATAGAACTTGACATGATAGATTTTAATGTTATATTGGGTATGGATTGGTTGCATGCTTGCTTTTCCTCTATTGATTGTAGGACAAGGGTAGTGAAATTTCAACTCCCAAATGAACCCTTTTTTTAGTTAAAGGGAGGAAACTCAAATTCTAGGGGTTAGATCATTTCATGTCTAAAATCTTGCAAATTGATTGCAAAGGGTAGTCTGTACCACATAGTAAGAGTTCAGGATCTTGATTCCAAGGTCCCTCCTATAGAGTCTATACCCGTAGTGAGGGAATTTCCGAAGGTCTTTCCCAATGATCTTCCCGGAATTCCTCCCCAACGGGAGATTGACCTCGGCATAGATTTATTGTCGGATACACGACCTATTTCAGTTCATCCATATCGGATGGCCCCGACCGAGTTTAAAGAACTAAAGGCACAACTCAAGTATTTGCTAGATAAGGATTTTATTCAACCAAGCGTATCTTCATGGGGTGCCCAAGTATTATTTGCGAAGAAAAATGAGTATTTGAGAATGTGTATCGACTACCGTCAATTGAACAAAGTCACTATAAAGAAAAGTACCCGCTCCCTAGGATTGATGACTTGTTTGATCAACTCCAAGGAGCGAGTTACTTTTCAAAGATTGACTTGAGGTCGAGTTATCATCAACTTAGAGTGAGGGAGGTTGATATTCCGAAAACGGCATTCTGAACAAGATATGGTCACTTTCAATTCCTAGTGATGTCATTTGGTCTAACCAATGCCCCGGCTGCATTCATGGACCTTATGGATCGAGTTTTTAGAAAGTATATTGATTTGTTTGTGATTGTCTTCATTGATGATATTTTGATATACTCTAGGGGTGAGAATGACCATATGAGACACTTGAGGATAGTTTTGCTAGTTCTCAAGGATAACCAACTTTTTGCTATGTTTAGCAAGTGTGAGTTTTGGTTGAAATCCGTTGCCTTTCTTGGTCACATTGTCTCTAATGAAGGGGTACAGGTTGATACGAGGAAAAAAAAGTGGTAAAAAGTTGTCCTAGACCTTTGAGTTCTACCGACATCCGAAGTTTTCTAGGGTTGGCCGGTTAATATAGTCGGTTTGTGGAGGGATTCTCGTCTATCGCATCTCCATTAACAGCCTTAACCCAAAATAAGTCTAAATTCGAATGGTAAGAATCATGTGAAAAGAGTTCCCAATTATTAAAAGATAAAGTCACCTCCGCTCCGGTATTGACCTTACCAGAGGGTACCGAAGGGTTTTTGGTTTATTATGATGCCTCCCGAGTGAGTCTAGGATGTTTTATCATGCAACATGTGAAAGTCATAGGGTATGCCTATAGGAAACTCAAGACACATGAGAAGAATTACCCAAGTCATGACCTTGAGCTTGCGTCCGTGGTATTTTCCTTGAAAATTTGGAGACACTTTCTCTATGGGGTACATGTTGATGTGTTCACCGAAGACAAGAGTCTACAATATGTATTCACTCAAAAAGACTTGAATCTATGCCAAAGAATATAGTTAGAACTTTTAAAGGATTTTGATATGAGCATCCCTTACCATCTCGAGAAGGCTAATGTGGTTGCGGATGCACTAAGACGAGTGTCCATGGGTAGTGTGGCTAATGTGGTTGATGATAAGAAAGAGTTAGCGAAAGAGGTACGTAGATTGGCTTGCTTGGGCGTTCGACTAGAAGACTCTCCAAAGGGTGGTTTTGTGGTTCGCCATAACTCCGAGTCATCTTTAGTTGATGGGGTGAAATACAAGCAATGCCTTGATCCTCTATTGATCGGGTTGAATTTAACAGTGCTTAGTAAGTCTAATGAGTCTTTCTCTCAAGGAGAAGATGGGGTGCTTAGGCACCAAGGAAGGTTGTGTGTACCAGATGCAGATGGCTTAAGGAAATTGATCATGGAAGAGGCACATGGATCCCGGTATTCCATCCATCCGGGTGCCACAAAGATTTACCATGACTTACAAGAAATTTATTGGTGGAATTGTATGAAAAGGGACATAGCAGATTTTATTGCAAAGTGTCCAAGCTGCCAACAAGTCAAAGTAGACATCAAAGGCCGGGTGGCTTGACTAAAAATATAGATATTCCCACATGGAAATGGGAGTATATTAACATGGACTTCTTAGTAGGGTTTCCTCGTACTAGAAGACAACATGACTCGATATGAGTCATTATGGATAGGCTAACCAAGTCCGCCCACTTTCTTCCCGTCAAAGTCACATATTCAGCGGAAGATTATGACAAATTGTACATCAGAGAGATATTGAAGTTACATGGAGCCCCTTTGTCCATCATTTTGATAAAGGTACTTAATTTACCTTCCATTTTTGGAAAGCTTTCCAAAGTGTGATTGGTACGAAGGTGAAGCTTAGTACCGCTTTTCATCCCAAGATGGATGGTCAAGCTGAGCGCACTATTAAAACTCTTGAAGATATGTTGAGGGCATGTGTCATTGACTTAAAGGGTAATTGAGATGACCACCTACCTTTGATAGAGTTCTCCTATAAAAATAGTTACCATTCGACTATCTCTTCGAGGCACTTTATGGGAGAAGGTGTAGATCCCCGGTTGGGTGGTATGAGGTAGGTGATATTTCTCTACTTGGTCTCAACTTGGTTTATGAAGCCCTCGAGAAGGTTCGGATTATAAGAGATAGACTAAAAATGGCTCAAAATCGGCAAAAATCTTATGCCAACAATAGAAAGAGGGACCTTGAATTCGAAGTAGGAGATAAGGTCTATTTGAAAATTTCACCCATGAAAGGGGGGATGAGGTTTGGAAAGAAGGGGAAGCTTAGTCCTCGTTATGTGGGCCCGTATGAAATTTTGAAGCGAGTTGGGAGTGTTGCCTATGAGTTAAAGTTTCCAAATGAGTTGGACATGATTCATCCGGTGTTCCATGTTTCTTTGCTTAAGAAGTGTATAGGTGATATGGTTTCCATTCTTCCTCTAGAAGGTTTAAGGGTAAAGGAGGACCTTTCTTATGAAGAGCTCCCGGTTGAGATATTGGATCGCCAATTTAAGAAATTAAGGAATAAGGAGGTTGCCTCCATAAAAATTCTATGGAGGAACCACCTTGTTGAGGGAGAAACATAGGAGGCCGAGGCAGACATGAAGTCCCGCTATCCTCATCTTTTTCCCCTTACTCCAAGCCAAGATTGAGGTTAGTACTTACTTATATGACTATTATGAATAAAGTTGAACTTATCATGTTTTTCTAAATATGTGCATATTATTGTAGAAATTCATGCCTAAGTTGAGTTCTTTTCTTTCCATCAAATATGTTTCTTATGGTTGTCTTTCACTTGATATGTGTGGTGTGCTATGAGTATGCATGGAAGTTTTATTGAGCATAATTTATGTTGTATTGATAATAAATCAGCACGACAACTTTGATGTTCATATTGAACTCATATTGAAATGGAGAAGGTAGTTCCTCCTTATATGATATGAAAAGAAGTTGAGTTTATGTATATGGTATGTTGTGGATTAAGTTCCTATGTGTTATTGTTATGATTATATGTTGAAAGAGGTGAATCATTCCTCCAATGAGCTGTGACTCATATATATATATATATATATATATATATATATATATATATATTGTTGTTGGTTGGGTTGCTAGTCTTGAGTCTCTTCTTCTTCTACTATAAGGGTCTAGTGTGTCATTCGAGATGAATGTTCCTAAGGGGGGAGTATTGACACACCCCGGAATTTCCATGACTTATACTAGAGCTTTATATGTTGAGTAATGATGATTTTAGATCTAAATAAATTTACATAACTTTTTTGAGAAGTATTGGGACCATAGCATTGAAGAAACGCCTTAACATCCGGAAATTGGCGAAATTGAACTAGTTAACGTCCCTATGTTTGGTGAAGGTTTAGGAGGGTCATATGAAGTCAAAAACTTGTAAAAAGACTATAAATAAGTAAAATGTAGTATAAAGGGTCAAAAAGTACAGCCACGACACCGAAGAACCACCGGAAGGGTCCTTGGGGAGGACCCAAACATGGGCGAGTAGGCTGCCAATGCAGTCTGCGCGCACCCATCAAGCAGGGATCCCAACATGGCCTCGTGACGCGGGGACTACACGAGGTCCACTGACGCAACCCGTATTTCAAAAATAAATTGTGAAATTATCCCCACGACGCACAGCCACTTCCCAGATTCGTGAAAGTCATATTTTAAACATTCGTGAAAGTCGTATTTTAAAAGACCCATGTAAGTGAGGGGTATTTTGGGTAATTTAATGGCTGACTATATAAGGTATTGGGGTCAGTTTTAGGTCAATTTTAAAACCCAAATCAAGTCTCAAAATTTGATATAAAAAATCACCCACATCTCTCTCAAATTCTCTCTTCCTCGAAACCTCCATTGAAGACCATTAGACCTCCAAGAAGAAGATCAAGCCTTCAAGTTTCAAAATAAATTTGGTCGCTTTATCATCTTTAAGGTATGGTTTCTTTCACTCTTGGGATACTTTTCCCCAAGAGGTCCATTCAAAAGATGATTTCTAAATCCCCCAAATCTAGGTTTTTCTTCTACACATGGGTCCTCTTTGAAAAACGAAATTATGAATCAATAGTGATAAATTATGATGAATTAATGTTGTTTAAGTATATATTGATGGTTAATTGATGGTTTCATATGAGATTTACCTAGACCCATGTATTTTCCCCAATTTCATGAAAAACTTGAATTTATATGGTTAATTGTGAAGATTATGAATATGTATATTGACTACATTGTTGTTAATTATGTAATTGCTTCTAGAATTGACCTTGTTTATGTAATTGATTATGTATTCTTTGTAATAGAAGTATAAAGGTTCTTGGAAGGGTAATGAGGTATGTTGATTGGTTCTTGTTGGATTCAATTATGAACTGTGAGTTACTTAAATAGTAATGTTTCTAGGTGTAATGTGTGGTTGTGTTGTTGATGCTAAGTATTCCTCATCCCTAACCCTAGACTATTTAATTTATTATGAATTATGAAAGTATGTTATGGTATGATTATTATATGATGGAAAGTGATTTCTTATAATTATAATAAAGTGTTAAGTGAAAGGTTAACTCACTTATGAAGTACGGTCTAAAGTGAAAGGATTATTCTCACTTGTGATGACCTATGAGCTAGATATGATAAGATGTTTACATAGGGTCTAGAAGATACAAATGTGAACTTGTATGATGAAAAATATGATTACTAAAGGGAATAATTGCTTCGCACCGAAAGGGCATGTAAATGAGACTGAGGTCTCAGGTTTAGCATGTCCGGCCTCCCATATGGGTTTTCTCGCGTTAGTAAGTCCGGATTCTCAAGTTATGTGTTGTCTCATGAAATGGAAACCTCCACGTTAGTCAGTCAAGGTTTCTAGAAACAATCTCCATGACCCTTAACTATGTGCCCACATAGTACTCTAACTTAGTGGATCCATCTAGATTGCAACATACGAATGGTTACACCTTAGGCAAGTGTTAACCCTCTCTTTTCGGTTTGGGATTTAAACATCAGATTCCATGTAGCTCACATGGTCTCATGTCAGTTATAACACTTCTTTCCCTAATGTAAAAGTAAATGAACAAGTTAAGTATGTGAACTATTATTAGGGTTGTCTTGAAGGGTATTACATAGGGTGAGGAAGGGTTTGGGACTTCTCTTACTCATTGCACATGTGGGATCCTAAGGGATGGTTCTATTAGTGTTCTTTTATGATTATGACTATGATTATTATTATGTTGATAAGCTATGAGTATTATTAATGTATTAATCATGTTATGATGAATTATGAGAATATGTTGTAAGTATGAAGTGGGTTGCTTAATGTGATATTTAGCCTTGGATAGTATTATGGGATTCTATCTTTGGCATTGCACAAGTACTTCTTGGGTGATCTATGTGTTGGGTTACTACTATGTTGAATTGACTTATTATGCATTTATATATGAATGTTGAGATGAATTGTTAGAAAGCATGATTTTGGTCAAGATGTCCTTTTACCATGCATTGATGATTTTTGTGCATAGAATCCATACTTAGTATATGAGGTTTATACTAACCCATATTTCTCCCTTTTTCCCAAACATTTTAGGTTCGGACCATTGAGGAGAGTTTTTGTCATTGGATAAGAAGACTTGGATCTTTCCTAAGTCAATTGGTGAGTCCTCATGAATTCCGAGGATAGAGCCACTCATTCCCTTATTATTTTGGTCTATGTTTTGAGACAATTATTCCATTCTCATATTGAGACTTCATTGTAGCCTATATGGGAATATTTTAATAGACTAAGGCTCATACCCAAACTATTGTGATTCATACTCTTGTATATGGTTTAATGTGAGACAAAGTATTAGACTAGATTCCTATATGTTGGTTATGGTGTCTATGCGAGAAGCCGAGAGGTCTATGTAAACCTCATGAAGTATATGTAGATAAAAAGTTTTAGATTTTTTTGCATTTTGGACCTATGATGTGTTATGATGTATGCTAATGTCTTGTATTAGTCCTCTTAGAGGAATACGACGCCGGTTACGCCTAGGGGTACTTTGGGTCGTAACAATAATGAGCTTGTAACTCAAAATTATTTTTATCTAAATAATCCTTGATTTTTCTAATCCTAGACGTGAGATTTCTACATCGAAGGAGTTGAATGTCAAAAGCTAAAGGTTACTCCACGATAGGTAGGAAGTCTTGACTACCCTTACGTAATGCCTTCTAACTCAAGACATTCACTACTACATTTTCATTTCCTGGATGATACAAAATCAAATGGCCATAGTCGTTCAAAATCTCAATCTAGTGACCTTTCCTTGAATATGGTCACATTTAGTCATGATGTACTAAAGACTCTTGAGATCCATGTGTCACGACTGGGGAGCACCCCGTAGAAGTAATATGGCATACTTGACCTCTCGGAGGTCTTATAAAAGCCCATAGTTATCATTCATCGCATCGTCGTAGGGAAATTTACCAGAAAATTTTGAACTTTCCTAGCACATCATATGCTAGAACATCACTTCCATTATATATATAAAATAACATAAGTATATAGTTAGAGTCTAAGTCTCTTTTCCATCTTAGAATCAACATCATTAGAGTAAATTAGAGACACGACCCTTATAACATAAAATCATAAACTAAACTATTACATGACTTTATAAAAAGTTGACATAGGAAATCCTTGAACTTAAGGATTCCTTTTCATTGAGGTTGGGAAACATATATCAAGCCCTTCACCTTAAAGACATCCTTTAATCATCCATAACCTAAACTTTGTGTAAAAAGGTTAAGAAGAATGGTGTTAGTATAAGAATGCCCTATGTATGGCAACCATGCAAAAACATGCATTTAAAAGGGGACATTTTGCTTTGAAACCATGCATCATTCCTTTCTTGTGAAAACTTCATAAAACATGATACCATAATCATCATACAATTCACATATTTAATTTAGGCATATAAAATAGTCACAATATCACATAACACCATACATTACATTTAAGACACATTTGGAACCACTTTACACTAACTACCTTTCATTTCACAGCAACTTCTTTTTCTCCTTAACTTCGTAACATTCCAAGTAACCCTCTAGTGATACTAGTTTCAATGTCTAGATAATGTTCCATTACAATATCCACACTCAAACATCACCTTAAGGCCACAAGGAAATCATGCATACCACCTTCACTAATCCAACACGTGCATTCATGGAACCAATTCATATAACAAGACATGTGCCTGACATTTAACCCAACATACTTTTTGGACAACATAGAAGAACTCATTACAAGACCACATACAGGTCAAGAGTTACCAATATCATCATAAAAGTCATCAGTCAATCAATAGAATATTTAGACTTCACTTCACTTAGACAACATAAGACCTTACTCATAATCTCAATCGTAGCCTACTAGTGCAATGTACATGTGAAGTCCCATAATCTCACACATACTAAGTAAACCTACAAGGAGACTACAAGCCTTAACATGTACATCATACATCAACCAGAAAGTTATAGACAACTTCATACATGAAATCAAGACCTTCATCATATAGTCAATAAGACCCACATTATGCATATAAGGTAAGATCACATCATATAGACTCATTAGGACTCATACCATGTATATCAGCACAAGAAGTAGAGAACACTACAATGTGATGCATAAGGAACATAAACATAGTCATATACATTAGAACACCTTCCTACAACTCGCTTCAAGAGCTAATTGTGCAATGCATAGGTAAACTCTCATACCCTCACCCACACTAAGAAACTTCCCTTAGGTTATCCTAGTTAGGGTCCTTACTTTACTTCCATTATCCATTTTACTTTAGGTAATCTATAGCCTTAACCGACAATAACACCATGAGTGCTAAACATGAAATTTGTTGTTGTAGAGCCTTACACTAAAGGAATGTGCTCTACCTTGCCAAAGTAGAACATTAACATCATGCTAGCATATTAGGTGATATCACTTGCGAGATCCAATGCGGCAAGCATAGTTTATGGAACTTGAAGGCATATATGGAAACCCTCTTTATGCCTATTGAGGCATTGTAGTTATCCACCTCGTGAGGACTATGGTTAACAAGCCTTCCACATTGGGACGGGGCACCCCTCATCTAAGTTCACTCGGTGCTAAGCTAAGTTCCCTTATTGAGAAGACTTTATTAACATTACTTTATAAGACATAGGCTTTAGTAGAGTTAATCCCTCATATGCTTAGCTAATAGGTTATTGATGAGAAAGTCCTTTCATCAACCTATATCATGTGAGTAAACATTTCACATGGACATAGCATATTCAAGAACCATCTAGTTTAGAATACTCTTGAAAACACCTTTCAAGAGCCTCTATATTGACTAGATCATCATTCATGTAATGGACATATTTTCATGTGTGTGTATACATATATGTGAGAAAACCTTTCACATAAACATCCTTAGACCACACATGTTCATACTTCATTTCTCTCATGCATAAGTGAATAGGTGTAACTATATGAGCAATCCTTTCATATAGACACATAAACACTATGCATATTCATAACATACTCATACATTCATATTCATGTACATAGATAACAAACCTAGGAACTATCCTATCAAGGCACACACTTGCAATGTATAGACAAGGTCTCATACCCTTAACAATACTAGTACACCTATCAAGTCATCCTAGTTAAGGGATACATAACATACTTCATGGATACATGCTTTACATGCATAGTAGTAGACATTAGTGCATATGAGAATATCCTTTCATTATTCACCATGAACATATACTACTTGTAAGCATGCATAAGATATAAGTGTGTGTATATTGGTCAACAAGATCCCATCATGGATATTAGCATCACATTGAGGTAGCCATCCTCTTAAGACCAACATTCACATCCATCCATAGACCACACATCACAATTTAACATAGAAGACAAGATAACTTCACATTACATTCAATACTTCTAACATTAGCTAATCACACCTTTATATAGGGGCACATAGGTAGGGGTCATTTACTAATATCACATCATTAATGGACGCACCTATACCTAACCCTAATGTAGTCATTCACATGCTTATAACATTAGCGACACAACATAGATCATAAATAGAATGTAATACTAGGCATAATCTTCACATCGGGTGATCATCATCACCACTCATTCAAAATAAAATCGCCTTCAAGGCCATGATCATTCACATATACATTGACAATAAGGTAAACACCGCTACCATAAGTGGACCATACCAGACAATGCCATACAAGGCCAATTCAACTAGAAATAACAAAGAAAAGTAGAGAAAGTAGGCAATCTTACAAATTCATCAGCCTTTGATTATCATTGATCAATACTCATCTTTCATCAACAATTAAGGTATAGGGAAACAGCTAAACTTATCTTGACATAAACGAAATCATGCTTCATCTATCCTAGAATTAAGATCATATTATGTACATTACATTATCAATCTGTAGAAGATAGAAGAACATAAGTCAATCTTACCAAATCTTCACACCTTGATCCACATGGATCAATTTCAAATAAACCACCATCAATTTACATAATAGGCAGTAGCAATAGACAATTCAACATACTAGATTCATAATTCAATTAGCATAGAATCAAGATCACAATGCCCATAATATAGGCTAATTTGAGAATTTGAAGCAACATGGGTTCATCATGAAATTTGATTGAATTTAACATGAAAATAAGTATATTATCATCAGCTCATCATAAGCATGCTTTTGAAATAGTTTTAACAAAGAACCCATGGCTAGATTGAAAAGATAGAAGGTTTGATCATGAACTTCCATTGAAAACATTGGAAGGAACTCCTTAGAAGAAAGGTTGGCTAAGGATGAAGGATAACCATACCTTATTCCTTTAGAATACAATGAAAACTTGATGAATAAATCTTTAGAATCTATCACCATGGATGTTCTTGAGCTTCATCTCCAATGGAGGTTTCTAGAGAGCTTTCTTTTGGAGAGGGATGTCAAATTTTGAATAATTAATTGGGTATGGGGTTTTGATCTTCATAACAAACTTAATATACCAGAAATACATGAAATAACCATCTAGGGTCAGGTTAGTATGTGTGGTGAATATCCCATTCACCCCTTAATGAAACGGTGCGCTTGGCAGCAAATGCAGATTGCATCGACGCGCACCATCGACGCCCAATAAACCCATCGACGGGTCGTACTGGCAACCGTTGTTTGTGTCTGAGGCTTTTCATTTGGGGGATTTAGCTCCCAGTCTAAGTGTGGGACGAATCCCCCCCCCCCATTGACAGAGCGTAGGTGCACTTACGACGCGTGGTTCTAGGTTCGTAGGTAGACATTGCCAAGGCAGTGTCTAGGCAGTCTTTGGATCCTCCTTGAGGGAATTTTCGGGGACCCTTGAGGAGTCGTGCCCAAACGTTTTCAATGTAAATGCACTCATTAACATGTTAGGGACCTTTCACATTAGTTTCAATCAAAACGAACATGTAAAACAAGTCAAGACACACCAAGACACACATGCACGTCTCAAGGCTAACTTTCAAACGTCATCAGACTTTCTTGGATGTTTGATCTCCAAATGATTTCAAATGAAATCTGCATACTGTAAAACACTTATTTAACATATTTTAAATCTTTTTTGACACATGTGAGGCTCTAAGCACCTTAATTTATTTTGAGGGTCATTACAATATCCCCCACTTGGGAACATTCGTCCTCGAATGACACTTGGAACACTAAAAATACAACAAGGACTTCAATGACCCATAGAGAATCTCACAAAATTCATATCATCATCACATAGAAGTCAATGCACAAAACTTAGAAGGAACACCAACTTCAAACCATTTATCACGTATTGCAACACAAGCAAGCAAAATATTCATTCTTTCACCTTTAAATGCATCAAACACATAGGCTCTTGTTATGTTCATAGGAGGAACATCCTTCTACTAATCATAACATGGTATTTCCTTTTCATTTCATTAAAGGTTCATTATGCAACAAACTTTAAGTCACACCGAGGCAAGTTCAACATCACTCAAGAAGCAATTAAGCACTCATACTTCAATGCACATAGACTTGAGTCAAGTAGATCAACAAAGATCCTTATTATTTAGACACAATGCCATGAAGGCCTTAACCATACCATGCTTAGTTATGTTTAAGGAGGAATGTACTTCTCCTCAACACACTTACATGTCTCATGAGTTCATACAGAAGCAATGCACAAAGGTCAATTCATTTTAAATGAGAAGTTCTCAACTTTTAAGCGAAGCATGCTCGTACTTCCTTCCTAGTGAAGTCATAATGGTAAACCACACCACACAGATTACAACAATAGGAAGTCATTCCACATAGTTTCAATTCCTAGCATAACAATAGCTGTCATAAACATTCATCGTTTTAGGGAAATTCTAACAATTTATTGGCACACACAAGGACATTGGCTAAACATACTTTCACCACTCAAGAATTAGCCTACATCCATATTTCCAAATCATAAAAGTCATATAATTTTTAAGAGACTTGCCATTTTTCATTTTAAGAAGACTCTATTTCTCATTAATGGCTTAAAATACCACTCATTAAAAGTGACATCAAACATTCTCCTTTCATTATCTCATGAAGTTAAATGCACAACTAACACATCAAGATGCACAATCAACATAAGAAAACATGAATTTGATCAAAAAACTTTTTCATGCGATTTAGAAACTTCAAAACATGCATAACATAATGTCATTTAAGACAAACATAACATATGGAGAACATGCAACTCATACTTTTATGAAAGACTCCTATCATGAACAAGCATCTAAGAATTCTTTAGTTTCAAGCTCAAGTAAGAAAAAAAATGAAAAGATAGAAATATCTACAACCTTACTACTCACATCATCATCCCCCACTTAGGGTTAACCCATTTCAGAGATACTTAACTCAACCAACATCATTCCTCTAGGTCTAACACCCAAAGGAAATCCATAAAAATCAAGTTAGGTCATACTGCTCAACCACATAAGGTCTCAACTATACCATAAATACCAAGGGTCATAAAATATTAGTGTAAAAAAATAGAGGAAACTTGGCCATAAGGCCTCTTTCTTTTTCTTTAAAACCTAGGGTAAGGTAACTTCTAGGTCATTTCAACCCACATCATAACCCTACAAGGTAAGAACACTACCTTCACATCTAGGAACAATCCTATACAAAAGACTCCAATCCATGCAAGGAAACAATGAAGGTTCACACATATAAACAAAGGGAAACATTGACCCATTGCACATATACAAGGGCAACATGCATTTTTAGCTATTTACAACATTTCTTCAAAAGCATTCAAACTAAAACCATGACATTATACTACCATCATGCATACTCATAAAGCAACTCATTATTCCAAAAGAAAGCTCAATTAAACTATAACAACCAGGAGAAAGTTATAACTATATTATAGCATATATCTTCAAAGAACATGTCATGTCACATAGATCTCATATATAGCCACAAATGACATCTCATCAACATATATCAAAGTTCACCTTCACACATACTCCTCAAACCATAAAACAAAGATAAGCATCAAAACACACATTTTCTCCCTCAAGCAAAGAAATATCATCTCATCCAAGAAATCACATCTAAAAGACCACCAGACAAGAAAACATAAGAGATAGATCTTATAGAGTTAAGTTCTATGGAACGACATGAAAATAGTGAAGATGGAAAACTCTATCGTCCTATATCCTCTCGCTCATAGATGTGTCGCGACACAGTACCGATGAATGAGACTCTATTAGACGTGGCAATATGAGACTTTGGACCCTAAAAACCACTTTCATAACCTCGTGATCTGATATCACATTTGTCATGATCGAGGAGCACCCCCTAGAAGTAAGTGGCGTACTTGACCTCTCAGAGGTCTTATAAAAGCCCATAGTTATCATTCATCGCATTATCATAGGTAAGTTTAGTGGAAAATTTAAAACTTTCATAGAACATCATATGCTAGAACGTCACTTCCATTATACATATAAAATAACATAAGTAGATAGTTAGACTCTAAGTCTCTTTTCCATCTTAGACTCAACATAATTAGAGTACATTAGGGAAAGGACCCTTATAACAAAAAATCATAAACTAAACTATTTCATGACTTTATAAAAACTTGACATAAAAATCCTTGAACTTAAGGATTTCTTTTTGTTGATCTTGGGAAACATATATAAAGCCCTTCACCTTATAGATATCCTTTAAGCATCCATAACCTACAATTTGTGTAAAAAGGTAAAGAAGAATAATGTTAGTACAAGAATGCCCTAAATTTGGCAATCATGCAAAAACATGCATTTAAAAGGGGACATTTTGCTTTTAAATGCATCATGCCTTTTTGTGAAAACTTAATAAAACATGATACCATAAGCATCATCCACATATTTCATTTAGGCATATAAAATAGTCACAATATCACATAACACCATACATTATATTTAAGACATATTTGGAATCACTTTGCAGTAACTACATTTTCCTTTACAGTAACTACCTTTCATTTCACAGTAACTTCTTTTTCTCCTTAACTTCTTAACATTCCAAGTAACCCTCTAGTGATACTTTGTTCAATGTATAGATAATGTTCCATTACACTATCCACACTAAAACATCACCTTAAGGCCACAAGGAAATCATGCATACCACCTTCACTAATCCAACACATGCATTCATGGAACCATTTCTATAACAAGACATCTACCTAACATTTAACTCAACATACTTTTTGGATAACATAGAAGAACTCATTACAAGACCACATACAAGTCAAGACTTACCAATATCATCATAAAAGTCATCAGTCAATAAATAGCATATTTAAACTTCACTTCACTTCGACAACATAAGACCTTACTCATAATCTCAATCGAAGCCTACTAGTGCAATGTACATGTGAAGTCTCATAACCTCACACATACTAAGTAAACCTATAAAGAGACTACAAGCATAATATGTACATCATACATTAACCAGACAAGTATAGACAACTTCATACATGCAAAGCAAGACCTTCATCATATAGTCAAAAAGACCCACATTATTCATATAAGGTAAGATCACATCATATAGAGTCATTAGGACTCATACGATGCATATCATCACAACAAGTAGAGAACACTACAATGTCATGCATAAGGAACATATACATAGTCATATACATTAGAACACCTTCCTAGAACTCGCTTCAAGAGCTACTTGTGCAATGCATAGGTAAAGTATCATACCTCACACACACTAAGAAACTTCCCTTACTTTACTTCGATTATCCATTTTACTTTAGGTAACCTATAGCCTTAACCACAATAAGACCATGGGTGCTAAACATGGAATTTGGTGTTGTACAAACTTACACCAAAGGAAGGTGCTCTACCTTGCCTAAGTAGAACATCAACATCATCCTAGCATATTAGGTGATATCACTTGCTATATCCTATGGGGTAAGCATAGTTTATGGAACTTTGAGGCATATATGGAAGCCCTCTTTCTGCCTATTGAGGCATTGTAATAATCCACCTTTTGAGGACTATGGTGAACAAGCCTTCCCACATTGGGAAGGGGCACCCCTCATCTAAGTTCACTAGGTGCTAAGCAAAGTTCCCTTTATTGAAAAGATTTTATTAACATTACTTTATAAGATATAGGCTTTCGGAGAATTAATCGCCCATATGCTTAGCTCATAGGTTATAGATGAGAAAGTCCTTTCATGAACCTATACCATGTGAGAGAACCATTCATATGAACATAGCATATTCAAGAACCATCTAGTTTAGGATACCCTTGAGAACACCTTTAAAAAGACCCTCTATTGACTAGATCATCACACATTCATAATGGACATGTTTTCATGTGTGTGTATACATATATGTGAGCAAACCTTTCACATAAACATCCTTAGACGACACATGTTCATCCTTCATTTCATTCATGCATATTTCAATAAGTTTAACTATATGAGCAATCCTTTCATATAAACACATTTAGACACTATGCATATTTATAAATACTCATGCATTCATATTCATGTACATAGATAAAAAACCTAGGAACTATCCTATCAAGGCACACATGTGACATGCATAGACAAGGTCTCATACCCTTAACAATACTAGTACACCTATCAAGTCATCCTAGTTAAGGGATACACAACATACTTCATGGACACATACTTTACATTCATAGTAGTAGACATTAGTGCATATGAGAATATACTTTCATTAGTCACCATGAACCTATACTACTTGCAAGCATGCATAAGGTGTAATTGTGTGTACATTGGTCAACAAGATCATATCTTGGCTATTAACATCATATTTAGGCAGCAAACCTCTTAAGACGACCATTCACATCCATGCGTATACCTCACATCACAATTTAGTATAGGAGACAAGATAACTTCACATTACATTCAGTACTCCTAACATTAGCTAATCACAGCTTCATATAGGGGTACATAGGTAGCGGTTATTTACCAATATTACATCATCAATGGTAGTACCTATACCTAACCCTTACATAGCCATTCACATGCATATAACATTATCAACACAACCTAGATCATAACTAGAATGGAATACTAGGCATAATCTTCACATTGGGTGATCTTCATCACCACTCATTAAAATTACAATTGCCTTCATGGCCATGATCGGTCACATACATATTGACAATAAGGTAAACACCACCACCATAAGTGGATCATACCAGACAATGCCATACAAGGCCTATTCAAGTAGAAATTACATAGAAAAGTAGAGAAAGTAGGCAATCTTACCAATTCATCAACCTTTCGTCATCATTGATCAATGCTCATATTTCAACAACAATTAAAGTATAGGGCAGTAGCTATAAGTATCTTCACATAAACGAAATCATGCTTCATCTATCCTAGAATTAAGATCACATTATGTACATTACATTATAAATATATAGAAGATAGAAGAACATAAGTAAATCTTACATAATCTTCATACCTTGATCCACATGGATAAATTTCACATAAACCACCATCAATTTACATAATAGGCAGTAGAAATAGACAATTCAACATACTAGATTCATAATTTAATTATCATAGAATCAACATCACAATGCCCATAATATAGGCTAATTTGAGAATTTGAAGGAACACGGGTTCATCATGAAATTTAATTGAATTTAACATTAAAATCAGTATATAGTAATCATTTCATCATAAACATGCTTTTGAAGTCGTTTTAAGAAAGAACTCATGGCTAGATTGAAAGATAGAAGTTTTGATCATGAACTTTCATTCAAAACATTGGAAGGAAATCCTTAGAGGAAAGGTTGACTAAGGATGAAAGATCACCATACCTTTTTCTTTTAGAGGACCACGAAAACTTGATGATGAAAGCTTGAGAATCCATCACCATGGCTATTCTTGAGCTTCATCTCCATTGGAGGTTTCTTTTGGACAGGGAAGTCAAATTTTGAATAATGAATTGGGTATGGGGTTTTGATCTTAATAACCAACTTAATATACCCAAAAAGTACATGAAATAACCTTCTATGGTCAGGTTAGAACGTGGGGTGAATTTCCCATTTACCCCTTAATGAAAAAGTGCGTCTGGCAGCAAATGCAGGCTGCATCGACACCCACCATCGATGCCCAATAGACCCATCAACGGGTCATACTGGCAACCGTCGTTTGCGTGTGAGGCTTGTCATTTTGGGGGATTTAGCTCCCGGTCTAAGTGTTGGACGCCCCACCCATCCATCGACGGGGTGTAGGTGCACTGAAGAGGTTTCGTTCTAGGCTCGTAGGTAGACACTGCCAAGGCAGTGTCTAGGCAATCTTTGGGTCTTCCTTGAGGGACTTTTGGGGGTCCCTTGGGGAGTCGTTCCCAGACGTTTCCAATGTAATTACACTCATTAACATGTTAGGGACCTTCAACTTAAGTTTCTACCAAAACAAACACATAAAACATGTCAAGACACACATGCACCTCTCAAGGCTAACTTTCATACGTCATTGTACGTTCATGGATGTTTGACCTCCAAATGAAATCAAATTTAACATGCACACTGTAAAATACTTATTTAAAATATTTGAAAACTTTTTTTGATACACGTTAGGCTCTAATAACCTTAATTCATTTTAGGTTCCTTACAACATGCAGATCACACAATGAACACCATACAAGTAGTGCCTCTAAATATTAAGTTCAAAATCTAGAGTATCAACATCACATCATAAGTTCGGTAGTTACACATATGGATCCTAAACTGCCTACATGCATAAGCAATAATCCGACATGCTAAATCAATACATAACCCTAATAAATGTAATATACATCACAATAGACTCTGGATCCCTCGCCCTTAACTAGAAAGTCAATAGGAAAATAGTTGTCATCAAGTCCTTAACTTACACTTCTCAGACTATTGAAAGGGGAGATCAAGGCGAGCAAACCGATTCAGAGGTTCTAAAATAGTTGAGAAACACTCTTCAAAGTGTCTATCGTACCATGCTAATCGGACAAATCTTTGAGCATAAATAATGGAAGTGGGCCAAGTGTAATCACAAATAGTTTGAATCTTTGAAAGATTTACCATTATACAATCTTTGGACACCACATTCCCACCAAGATTTCTATATACTGAAGACAAAATGTGAACTTTGAGAATTTGTCATAAGGTTGCTAATCTCTCAAAGTTGGAGAAAATTTCTCAAATATTGCTCATGATCGCTCCTGTCTACGAGTATACCTGAATGTTATCTATGAACACAACGATGAACAAATCAAGATATTATTTTAATACGCTCATAGTGGTCATATTAAGTCTTAAATTTGGTTTATGGTATATATGTAGCCCTAGTAATTACCTTATGCACAAGACTTTAGATTAATCTTCAAGAACAGTGTGGCACCTTGAAGTTGTTAAAACAGATCATCAATCCTAGGCATGTGTTAACGTTTCATCACAATCACCTTATTCATCTACCTACAGTCAATACATATGTGCAACACACCATCCATCTTCTACACAAAGATAATGGGATCACCCTATGGTGATACTGAAGGAGTGATGAACCCTTTACCCAAGAGATCTTGAAGTTGAACATTGTGTTCCTTAAGATTTGAAGGAGCAATCTGATAAGGCACAACGAAAATGGGTTGAGTAGTTGGTTCAAGCTCAATACAGATGTCAATATCATGCTCTTGTAGTATGCCATGTAGGTCGGTAGTAACATATTAACGAAATCACGGATAACTAGAACTTACTCAACTGGAAAGATGTGCCTACTATATACAACACATAGGCTAGATATGACGAATACCCACTAGCCACTAAATTTCAATCTTGAACAAAAGAGATAACTCCAACCATTGTGCTATATAGGTACCATACAACACTACAGAGAAATACCAAGCATGTCTAAGGTAATGGTATTACAAAAAAAGTCTAAGCTAGAATAGTAGAGGGATAATACTAAAGATCTATGCTGCAAGCTACGCGTGACATGGTGTATAAGACTCTGAGAGGCCTTACACAACCACTTGACAAGCATACAACTGAAAATCATATAAAATATTATAATTTAAGGTAGAAAGTCTCATATAAATGAAAGAGTTTTGACATAAACCGAAAGTCACATGATAGTCTCGACAAGCCATTATTGTACATAAAAAGAAGTGATTGGGACATAATTTGTACATCCTGTACAATTTTTGAAACTTAATTTTATAATCAATAGCCATGGGTGAAAGGATAGGAAGTGTCACACCCTCAATATTAAACAATGTAGAACAAATATGCATTAGTACATTGAATGTACTAAGCATGAGGGATATGCATAAAAACATGAAACATGATCATAAGAGGACATCAACCAAAGATGGAATGCATGTCCTAATTAAAAATAGTAAAAGCTTTTAAGAGACATAATAAATGCTTTGCAAAACCTTTAAGAACAACTTAGTCTATTTTGTGGTATATTTACTATTAACCAGCATACACAACGTGAGCTGTAGTGTGGAATTCAATGTCTTTCTCCATCACATAAAAGATATTTCCTTGCATTCTAAGGAAAGGACCTTGAATTTCTAGATTAGGTGGATCGACTAGCGATGTTTTTATAAGACAAACATACGGGGGCACGTAGTTAGGGACAAAAAGATTTCTACTAGAAACCCAATCTCTACTAAGTAATAATTTTAAAGGAATAGTCATAATATAATAAAATTATTATACATGGAAAAGAAAAATTATGTTACTAATTCAAGATTTAAACATCATAAAGTATCTCCTTAAACAATGTGTGAGAAAACATTTCACCAAACATAATTTCTTAATGTAAGAAAACCCTTCACAATCCATGCAAATACGATAAAGACTCTAAATTTCATTGACGCTTCTATTAAACCAATATATATCATAAAAGTATTCCATTTCGTAAATCATGCTTAACTTAATGTTAATATCATTAATAAATTGGTAGTTTCTTCATCAATTCACATCTTTAAGGGCTCATAGTACAAATTATTATCAATGTATTGGTCCATGTGAAATGAATATGAAAGCATGCAATTGATTTAAACAATCTTAATAAGATCAAAATCACACAATAAGATCAACACAATTAGACCCATTCAGAATTCAATAAAATCCACATATTTTTGGAAATTGAACTTTGAGAACTTAGAAACCTTGTGGCTCAACGAGTGTATGGAACCCATCGCCTACATACCTTGATATTCAAAGCCCAAAAGAAATGGTGAAAAGGAGACTTGATTTGGGAAGAGTAGATTCTTCTTCTTGAACTTCAGATTGAATAAAATGGGATTAATATGATTGGGATTTGAGGATTTTAGTGAATGAGGTAGTTGGCGTAGTTTTCGAGATATATGGGTATTTATAGGGCTTAGAAATAAGGTTAAAACAACTTAATAAATGTTTCAACGACACTTAATCTAGTTCTAAGAGTCAACGATCGATAGCCAGTATATAACCCAACCAATAGGGTTGGGATCATTCCCACAGTGTGTAGCTTTTCCTTTGAATCTATTTGTAGAAGTATGACAACAAACACTTCACTTGAATACTTAATGCAACTTTTTCGTTTGAACTTCAAATTTCAGATTATAATTATCAATCTATTTTAACACTTTATAGGAGATAATCAAATAATGAGGTAAAACTTGGGGAATTAACCAACTAATAATTGAATTCACTCTAGTGGATGTACATTTATTCTCACAATGGGATAACTTGTCGCTCGTAGGTAGGGCTATATGTAAAGTAATTTTCTCTGAGACAATTACCTTATATTTGTCGAATTCTCTCGAACTTCAACATTAAACAGAATATGCCCAGATCTTGTCATCATCAAATCTACTCTTTCGAGCTAAATACAAAGTATAGGTTTCATGTTTCACTTTTTCAAGTTGAAATTATGTTGAACCATTACTAAGGATGCTAAACTTGCTAATCTATCTTTGTACTTATCCCTCTATCAAGCACATAATAGTGAACAAGTGATAATGATCATGCAAGATGGCCTCAAAACATAATAGCAAATCAGAACCACTACAAGTTAACAAAATTATTCACAAATCAGTGACACCCACTTAGAAAACCTCAAAAATGTATCTCATAGTCAAAACCCCAAGGAGAGGGTTTTAGCCAATCATAGCAAAAAATGGAAATTAACATCCATCATGTCTTCCAAAATTGGGTGCAACGAAAACTGAAAATTTAAATAAACTAAGAACCTTTTCTATTACAAAATCTCCAAGAAAATCTTGCTAAAATCACTGAGAAATCCCTTCCAGCAATGGACTTTCTCTCAATCATTTGTTCCTCACTTTTCTGAATGCCTTCTCTCTCTAGAAAAATTCAATTTAAACAATTCTGATGTGTCATTGTTGACAACCAATCGGCGAGGTAAGTCGGGATTTGCCAAATGTTTGACGAATCGCCGATTACCCTTCCTCCCGCCTTCATTTTTTGCTTCTTGATTCAGCTACTATAATTTTAGGCATTCCAGGTCGATATCGCCAGATGATTTCGTGAGTCGCCCATTCACCTTTTATCTTGCACATTAGCACTTGTCTGAAGCTCCATCAACACTTTTGGTGACTTGTTCATCCCTCGCCGAATTGATCGGTGATACGCGAAATTGGGCTGCTGCTCGCCAAAGTTACCCTCATTTTTGCCCCAGCATTCTGTAACTTTAGGTGGTAGAGTTTCAACTTGGCGATTTGCCGAGTGACTTTGGCAATTACTAGACCTTGATTTCTCCTTTCCTTAGCTTTCTTTATTCTTTTTTTAATATTAGCATCCATGCTTTGTTCCTAAATAAAATTCCTAAAAATTGGGGATTTCACATATGCTATTGGCACCGAATAAGCATTAGAGGACACTAAATTTATCCAAATAAAACCCTAAATGAATCAAAATTGTTGACTCATCAACACCTGAACTTAAACTTTTGTTTGTCCTCAAGTAAAATTGAAGTTTAGTAGTGAAAAAAGCATGTCTCAAATAGTGTTGCAGAAGACTCAATCATGGTTTCCCAAAAAAAGACTCAATTACTCACGCAAGGATGACTTGTCCATTCAAAGATTCAAATTATAACTCACCATTATCAAAGAGTTACAAGCTTATCATACATGCTTCAAATGCAAGTTCAGCCTCAACAAAGGTGTTCAAATGCCCTTGCACAAAGGATGATTCCATATCCACACACAACAATTTAACAATTTAATGCTCCGGAATCAAATGCAACACTTGTTGGGTCATAGGATCGTTGAAACATGTGCTCTAATACCAATTGTTACGTTATAGGATCATTAAAGCATGTTCTCTTATACCACTTGTAAGGGATATAAAGGATGTGATTATGGCGTCATGCGGAAGCTTATAATTCGAAGATCATATGGTTGATAAATCAGATAACAAAAAATTATACTAAAAATCAAATATTATTATAGCAAAACTAATATGAAGAAAAAACATTAATGTGGAAAGAATAAATCTCCCCATAAACAATAATCTCTAAACGACTACATTGTGGATTCTATTATTTTGTTGTCTTGGAAGAATCAAGTCTATATTTATAAAGTACTAAAACATTTACTACTTGAAAAGAACTAGCTACTCTAAAACATTTTCCTACTCCAAAACATTTTTCTAAAAGAAAAGAATAAATCAAATATAAAATAATATTATATTTTACTTTCAAGAAAATTAAAAACATTTATGGTAATGTTTTGTCTTTTTGTTATGGAAAAATAAATTTTAAATTATGGTAAGAAAATCAGGTTAAAACCCTAACAAATCTTCCCTTTTGGCTGGATTTTCTCGACAAACTTGATTCTTCTTTTTCAACTGCATGATAATCTTTGTTTATCACATAGTCTTCATCACTCCTGCTTGCCATGGTTAAAAATAAAGTTTAAAATATATTGGTTAAAAATGGTTTTAAAATATTTTAATATTATTTTCAAAGATGCAACAACAGGAATGTTGAAATATGGTTGAAACTTCTTCTCCACATGTTGCTTGACAAAAAACTTCATTATCATCAAATTTATTGCAAATTTATTTAAAACCATTTGACTGTGTCTACAACCTCATTCAAACATTAGATCATTGAACCATCAGATATTTGAACCATGCGCTCTGATACCACTTGTTGGGTCATAGGATTGTTGAAACATGTCATCTAATACCACTTGTTGGGTTATAGGATTGTTGAACCAGGTGCTCTAATACCACTTGTTGGGATATGAATGAGGTCATTATGACGTCATGCGGAAGCTTATAATTTGCAAATCATATGGTTGTTAAATAAGATAACAAAAACTTATATTAAATATCAAAATATTATTACATCAAAAATATTATGAAGAAAAAACATTAAAATTGTAGAGAGAATAAATCTCCCCATAAACAAGAATCTCTAAGCGACTACCTTGTGGATTCTATTGTTTTGTTGTGTTGGAAGAAACAAATCTATATTTATAGGGTACTAAAACCTTTCCTACTAGAAAAGAACTAGCTACTCTAAAACCTTTTCATACTCCAAGACCTTTTCCTAAAATAAAAGAATAAACCAATTATAAAAGAATATTATATTTTCCATTTAAGAAAAGTAAAAATATTTATGGTAATATTTTGTATTTTCTTTAAGGAAAAATAAATCTTAAATTATTGTAAGAAAATCAGGGGAAAATCCTGACACACTCACACTCAAAAAGATGAACACAATGCATGCTTTCACTCATAGGTTTGCCCTTATTTTCAAGCCAAGAACTGCTTATGCTCTCTCAAGATCAAAAAGGTATTTTGAAGGCATGTAATAGGGATGAGTGTAATGTTATGGTCATTTAAGCTTACTGACTACTATTCTCAAGAAATGTGGTGTGAACAACACTTTTGTTCCTTATGATAATCATTCTCATTAATGCTCATAGGTCACCCCATTATTCGCTTTCCATGGAATGTCGAACACCTCATTTCTTTATGCATTTTCACAACTTTATTCCACAACTTTTTCACTCTTTTCTACTTTTTATCTTCTTTTTTTGTATGGAGGGGTGTAATCTTTCTCAAAACCATGGGTAAAAGGGGACATATTTGAACTTCTTGATTTACCTTATCTTGTCACCACACCCCCAACATAGGCTTTTGGACTAAGTTAGCTATTCACACAAACCGCAAATCATGAGGACTCTGGGCAATTGATAAAAAAAAGGTTACAATTTGCATCAAGTTTCTTCCTGGAAAAGGATAAGGCTCAAAGGGTGTTCAAACAAGGATCACATATTCACAAGGTTGGCCACAAAAAAGGTATAATATCACAGTATTTCACACTCTTCAATGTTGCCTAAGATCATATAATGAATTGCATCACTTAGTCAACTGGACCAATGAAGAAAATCTAGTTGTCATTATGCATGGTTCATGGTATACACATCATATAAGGCTTTCACACCAATGACAAACAAGACTCCACACTTTATCTAGTGTGCAATATTCATTACAAGAGACTCAATTTTATACATGGCTAATTACAACAAGATGCCAAGAGTTAAAATATTTCCTATAAAAATTCATTTGGCCTCATCATAGCCGAACATTCATTTTTCGATCGATAATAAGCACTATTTAAGCCATCGGTATTGATCAAGACCGATACTCAAATTTTTAAGAGAACAACTACAAAGAAATTCAACTCAAAGTGTCTAAGAACGCATAGGAATTCAAAGGGACAAGTTCCACACACCCCAATCAAAAGCATTCAACATTGTCCCCACTGTGATTAGAGAACGGACCTTACCGTGAAAAGATAGAAAAGAAAAATAAATGAACAAAAGAAAAACAGAAAATTAAGATAAATTCTAGTATGTAAACATGCAGAGCGAGGTAAAAGAAATATTCACTAAATGCCTAGTCGGCAAGATGATAAATCGGTCGCGGAATGATTCAGCGACGCGCCCAAGGAGCGGCATCCCACCCTTATTTCTAGTGTGTGCTCTCCTCATGATGGGAAAATCGTTGAAGGTGTAGAAGGTCGGCAAACCGATCTGTGACTCACGTACTGGACATAGATCATCACCGAATAATCACAAATTTATGCTGCCAGCGCTGAGGTAATAAAGGTGAGAAAAGTTGGGTCACCTAAGGACATCGGAGATTTGTCGAGTGATACAGGCCTCTCGCCGAATATTCTATAATTGCATCCCTTTTTTCCTATTCATAAGGCGGTCTAGGTCGTAGTGGCTAAAATGCTTTGGAAATTCACCAATAATATCTCTATTTTGCACATTATCCTTCACCTGCAAAATCAACACACACCATTCAAAACATTAATACTTGTGTTGCCTCCCACGAAGCGCCTTATTTAATATGGTGGCACGACGTGGAAATGCTCTCAAGAATCTTCCAAGTACACCACCTCAATCAGAGAGAGATATTGGAATTCACCAAAGTATAACTTTACGCGTTACCCATTCACCTTGAATACATGTCCTTATTGACCTTCAACTCGATGGCACCATTTGTGAACACTCGCGTCACTCTAAATGGTCTTGACCATTTAGAATTTATATTTCCTAGGAATAATGTAAGTAAAGAATTGTATAGGAACACTTAATTTCCAACTCTAAACTCTTTCATGAGGAATTTAGCATCATGTCATTTATTCATCTTTTCCTTTTAAAGATCAGATCTTTCGTAAGCCTTGAACCTGAATTTGTCGAACACATTGAACTGCTCAATTGTGTCCTTTGAAGCCTTTGTCAAGTCAAGATTTAGATCTTTCAAATCCCACAATGTTGTCTTCCAATTCAAAATATAGATGGCAAGAAATACAAAAAAATAGTTGATATGAAGACATACCGATTGGTGTTTTGAATGTAGTCCGATACGATTATAGTGCATCATTGAGCTTTTGAGACCAACTGCTCATATTTGCATTCAATGTCCTGGCCAAGAGGCTCTTGTTCTCTCTATTTGACGCTTCAACTTTGCCGCTTATATGGGCGTGGTATGGAGTTGCCACTTTTGTGTTTCACTCCATACTTACTCAATGCAATTGAGAACCACTTATTACAAAAGTAGGATTCACCATCACTAATGATAGCCCAAGGAGCACTAAATCTATCAAAAATGTAACGTTTCATAAATTAAACCACACTTTTCCCTTAATTTTTTGAAGTGCAACAGCTTCCACCCATTTAGAAACATAATCTGCAGTCACCAATATATACATATTACCAAATGAACTCAAGAATAGAGCCATGAAATCTATTCCCCAGACATCAAATAGTTCAACTTCTAAAATGGATGTAAGGGGTAACTTGTGTTGTTTGGATATTCTACCTTGATTTTGACACGGGCGCACTTCTTAAAAAATTCATGCGCATCTTTGTAGAGGGATGTCCAGTAGTAGCCACTTTTGAGAAATTTAGCAGCCGTACATAAACCACTACGATTACCCTGAACCGATGAAGCATGACAAAAGTTAAGAATTTCTATGGCTTGTTCTTCCGGAACACACCTTCTAATGATATGATCAACACACTCTCTGAGCAAGTATGACTAATCCCAAAAGTACTTTTTAACATTAAACATAAGCCTCTTTTGTTGGTAGAAGTTTAATTCATCCGACTTAAGTCCACACACTACGTAATTTTCAAAATCAACATACCAAAGAAGTTTTTTGAGAGTTACCGCCCACACATGCTCATTGGGGAAAGAATCATTAATTTCAATCTCCAACTCGTCATTCTCCTTGCCTTCTAATCTTGGTAAGTGATTGCCCACTTTATTCTCATACCCTTTCCTATCTTTCACCTCAAAGTCAAATTATTTCAATAGTAGCACCCACTTTATCAATCTTGGCTTGGCATCCTGCTTTGCCATCAAGTAACGTAGTACATCATGATCAGTGTGAACAACCAATTTGGTACCTAGAAAGTATGCTCAGAATTTCTCAAATTCATAGACTATTACAAGGAACTCTTATTCAGTAACACCGTAGATAGGCTGAGAACTTTTTAGAGTCTCGCTTGTTTAGTAAATTGAGTGAAATAGTTTGTTGTATTTTATCCCTAGCACCACAACCAATGTATTTCCACTTGCATCACACATTACTTCAAAAGGTTTTGACCAATGAAGGATGATAATGACCGAGGCTGATACCAATTTCTCCATCAGACACCTCAAAGCCACCATACAAGCATCATCAAATTGGAATTTTACATTTTTTCTCTAGGAGTTTGCATAGAGGGTGTGCAATCTTGATAAATCCTTTATGAACCTCAAGTAAAAACCAGAATACCGCAAGAAACTACAAACCGCCTTTTCAAAAATTGGTGGTGGTAATTTCTCAATCACATCGAACTTCTCTTTATAAACCTCCAGCCCTTTTTGTAATTCTTTGTGACCAAGTAATATACATTATTTAACCACAAAGTGATATTTTCCCCAATTGAGGACCAAATTTGTGTCCACACTTCATCGGAGAATTATCCCAAGTGCTCTAACCATGCCTGAAAGGTGTAACCCACATCCGATAAGTCATCCATTAATACCTCCATTGAATCCTCCACCATGTCTACAAAAATAGATGGCATGCAACGGTAAAATGTAGCTTGTTTATTACATACACCAAACGTCATCCGTTTGAAGGCAAATGTACTACACTCGCACGTAAAGAGTTTTTTCTCTTGGTCCTCCATAGCAATGGACACTTTGTGATGACTGGAATATCTATCCAAAAAGCAATACCAACTTCTCTGGGAGAGTCGATCAAGAATTTAATCCATAAAGGGCATGGGAAAGTTATCCTTTTCAGTCGTGAATTTATCTTCCGATAATCCATGCATACTCTCCACCCGTCACCAGTCTAATGAATACAACATCCCCTTTTTCATTTGGAATCACCGTGATGCCTCTTCATTCGGTACACATTGCAGTGTACTTACCCATTTGATATCAGCAATAGGGAAGATCATTCCTATCTCCAACAACTTTATTATCTCCTTATCAACCACCTCTTGATTCGGTGGGTTCAATCTCCTCTAATGTTCAACACTAGGATTACAATCACTGTCAAGCTGAATTTTGTGAGTGCAAATGCCCAGAGAAATCCAAACTATATTAGCGATAGTACACCCTATAGATTTTATATGCCTTCTCAACACTTCAAGGAGTAATTTTATCTACCACTTAAGCAAATCAACTGCATTGATCACCGGTAAGGTATTATTTGCCCCCAAGAAATCATATCGAGATGTGAGCAAAGTACTTTCAATTCTATATTTAGGAGTTAAACTGTTGACATCTTTGCTGGATGACTTTCTTGATTCTTCAAATAAATTTCCAATTTCACTAGGTTGTTTGAATACCCCCCACCAGCACCACCACACATGATAGAGTTGCTACTACCTCTTCATACCCTTGAATTTCAAACACATCATGGTTAGCAAGCACAATTTCAAGTGGTTCACTCATATACATTAAATGGCTCACATTAGGCACCGCTTCATCAATAACATCAACATTGGAGAAAACGTGAATATCCATTGTTTCATTGATTTAC
Source organism: Solanum lycopersicoides (assembly GCA_022817965.1). NCBI lineage: Eukaryota > Viridiplantae > Streptophyta > Magnoliopsida > Solanales > Solanaceae > Solanum > Solanum lycopersicoides. Next base: position 43,263,620 of record CM040627.1, read on the forward strand.
ACATATTAAAGGTTACTTTATATTCATTCACCCAAAACTTCAATTCTCCACTCTCAACACTACCAACGCTCTTCCGTTTTCCAAGAATGTTCTTCCCAAAATAATGGGAATTTCAACATCTAATTAACAATTGAGAATGAAAAAATTGGTCATAAAGATGAATCAGTCGACCTTTACAAAAATGTCATATAGTATCCCCACGGGATGTTCAATTGATCGTTCCTCCATCAAGAGTCTCATTGTTGTGGATTTTGGCTCTCCCAACCCGAGTTGTTTATAAATTACATATAGCATTAGGTTGATGCTTTCTCCCTAATCACATAGGGATTTAGCAAATTGAAGCATACCAATAGTGAAAGGAATGGTAAACTATCAAAGTCTTCTCTATTTTTTATAAACTCCTTAGACATAATTCAACTTAAACTATGGGAAACTTCAATTGTCTCAAAATCCAAGATCCTTCGCTTTTTGACTAATTTTTTAATAAATCTTGCATAACCCGACATTTTCAACAATGATTATACAAGGAGGAGATTAATAGACAATGTCTTGTACACTGATAAGAACTTTTTGAACATCTCATCTTCATTCTTCTTCTTTAGCCTTTGGGGAAATAGGGAAGATATTTTTAGTAAAGGTTGCATAACTTTTGGGAGTGGGTTGTGTTTCTCCATTTCTTTTTGGGGTTCCTTGGCAATAATTTTATGGACATGTGCCTATTTTTCCTCCATCCATTTATATTATTCATACATTTGAGCTTCTTCATTTCTGGTCACATCACCTAAGTCTACCTTTCCCCTTCGAGTTACAACGACCAATTCTCCTTCATCATCTTTCATTATCATTTTTGGTTTCGGTTGTGGTCAAAGTAAACTCAATTGGCTTTCAAGTTTCCTGATTGCATCCTCATGAGAGTTTGATTTAGTGTTCAATTATAAAAAGTCAGACTTAATCTCTTTCAACAAGTCATCCGAACCTTAGACATTATCAAAGATGTGTGATAGAAAATCATTCAGACGTAGACTATTTGCACTCTTCTCGATTTAGGACTCTCACTTGAGTGACTGTGTTTATCTTCATAATCATCCTCCATTTTACAATTGTTGATTTGCTCGGTCCAATATTCATAGTACCTTCTTTACTCTTCTCCCTTGTGATAGTTCCATCCTTGATTCCCAACCCACTGATGATATCGTGGGTGGAAATCCTCCTCGTACCTCTTGGAGTTCCGACCTTAATTTTCCCTTGGCCTTCAGTAACCAAAGAAAGAAACCTCCTTAACTCTAATCACTCCACATGCCCTGTTCATGTGCTCTTGTAGACATTCCATTTGGTTCAAAATCTTCTTGATGTTTTCATACCTTTCTTTCGCTTTATCAAGTTGCTCTTGTGTCAATCTAAAACAAAACGGAGAGAATTGGTCCTCATGGGTGTACCATGCTTGATTTATTTTAGTCATGTTATCAAGAAGAAATGAAGCCACCTCAAATGATTTCAACATCATTCTCCCTCGTACCAATTGATTAGTGATTCCCTTTCAAACTAAATAACAGCTCCGGGTAAAATATTGGTGTAGCAAATTGTTTGGCAGCCAATGAGTTGGGAATTAGGTAGGATTTTCTTAAACCTCCCCCACGTTACATGGATAGGGTCTCCCTCCCATCGCTTGAAGCCATGAATATTGTCTCTAAGTTTCATCATCCGTGATGGAGGAAATAATCTTGTATTGAATGCAGTAATCAACTCCTCCTATGAAGTGATGGAATTGTTTTGTAATAACAAAAACCACTTTTTAGCCTTCCCAGTTAATGATAAGGGAAATAACCGAAGCCAAATTGACTTTTGAGACACATTCTTGAAACAGGATGACACCTCTGTAAAAAAAATTACATGATCGTACGTGTCGTCATTCTCTAGTCTTCCAAATAGTCCCGTTATTTGGAGGAGATGAAGAGTTGTGCTAGTGACTTCAAATATTTCATTTCCATAAGCTTGTCGTATAAAAATTTCTCTCATTCCACATGCCAGATATAGGTTGTAAACACTATTTATATAATTGATGCCCTCTCGATGACATTCTTGGCTACCATGCACCTCTTCTTCCCTCATTTTTACTACGCAGCCCAACCAACACTACACAATGCAGCTAATGCCATAAAATTTACAAGAGAAATCTCCAATCAAGAATTCTAAGTAATGCTACTCCCTGGCAGCGGCGTGATATACCGTGAGATTACAGTATTTTTAATACATTTCCTTTAAAAGTTATGTGTTTGTAGGGAAATTTTGTATTGGTATTAATTTGTTTTTATCTTCTTTGTAGTAAATAAGTACGTACATGGGAGTTAGGAGACAACTTAAGAAGTGTTGCAGAAAAATCACATATGGACATGACCTACTGACCGTACGTCCAGTCACGGTCCATATGTATAGGGCGTGGATTGATGGGCAAGGCTTCAAGAGAAAATCAGGTAATTCATGACTAAGTGCTGAACCACGACCGTGATTGAGAAACCTTAGTTTGGACGATAGGCCGTCCTGCAGGTCCATGAAATAACTCACAGGAGGTGTTCCGAAACCCGATATTAATAAACGTAGTATGATACCACAGAGGAAGATCACCGGACCGTGGATGGAGTCACAGTCCCTATTGGTGAAGCCATCATTTATTACTAAGAATTGGAGTTCCAAGCTTCAAAATATTTTCCCAAGTCCCAAACCACGGAAGGGACCTACGAACCGTAGGTCAGACCATGGTCCGTAGGTCATTCTAGTCAAGGACACCGCGTCCGAAAACTTTATTTCCTTATTTCATTTCCTTTTAATTAGGATTTGTGTTTCTATATATAGGACATGTAATCTTGTTTTTTTGGGGTTAGGCCTTATTATTTTAGTTCTAGTTGTTGGGTTTGGAGATTAACTTGCAATACCAATTCTTGATTTCCGAAGTTCGTCTTTGAGGAGTTTAACTTTGAAATATAAGTGAGATTTTGGGTTTCTTCTATTAATTAGGTAAGTTCATGATTTGTTAACCTAAAAAAAAGAATTGTGTTCTTGCTATTATGGGTAACTAAATCCACAACTAGGGTTGTGGGAACCATGGGCGATTTACAAAGTATGAATTATAACTAATTAATTCCTTAATAGTGTTATTGCATGCATTGATAACTCTTTCATTTAGAAGTCTTTTTAGTGGTTGCATATGTTAGAACTCGCCTTGTTGCTACTTGCTGGACCTCGGAGGTAGTTAATAAGAAAAGAATTATCAACATAGATTTAGTGTGATACTATCTAATAGTCTAATGTTAATTGGTGAGAGGGTGATTACTAAGTCATACATTGATGTGATGTCTAATATGAGGTAAAGGTAAGGGTTAGTAAATTATGCACACGTAGCCGGACCAAAGTGTGGGGTCAAATTCTCTAGATGTCATACCATGGAATTAGAGATACATAACTTATAACTTTGTATGTAATACATGAAGAAAGGATTACCATTACTAGGATTAGCGCTTTATGAGCTTATGGGAAACACAAACACCCTAGTCACTTTCTCTCATTGATAACAACAAAGTTTAAATCATGTTGACTTGCTCTCTAAACAATAATCAATTATATTTTCACAACCCACCCCCCACCCCGCCTTTTTTTACTTACTTGTCTCGAAAAAGTTTTGGCTAAAAGAATATAATAATGAGTTAAGTTTAAGTCTAATCCATATTCCTCGTGGGATCTACCTAAACCTACAAGTTCTGTTCCTTACTCGATAACGATCACTATACTTTTTTAAGGAGGTGTAATTTGAGTGTACCAAATATTGGCGCCGCTGCCAAGCAATAAGGCTTTTAGATTAAGTTTAAGTATATTTTTTAACTTTAGTCAATGATTTCCTAATTTTACTTTTCCGTTTCTTTGTGTTTCTCTCAGGTTTCCTACTCTATTGTATGACAAGTACACGGAGCCAAGGTGAACCACTAACTCCTTACGATCTAGAGTTGAACAGAACTTTCCGAAGGATGAATAATCAAGAGGTCCCGATTAATCCGATAGTAGGAAATATAGGTGATATAGTTGAGTTGCTTCCTCCTAAGGTTGATAATTATTGTTGTAATCTATTGGGAGATGCATTGAGAGTACAAAATCAACAAGAAACAAGGCTGCGAGATAACTATAGGGTTCACTTTAATGCCTCTGAATAAGACGGACCTATTGTACTACCTGCTTGATCTTTATTCTTGTGATTATGATCAACAACATTAGCCTACAGCCTGAGTGTCTACGAATCGAAGCGAGTATAGTAACCCAATAAATGATTGGGGTCGTGTCCCAAGGGAGAGGTAATGAAAATAATAGGAGAAATGCAAAAATACCCCCCTAGACTATAACCAAAATTCAAGAGACAGACCGTAACTAAACTTAGGTCCTATTAACCGCCTAAACTTATTTTTTAGAATTTTGTGCACCTTTTGTATTATGTGGCACACTTCGTGACTCCACGCAATTTAAGAGCGTGGGAGATATTTTGATGCCAAGTAAGTCATAAAGGTGCACAAAATTACAAAAATAAATAAGTAACAAGTTAAGGGTGGTAATAGGACCTGAGTTTAGTTAAGGTGTGTCTCTGCGATTTCGGTCATATTTTACGGGGGGACTTGTGCATTTTCTTAAAATAATAGCTAAAATAGAATTTACATTCTAGTTAGTAATATGTTTAGAAATTATCTAATAAAAATAGAGTTAATTTTATTTGTGACACTGAAGTGTCAAATATCATAAGGGTTTGTCACGAGTTTGGTAAAAATAGTAAAAACAAAGGTAATCAAGTATAGGGAGAAATTCATGGGGTGTGACCACAATGTATGTTGAATAAAACCAATGGGTATATGATTTCGATAGGAAATTTTCAAGATAATGATGACTAGGTTAAGCTTTAGGTAAATGTAAATTCCCTCCCGGGCAACTTACCCCGTATGAAATGGGTTCCTCTCGAACACCCACTTATCTAATAAAGACTAGCCTACGCCTTACCCAAACCCTCTGTTTCGATGATGATTGTTAAGGTATGGGACTAGGGTTCACCCACTCAGGATGAACCTCATGTTGCCCCACTCCTTAGGTCATAAGTCTAACGGTCTTGGTTTCGCGACCCCTCTCTCTCTCTCGCAAGGCAAAAACACATGGGTTATTTCGTCTTTGCAACTAGAAACCTATTAATTATCGTAAACCACAATCACTAGGTGAAATCACCATTAAAATACTTCTAATCAATTAGCAAGCAAGACCCAACAACAGTATCAACACATATTCGCTAAATCACACCCCTAGAATAGGGTTTTTTAGACACGCATCAAGTAATAACCAAATACACCTAAAATCATTAATAAATCAAATGGGTATAAGAAATTAAATATTAATTTGAGAAAAGGAATAAGAATGGATAAGACCCACTTCTGATTTGAGGAAGAAGAGATCATTTTTTCATGTCTCCCACAAAATCCTCTCCATACTTGAGAGAAAAATATTAAACTTAAAATCTAAGTCTCAAAATTACAAAATTATATCTCTACTTTCCCCTCCTTTATAAAAAAATAATAAAGAGTTTAGTTTTATAGAATTGAGAGTTAGTGATGGTGAATCCATTCGATGAGGTAAGACATGAACGCCGAGTGATTCTGTGATTTACCCTTTTTCTAGATCATCGTCGTTTGTGCTTTGCCTTTAGCATCTATGCATTCTAGATCATTGGGCGGAATACTTCTGTTTCACAGAACTACTCGATGAAGCGCGGACTGATCCTTTTCATCGCCTTATTGGACCACTTCCTTCAGGGCTTTGCTTGCTGGAACAAAGGGTGATATACATCCTTTCGGCTGATCGCCAACTATACTTGGCGATGCTTAGGTGTTCCTTTTCAGCTCTTTTCATCCTTTTTGTTGCCGTTTTTGGCTTAAGTGTCCGTGCTTGCAGTAAAACTTCAAACATAAGAGTTTTCATCAGATATTGAGGTAGAATGAGAATTTAAGGACACTATTTTAATTAATATAAGGCCCAAAATGATTCCAATATGAGGACTCATCAACACCCTCAACTAAAACTTTTTCTTGTCCTCAAGCAAAACTCAAGTTCAACAGTTCAAATAGGATGTCTCGAATAGTACTACACAAGAATTAATGATGGACATACACAAAAAGATTCAAAGTACTCATGCAAAGATGAATTGTATAATTTAAATTTTAACTTGTGACACTCCGTGACAAAAAGTTCTTGTGCTCATAATGCTTGCTACTCATGCAAGTTCAAGCTCAACAAAAGTATCTACATGTCTTCACACAAAGAATGATTCCATATTCATACACAAGGATTTATCAATTGAAGATCAGGAATCAAATGCAACACTTACACTAACAAAGAGTAACACAATGCCTGTTTTTACCCATACGTTTGTGCTTATTTTCCAATCAATCTTCGGTTCGGCTCACTCAAGATCAAAAATGTATTTCTAAATCTTGTAATGGGGCTGAGTGCAAAGTATGGTCAAGGCTCAGAGACTTTTTTTCATGAGATGTGGAATTCTCAAGACATTTTATTTTGTACCTTTTATCATTCTTTTTCAAGTGCTTCTAAGTCATCTTTGTATTCACCTCCATGGATTGCGTGGAAACTCAATTTGTTTCGTGATTTTATTCCATTGCTTTTTCCTTTTCATTCCTTCCTTTAAAAATAACTTAATTTTTTTATATATAAGGAGGGTTTCCAGTTTTCTGCACAACCATGGGTTAAGGAAGACTTTTCTTGTACTTCTTTGCTTTTCCTTCTCCTTTTCACCACACCACCAACTTAGGAGTTTTTCCTAAGTTGGCTATTCACTTTAAATCATAAATCAAGAGGATTACATGTGGTGGATCATGTAAGGTTTAGAGTTAATCAAGGTTCTTCCAAAGCAGGTAAGGCTCAAAGGTAGTTCAAAAGAATTACACACACTCAAAGGTAGGCCACAAAAGATGTATATATAAAAGTTGGCTTACACTCTATAAAATTTCCTAAGATAATCTTAAGAGGAAACCTTTCTAAATCGATCAGACTACTCGAGCAAATTCTAGGTTTATCGTGCAAGAATCAAATTAAGCTGATCACACAAGGCATTGACACTTAAGCGAAAAAGACTACACACTTTCGCTAGTGTGCAATGGTCATTACAAAAGAATCAATTTGATAAATGGCTTATCACATCGAAATGCAAAGAGTTTACACATTGTCTATGTATTATCATTTATCCTTGTTGTAGCCAAACTTCATGTTCATTCGATTGAGAGCACTATTCAAGTCATCGGTATTGATCGAAATCGAGATTTGAATTTGTAAAAGAACAATCACTTTCAACAGAAGAGGTGGCGAAAATTTTTATAAATAAAATTTTTTCGGAAGGGTGAAAATTATTTTGCAATTAAACAAAAAGAGATCCATAAGCTCAAACAATCGCAAAACCAGTTTTAAAAACACAATTAAAATAGACAACCCAAATATATATATCAAAAATATTCACAGTAAGCACACAAAATGTGGCCCTCAGTTCACCAAAAAAGAAATGTGTTTGTCCTCAAATGCAAATAAAATATCAAAAAATGCACGCAATGTATGATAAAGGATTGGTTATAGGAGAATATTTTATAATCCTTGGATCTCAAGTTGCCTCTATATGGCCCATCTTCATCAAATCTAATGGGTGGTGCAGTTTCTAGAGAACCTGAAAGGATGCATCCATTATAATTGCATCCGTCTCTTCCCAATCTTCTCCAGTAGCTTCCTCAATTCCTGTTTGCATTTCTTCATCAGTCTCTGCTTCTGATTCCTGATGAACTATCTGTTTTGTTCCATCTCCAAGTCCAGGGGTAGGTTGGGGCATGCTGGGCACTTCTAGAATTTCTACTGTACAAAAAATTGCAAACATATCAGTGAACTTCAAGTAGTTCAATTCATCTTTAAGCATCGAAATTTCGGCTTGTAGAGTTCCAACCTCCTCCGTGGCTCCTTGTCCATGTTCGCATACCTCTATCCTTTGCTTACAATTTTCAATTGTTGCATTCAGTGGTGTCACAACATCGTTCACTGTCTGAACCATTTCTGGGATAGATGTTTCCAGATTTGCAGACAGGGATTTAGCCGATTGTTTAAGGTGCCCCATTCGGATCAACGAAGTAGTAGTGATCGGAGGTCTAGATGCTCTAGATGAAACAGATCGTGACGATCGCACAATAACTGAAACACCTGATGAGTCGGCAAAAGAAGTAGTGCAGTTAGATATACCTGATGGCCTGAAAGGTGGAGTGTGTACTGATGCTTCTATAAGTATAGAGTCATCGGATAGAGATTCCATTTGCTTTCTCTCATTTCGGTCCTTTAGGTACTCAAATTCTATTTTTTGAATATGTATCAAGGCTAAGGGGGTTACCTCCATATCCTTCTTTGAATCCGTACGCACTCTAGCTCTTCTGTATAACTCAGTAATTAATATCGAAAATGGTAGAGATATGCGTCTCTACTTTACGCACATGTTTATTTCTAATGAAATGGTTACTCTTAGATTTATCCTTGTATGTTCCATAATGCATCCAAGTCATGCAACTATAGCATGGAGAAGAACCGATTCACTTTGAGAGGGCATAATTGCGCTACTAATGAATCTGAATGAGTGTCTGAAAAACACGTTCAAATCTTTTTTCTTGATATAGGCGCCTTCTATCAGCCATTGCATAGCATCCTGATCTGAGATCAATGGAGATAGTCATTTTTTCATATAATCCAGCTTCTCATTCTTGACCAAGCTTTAACAACGATCGTGAATGTAGGTGGACAATCCCAGGGCTGTGTTAATGTCCCCACTATCACAAGCTACCTTTCTTCCTTGGACTACCACATAATCTACCCGTTTGAAATAGGACACCATCCTTTTACGTTGAGGAACCATTTCACTATATGCAACATAGAAATTTCTCACCAGGTTCGGGATATAAGGGCTGCGTGTCCTAGTGAATATATGGAACTTATGGTACTTTAGGCATTCCATTAGTGTTGGATATCTGTCGATGACCTCATCCACTAACATTCGTTTCTCTTCATTGATCGTTCTCATCCCTTGAAACCTCAATCGATTTGTTGACTTTCGTGGAGGGGCCTTGTACTGTTGGTGCCAGCATAATTAACTTTTCTATATTTGCAGTAGAAAAAGGCATAGGTTGATGGTTCCTGATCCGAGATAGATCATTTATCATCTTGGTCCGTCGCACCATCCTTTGTGCCTCTGCCAACGTATACACTTCTGAATCAGTATTGTAATTTATGGGTTCAAAATAATAGGGTACTTTGCTGTCAAAGCTGGAGTCTGATAATTCAAGGGCTTTCCCTTTTCCCTTCCCTTTTGGTTGTTCAGTGCCTTTTCCCTTTCGTGACGGTGCATTCTTGATAATCACAATTCCATTTTCCACTCCTGGGATTAGTTGTGCGGCCTTATCTGCAAAAAACAAGGTAAAAAATAATACTTAGTGATTACGCTGAAACACAGATTTGCAGACAAATTCGCCGATCTAATCGGAGAATCGCTGAACTCCTTTTTCGAAAACTAAGTCGAGCTTCCCAAAAGGTTAACTCAATATTCACGGTAGGTCGGTGATGAGGTATTCCTTTTAGCAAAGTGCTTCCTACTTTGGGCGAATATGTGGATGTTCGTAGAAAACCACAGTGCGCAGAGACATAAATGGAGATGTAAAAGGCGAAGACTATTAGTATTCAGTAAATCGCCATCCACATTTGGCTATCAATAATATGTCCACCAAGCATTACAGACTCCACAACACTTAAGATATGGAATTAAAGGTATCTAGGGTGAATAGGCAGACCACGAAGTGATTCAGCGAGTTCAAACCAGTTCGCTGAATGACCTATCGAGCCTGAGATTCAACCCATTTCTCAAAATAGACCTTGCAAAACCCTAGAAGAAAAAACAAGAAGAAACTAAGCACTGACGTAATTCAACCCACACCCATATCTACTAATAATATTCAACACTCATTATGCACAGTTGACCACACTTCGATTTGAATTAAGCCTAGTGAAAAGGGGATTCACACAATAAAAACATTTAGGACCCAATCAACAAATAAGAAGCATGCATTTGAAGATTTTGACTCATATTAGAGATATCTAACATGAATTAAAGGATACAAAGATTTGAAGAAGAGGTAAAAACTTTTCACATTTGGGGACTTTTAGAAGCTAACCTTTTTGTTGAGAAAACACAACTGTAATGCTAGGCGGCAATGAAAATCCGAGTTTCCATCGCCAATTCTTGCCTAAACTACTACTTCAAGGTGAGAAAATTTAAGTTACTACCTTGGTGCGAAGTTATCGAGTTTGAAAGTTAGAGTGAACGAAAAAGTTTGACTCTTGGCCATATATGTTGTTCAATTTATGTCCATTCGGTGACGTTAGTCTCACTTGCCAACCTACTTGGTGTTACGGTGAGTGGTCATTTATCCCATAATTTTTGTAGAATCAGGAATTTCTTGTGGATCAGGTTGACGGATTGAGTCGCGATCGCCAAGAAGGTTAGCAATACGCCGAGCTGCTTTTCTAGTTCGTCGAGTTTTACAAGCTCTGTATAGACCTTGCATTTGAGCAAAACAACTAATCCAGGCGAGCTTGCCGACCTACTGGCGTTACGCGGACTGTGACATCTATTCGCCAACCTCTAGTATTCAACATGCCTCCTAGTTTTATTTTGCAACAACAACAAACTATTATTGATAAAAGTAAAATTCTAGTTTTTACAACCTTGGATTGCCTCCCAAGAAGCACTATAGCTTACGTCGTGGCACGACGAAGATCTCATTCACCTTACTATTTTCTTTGTTGATCCACTTGGGGATCATCCTTTTTCTTGTTGGGTCTGAATGAGGAAATATTTTCTCTAATAGTGTCTCCATCAAGCGGATGGATCTCGAATGTGAGTCAACCATTTGTTTTAACATCTCGACATTCTCCTTCATCCATTTGATGATTTTATCTTGTGTGTAGATCTTTTGGATAATAATTAGCATAGTGTTTTCCACGCTTTTGCTTTTGTTGTCTATAAAATGTGTTATCTCCTGAGGGTATGTACCTCCCATACCTGATGCATCTGGTTTCCACTTTTGCCACTTTTTTGGCCAAGTATGTGAGTTGAGTGGCTAGAGTACCCAGACAGAAGTCCTGCTCGACTTCTCGGTTTTGTTTAACTGAATTTCCCTTGTTTATCTCTGCCATTGTTTACTTAAAGTAACCTACTAAAGGAAAATAAAACCAAAACTAATTTTAGTAAAAACAACACTAAAAGAAAAAAAATGTTAGATAACTACATCTTCACGTAACACCATTCCCCGGTAGAGGCGCCATTTTGATGCTTCTTCTTGTGATCGTGATCAACGAAACTAGCCTACAGTCTGAGTGTCTACGAATCAAAGCGAGTATTTTAACCCAACAAAGGGTTAGGGTCATGTCCCAAGGGAACGGTAGTGAAAATAGTAGCTAAACTAGAAATTCCATTCTAGTTAGTAATACTTTGAGAAATTATCGAATAAAAACAAAGTAAATTTTATTTGTGACACCGAAATTTCATAAAAACAGTAAAAAATAAAGAGGAATCAAGTATGGGGAGAAGTTCTTGGGGTGTGACCGCAATATATGTTGAATTTAACCGTTAGGTACATGTTGTCAATAAGATATTTGCAACATAATGATGACACCCACTCATCTAATGAAGATCAGGCTACGCCTTACCTACACCCGCTCTTTCAATGATGAGTGCTAAGATATGGGACTAGGGTTAACCCTCCGGGTTGAACCGATGTCGCCCCTCTCCCTAGGTCATCAGTCTAGCAGTCTTGGTTTCGCGACCTCTCTCTCGAGAAATCTGAAAACACATAGGTGGTTTTGTATTTGCAACTACAAACCCATGAACTTAAACCACAACCACTAGATTAAATCACCATTAAAATGCATCTAAGCTATCAAGAAGCAAGACCCAACAACAATATCTACACATATTTGTTAAATCACATCCATGAATAGGGGGTTTTAGCCACACATCAAGTAATAATAAAATACACTTGAAATGATAAAGAAATCAAATAGGTATAACAAATTAAACCTTATTATGAACAAAGGAAGAAGAATGGAGAAGACCCACTTCCATTTAAGAAATAAGAGCTCCATTCTTCAAGTCTCCCACAAAACCCTCTCCAAAATATGAGAGAAAACTATCAAACTTAAAAGCTAAGTCTATAATTTACAAAATTATGTATGTACGTTCTTCTTCTTTTTGGTAAGAATAATAAAGAGTTTAGTATATATAGACTTCAGAATTAGCTCTTGCAAATCAATTCGGCGAGGTTAGTCGCGAACATGGAGTGATTCCGCAATTTTCCCTTCTTCTAGATCATCGTCGTTTGTACTTTACCTTCAGCATCTATGCATTCTGGATTATTGGACGGAATAATTATGCTCCGCGGAACTACTCGGTGAAGCGACTGCTCCTTTTCATCGCCGTTTGATTCACTTCTTTAGGCCTCCGCTTGCTGGAACAAAGAGAGATATACATCCTTTCAGCTGACAACCAAGTATACTTGCGATGCTCAGGTGTTCCAATTTAGCTCTTTTAATATTTTTGTTCCCGTTTTGCACCTAAGTATCCATGCTTGCACTAAAACTTCAAATAGCTGAAATTTAAGAGTATTCATCAGATATTGAGATAGAATTAGCATTTGAGTATACTATTTTCATTAAAATAAAGCCCTAAATGAGTCCAATTTGAGGATTCATTACTCCTCAACCCTCGCGGCATCATTCGTGGTGACGAGCAGTCTGATGCAGATGCTTAAAGCGAGGGGTTATTTCTCTATTATGGCATCAGAGGATCCTCATAGGCACATGGACAAGTTTAGGAGTGCTTGCAAAAGTTGTGTTTGTGAATCAGATTTATTCATGGATGTCGTTGGGTTGAGAGTCTTCCCTCTATCATTGAACACAACATACTGAGCTTCCTTATAAATCAATTTCACACATGGGGTCAGTTGTCACACCCGCAAGTACATCCTAGAAGTTAGCGCAAACTTTGGGTTGGACACGGCGTACTTGACCTCTCGGAGGTATTGTACGAGCCCGTAGACATCATTCATTGCATAAATGTATGAAAAGTAGTGTGGAATTAAAAAATTTCACACAATAACATCTGAAAATATCCTTCATATTAAAACAATAGAAAACACTAAGTTTCATTATATATCATTCTTAGAATCAAGAATACTAGGGACACGGCCCATACAATCGAAAAATAGAAATCTAATATCTATTACAATACTTTGAATAAAAGAAGTCTAAAGATGATAATGTCCTCGAAAAAAGTGAGGTCGTACCCCAAATTTTCTTGAACGCTTACTAGATCACAAGCTTGCTTCAAGACACCTCTCACTTGCTAACCACACCTTTAGAGATATACAAAAAGTATGGAATTAGTACAATGCATGTACTAAGTATGGCATAATGCATAAGATCATGAGAAACAAACATTTATAAGAAACATGCTCTTTTTGATTAAAACATCACATAATAAGCATAAGAATTACATTTACACACCAAATATCACATTTAGAACACATTACAAGTCACATTCAATTTATATCAAATCATATGCATTTATAGTAATATTACAGTAAGCATTACAGTGACTTCTCTGTAACTTCATAAGAAACTCACACATCACATTATAGCATCATGAATATATCGAAACACATAAACATGAGATCCTCCTACCAAAGGTGATTATAAGGCTCACTTGAGTGACTTGTGAAGCGATCGCCCATACAATCCCTTCACACACACCTAAGAGACCCTTTAGACTACCTAATATAAGATCATTCTCACTTCATTAATCAAATTTCCTATCTAGAGTTATTCTTAAGACTTCCCTAGGTAAGACATGAAAAGAGCATTCCTATGCCCCCTCCACACCTTAACTAGGCAATCCTTAAAGTTAATCTAGATAGGTACTTATTCATTAACATGCTTTCTAACTTAAGTCATTATCTTTATTAGTTCACTTAAGAGACATTCAACACTTAATGACATTAAAGTAATGGTCTTTGAGAAGACTTAGGGACTCACTCACTAACATCTTTAAGCCTAATCGTGCAATGTCTAGATAGTGTCCCATACCACTACCTAAACTTCATAGAACTTCTCGAACACTAGTAGGTATCCCATATGATGAGAATATTCAAAAACCGACATAGACTATACTAGCTATGCATGGAATCTGGAGTCATAAATTCCTACTCCGATGGAGGGTTGTTCTACTTGCCAATGGTAGAACGAGGACACATACCATGTAGGAACATGGTTAAGGAATATCGATGGTTTCTTTGTTCTATAAGGTCATCTTAATTAGAGAAACTTACCAAGCATACTCACTCAATGCTAGCCTTTGTTCTCATAGAGTAAAGGATCATATGAAAGGTTCCATATCTAGTTCATAACCCAATCACATTAAACCTTACCAAAGAGTGGTCCACTAAGGCTACCTACAATGTCTAAGAGGATAGCTCAATGACTTTCCTAAGGATGATTTCATGCCATTCAAGCCAATAAAACCTAAGTCCACCATTCACACAAGAAGGATACCATTACGGCTTTCAACTTCAAGGATATCATAACCTTTCAACTAGGTTGAAGTTTCCACATAATTGACTTTTTCACTATGTTCAAGGTCACATGTCAATAACACATACAAGACTAAGGATATTTAGAATAATAAGTCAAGAATCCATATTCACATTCTATAGGTATCAAGTAAGGGACACAAGTCCAAAAAATAAGACACACCAATACTTCAATTTATCATATAAAACATATCACTTAAGAAGCAAACTATAGTTCACCCTATACACTACTATAGAACCATCAATATAAACATCACAAGACTCATATATCCAAGTAGGAAGAATCATGCATCAACCCTAAGACTACACACATAAGGGCATAGTCATAGTCTAACATGATCACCTAATATCAATAGAAGAACACATACTTTCACCTTACTCACATGTAGATAGATATGATCATACTTCACATAAATCAACTACTCAAATTATCACAATATATCATGTAATTCCGAAAATGGCAAGTTCACCATAGTTCATAAAGTAACGCCGACGAGGCCACATAATTCACAAGTATAGCACATAGCACCGCCACCATAAGTGGATCATACAAATAATAAACATAATTCAAGACCTAAATTACATAATATAAAGAGAGTTAGGTCAGCTTACCACCAATTCACTCTCACCACTTCAATCTATAGCCAAAGCAACCAACACAATACCCAAAGGCCCTTACCCATGGCAGTGAAAACCAATTCAACTCAACAATTACAATAGACAATGAATCAAACATAATATGACATGAATTGATTAAATTAGGTCAGCCTACTTACAATCTTAGCATGATTCTTTCATAATTCATTAGTCCTAATCAAACTACACAAGAATCCAATAGTATAAAGACATAATCAAGTCACCCACAAAGTAGTCAAAACTAGGGTTCATGAATTGCATGGGTTCATAGAGTTTTTAGGTTAAAATCAACAAATTAACATCAATTCAATCAATATATAATTATTCAAAGAGTTTTATGCAAGAACTCATGGGTAGATATCAAAATAGGACAATTTCATCTTTTGAAAGGCTCTGGAAATCACTTTGATTGTCTCCTTGAAGAAAAGAGATTCAAGGATGAAGAACATGACTCAATTGATGATAGACCACAATTTTGATGAGAATTTGATGGAGAATCACCAAATAATATTCAACCCAAGATCATTCTTGCGTTTTTGGCTCCAATGGAGTTCTAGAGAGTTCTTTAGAGGTTTTGAGTTTTGATTTGGAATTATGAATTCATCTAAGCATTTTAGACTTATAAAACTATTTATAATACCCAAAATAACCTTAGGAAATATTCCAACTAATTTTAGAAAGTCTAGGTGAAAACCCCAAATTACCCTCCACTTGACCGAAACATTGCAGGGAAATGGAGTCCACTAATCAACGGCCAGCACCTACTGGGCGTCGTCCCATCGACGGCCCATGCTGGTCAACGTCGTTTGGGACAGATCCTGGAAAATGGTATCTTAAGCTCCCTAGGCTGAGTTCGCATCGACGCCGCCACCTACGGGGTGTCGACCAGCCTACTGGGTGTCAATTGCCCTCCGTAGGTGGGACTGCCTTAGGCAGTTTTGGCAATCAAGATGGGTCCATACAGAAATAAGACCCCTTAGTTGGTCCTTGGGGAGTTTTGCCCCGAATTTTCTAACTCAAATATGTTCATAAACACGTTAAGGACCTCTCACATCAATTTCATCCAAAACGAACACGTAAAACTTGACGAAACACACTAAGGCACACAAGCACATTTGGAGGCAAACCTTTAGAACGTTCTTGGATGTTTGACCTTCAAACTTCAAGAAACTTTACACAATGCCTATAAACCTCATTATAAACCATTTTAGGACTTCAAAACATCAATACACAAGAGTTAGGCTCTAGTTTCACCTAAGTTGTTTTAGAGGTGATATATTCTCCCCCACTTGGACAACATTCGTCCTCGAATGAAACTTGCTTCATTTTAGGCACTTTCAAGAGATGATCATATCAAGACTAGCAGCACATAACCATACCAGACAATACACAATTCACAATTTAGAAGAAACACCAATTTCACATACTCTAAGAGACTCAAAACACAACAAGAAGCTAGAAACTAATGTACGACTCATTATGCAATAAGACTCACATTCTTTATTTAAAATAGCAAGAACTCCTTCTACATTAATTATCATGCTCATATACATCAATTATATACACACTATAACCATTTTAAACAAAAACACAATTTAGTCAAAATTCAAAAGTTTCACAGTGAACTGCCAGTCAACACAGTGAACTATGCTCAAATTTCAAAAAATGCAACTCTTTAAACAATTGATGATAAAAGCATGACAATATTTTAGATAAAACCCAATAAAATCAATTCATAACATAATAATAACCTCATGAAATGCACAATGCAAGGAATCAATGATATTCAATTCCAACAAGACTCCTAAACACAATGCAACATGCAACATGCTACTATGACTTTCTAACTCTCAAGCTTGAATTGAATAAAAGAGATGAGACAACATGTCACGACCCTCAAGTACACCCTAGAAGTTAGATTATCCTTGAGTTCGTCACACGGCAAATGAGACTTCAAGAAGTCTCATCTAAGCCTCTCGTATCATTCATTGCATAATAACATACTAAAATGAGTAAGAATTAAAAACTTTCTTCACACACGAAAAACTTTTTTCATAAACAATACACAAGCGGAAGACTTTCATTAAAACATTAAAGCTTTACAATAACCCCTTGAACCATATAAACTTTAGAGTATACAACACTTGGGACTAAGCCCATACAAGACATAAAGCAAAGACTTAAGACATAACGGATTATGTGGATATTGTCCTTGAATCGATGAGGACTCACCAATACTTCATCTTCAACCCTTATAAACCTATCCATCCTCCATGGCACATCAATACTTCCAATTCCCTACACTTTAGTCAAAAAGGGAAAAGAAGGGGTTAGCACATTAGATGTACTAAGTATGGAAGCCATGCAAAAACCATGAAAAAGGGACATTTAGTCAATAACATGTTTTTCATGAATTTTGATTAAAACATCATAGTATAAACATAAGCACAACATTATTAGGTGAGTCTTACCTGGAAGTTTCAACCCAAAACATGCTCATATAGGTCTTAGGGTCCTTTCCCATCAATTTGGACACCATGAAACCCATAAAACATGCTAAGGCACAGTAGAGCACACACAACCACATAGACGTCTAGTTGTCGAACATCTTGGTCATTCTTTGATGTTGACTTCCAAACACTTCAACTGACTTCGAATGCTTATATTCATTACTTTAACATATTATTAAATCATGAAACACGTGTGACGCTCCAGTTTGACCTATTTCATTTTGAGGGTCGTTACAATGATAACCCAAATAAAATCAAATTGTGGATGAGTGTGCAGTAAACCCATAATAAAGTCCATATTCAAATCTTCCCACTTCCATGTAGGAATACTAATGACTTCAGTAAAACCTCCCGGTCTCTAATGCTTAACTTTTACTTATTGACAATGCTCACATTTACCCACAAATTCTGCTATATCCTTCTTCATCCAGTTCTACCAATAGAATTCACACAAATCATGATACATCTTTGTGGCTCCCAAGTAAATTCAATACAAAGAACTATCAGCTTCTATCAGAATATGATATCTCCACTCATCAATATTCATAACACATAACCAACCTCGATATCAGAAATTACCATCACCCCTTAGTAGAAAGAAACAATGGATTTTCGGAAATCAACTTCTCAAGTCAACTAATATATTATCAAGATCTTGCTTAGCCTTAACATCCGATATAGAAGATGAGTTGGAACCATTGCAAACAATCTCCCACCTTAAATGGAATCATCAAAACAAACACCCAATCGAGCTAATCTATGAACATCACGAACCAAAACCTTCTTATTATCATCAACATGAGAACCACATCCCATTGATAGTCGACTATCAGCATCCGCAACCACGTTCACCTTTCTGGGATGATATAGGACACTCTTTTCATAATCATTCAAGAGCTCAAGCTACCTCCTTTGGCAAAGATTAAAATCCTTTTGACTGAACACATATTTCAAACTCTTGTGATCAGTAAAAAAAAAATCTACATGAACACCATGCAAGTAATGCCTCCATATCTTTAAAGCAAAGACCACCGCCACTAACTCCAAATAATGAGTAAGATAATTCTTTTCATGAACCTTCAATTTTATTTAAGCGTAAGCAATGACTTTCCCATGATGAATCCATACACAACCAAGACCAATTTCAGAATCATGACAATAAACCCTAAAATCATCCGATCTTTTTGGTAATGTAAAATTATGGGTTGAAGTGATTCTATATTTCGATTCTTGGAAACTATTCTCATAAGCTTCCAAACATATGAATTTCACCTTTTTTGAGTAATGTTTTCAAAGGCAAGGAAATAGATGAAATCCTTCCACCAAACTCCTAAAATAACTGGCCAAGCCCTAGAAACTCTATATATACTAAGTTGATAAAGGACTAGGCCAAACTTAATTGTCTCGGTTATCTCAAAATTGACTTGAATACCTTCAATGAAGATAATATTGACAAGGAATGAAACATTACTCAACCAAGGTTCACACTTTCTAAACCTAGCATAAAATTCCCTGTCCTAATGAAAAATGCAACACAATCCTCATGTGCTCAACATGCTCATCCTTACTCCGTGATTAAATCAAGATGTCATCAATAAGCACAATAAAGAACATATAAATATATTTTTTAAATACCTTATTCATCAAATCCATAAATTTCTTCGAGGCATTATTTAAAATAAAATACATTACCAAAACTCATAATAACCATACTATGTTTGAAAGGTCGTCTTTTGAATGTCACTCTACTTCAACCTCAATTGGTGATAAGTCGACCGAAGGTCAATCTTAGTGAAGTAACTAGTTCCTTAGAGTTAGCAAAACATCATCTTGGAATAAGATACTTATTCTTGATGGTAACATTATTCAATTTCTACTAAACAATGCACATTCGAGAACCATCCTTTTTTGTAACAAACAACACCAAACCACCCCATGGTTAGATACTCCACCTAATGAAAACCTTATCCAATAAAATCTTGCAGATGCTCTTTTAACTCCTTCATTTCTACGAGGCCATATGATTAGGAGTAATAAAAATAGAATTCATATCGGGGAGAAGGCAAATACTAAAGTCTACTTCTCTTTTGGGGTGAATACAGGGAAAATCATCAATAACACTTCGAGAATCTAATTTACAATCGGAACATACATAAGAGTAGGGATTTCAGAATCTATATCTCTAACCTAAACAATTTGATAAATGCAACACTTAGAGATCATCTTTATAGCCTTTAGGCAAGATATTAACTTGTTCTTAAGAACATAATTTCCTCCTTGCTATGCAACACTAAATAATCAGTTCTATATAACTACCAAATTCCATGTGACACTCTTTTAAAAAATAATAAGCCTATGTTTAATCTATCACCTCATGAATACTTTTGTCTACTATTAAACAACTATACTTGATCACTGACACAATGGCATATAAAAAAAAAACTCCTTTCCGGTGAAAAGTAACTAACTCATCTCGCCAGTAACTATTAATCTACCTTCTAGCATGAAATCGACATAAAATTATTATTCCTTTGCCTAAACATAAAGGAAAATTCCTCATTAATGACTTACTGGGTACATGACTACAAGTACATATTTTGCTTAATAAATATTCACATTTCTTGGGTTACTACACCTCTCAATGCATACTTCTAATTTTGGGCACTCTTACTACTACTACTTATAACATCATAACTCATATAATCCATTCGGGTAAAAATGAATTGAATAACACGAATCCTCTAATAGCAAGGAGACTTCACTTAAAAATTGATAAACGGATGAGTTTATCTCAGTGAAATCCCTGTCTAGGATCCTAAGTACCCCATGTGCATCATAAAATATGTTGGTCGAAAGACATCAGTATGTTGAATGTATGAGTATATGATCTAGTTGATGTAAAATAACATAATGAAAGGAGTGCAATAGATATAAACATATATACTCATCTGAATGTAAATAAATAAATGAGTGAAATCGTTTGAACTTTATAAAATACTTTCTCATATCTTATGACGATATATCAAGTGAGATGATAAAAAATACACTTTTAACTCTATTTGGGATATTCTTTAAGCGACAACCATCATTATGAACAACATAATGATACAACGTCTTTCCCGAACTACCATAACTCTCCTTTACCTTTTCAGGATATAGACATCTCAACTAATTTGATCCACTAAATCTTTACTCAAAATTAATAAGGATTCATCTAAAAATTGTTATCATACCCATGTGTGCTACTGGTTTATGCGGAATGTTAGTTAAGTGAACTCATCCCCATATCAGCTCTTAATACTACACCCAATAAATATATAATCATGCTCAATTTTATAAAACATACACTTTCGTAATTTGAGGTAATTTCTCAAAAACCTCTAAAGAAGGTAACTTCTCGGAAGTATCTCTTAATTTATTAACTCATTTTGAAATCAAAATAAGGTTTATACTAAAATATAGACATAAATAAATAAATCAAGGATCTCATAAACAATATACCTAAGACATTGCTTAGAGATGAAGAACTCAAAACTTAATGATACCACTCATCTCAAGAATTCTCAAGATCTAGGAATAAAATATTACTCTTTTGTGAAAATTAGATAGATACAGGGTGTGTGGAAGAACTCATTCAATCACTATAATATCCTTACATACTTGATTATAAAGATACTAGACTAAAAACTTTGACGGATACTCCATTTATCTTAACCTTGAGGAAGAACATTAGATATCTTGGAGGAAATCTTTGAGGTTGGAACCTCGGGCTTGATCTTGAAAGAAGAAACTCTTTTGTGAAGTTGTTAGAGGGGAAGAACTGGGGAAAACCTTGGATGGGAAGTTTTTTTCATTATATCTTGAACTTTAGTTGACGCACTATTTTTTAAGGAGAAAATGAACCCCAGGTGAGTTTTACGAGAATCTTAAATACTTCAATGTTTAGATTGTTTATTTTTAGAGGAAACAAGTTAGTTGAATGATATAATCACATATAACACTAAAAAAGTGTGCTAGAATATGGTTATAAAGCTTTGGGAAGAACCAAAGTAACCCTAAAACATGTGCAGGAAACTTTTGGAAAAAAAACAGTCTACTGTCACTTTAAATTTCTACCATTCGATTTCCATTCGTAGAACATAGACTACCTGGAAGGACTTCACTAAAATTGTTATAACATTTTACTCTGAAATGTTAACGAAGAAAACTTGGTGGCATTGAAAAGAGAAATCAGAGACCTTTAATTTGATAAGTCATGGTCCACCTAAAATCATTATATTATGAGAGATAGAATTGTTTAAATTTGACTAAAGTATATTCATATTTTAAACCTTAACTGGTAAGGATGTTTTCACCTAAACTTTGTACTTTGGGATTCTTTTGACCTGAATTAATATCCAATTTTATTCCTACACTAAAGAATTGACTTTAATACCTAAGAACAATTTAAGAATAACCCTATACGACCTTATACGCAAATGAAGAATGAATCGGGTCTTAGATTAGAAATTTTTGGTGTGTTACAATTTTTATTTGTATTTACCTATTATGGATTTGTATTTGTATTCACCTAGCGTCATGTGTAATTGTATTTGTATTCATCATTTGTTGCTATGCAATTTGCATTTCTATTTGTTGTCATGTGTAATCATATTTGTTTTTATTACCTTTTGTGTATTTGTATTCATTTGTTGCCATGAGTATTTATATTTCATATCAAGGTAACTTCAATCCAACTTTCTATTTTACGCTCTGTATATATATAGAATTCTTTATTTTTTGAGAAAACCAATGACTCCAATCTAATCTTTATTTTACTCTCTAAAGAGTATTTTTCTTATCTATACTCAATACTATAATATTATTTCAATTTCATATTTATTTTCTTATTTAATAATATAAAATATTTCTTTCTTTTTCCAAATACTCTCTCTATATAATCTTCATACAATATAAAATTATATTTTTATTCAAATTTCTTATTTTATATAAAAGAGAAAAGACATAAAGTAGTCATTGAAATTGTTCTGAATTTTTAAAAATACACCTTTACTTATCGAGTGTCCTATTACCGCATTAAACTACTTCATAATAGTTTATATACCCCATTTTCACCCAATACCAACTTATTCATATATATATATATATATATATATATATATATATATATATATATATATATATATATATATATATATATATATGTATGTAAGTTCATGCACTAATAGTCACTTGAAATGTGTCAAAAGTAATTTTTAATTATTTTTATTAGATTTCGTTGTTTTCTTTTCTTTTCTTTTCTTTTCTCTTTCTTTTCACCTTAATTTGTGTTCTTCACGTAGTCATTCCTTCATCATCGCTGCAATAGTCGTCAATCCATTGTGGATAGACCAATTTCGTTGTAACACTATCAAATGTTTGTCAAACTACCACCAATTAATTTATTTATGAAAATAAACATGGTCAAATAATCAAAATATATACTCAAAATATAACCAATTCAAAATCTTAAATATAAATCACCACCTTTTGCAACTCCTTACTCCCGAATTGAGTTTTCCATGGTTTCACTACTCCTAAATCCCAATCTTGATTTGTAGGAGGAAAAAAATCACTGAACAATTTTTTTTTTTAAAAATAAATAAGAAAAATAAGAATGAACACAATAATATTAGTGTAAACAAAACAATGAATCTAAATGAAAAAGAATAAAAAAATAAAGGAAGATGTAGTTGCTCTAGAAAGGGTAAGCTAATGATGGTAGGGAAGGTGAATTTTTTTTTTTGACAAAATAAGAACTATTCCTAATAAAGGTAAGAAAATTAATACATGGATTTTTATGTGTTTTTTTGTTCAAAATAAGTCAAATTGGAAGTGCCACATGACAATTTTATGTTGGTTTAAAGTTGTATAAAGGGTCCTTCACGCACCCATATTCCGTGACAATACGAGTGGTGTTAAAATTAGTCAAAAGGGTATATTTATCGTGTATTCAGATGGTCTCGTGGGGTAGTAGGACACCGCAAAGTTATGGTGTCTTTTTGAAAATTCCGAACAACTTGAGTGGCGAGTTTATATTTTTTCGCTATATAAAATACAATCATTATAAATTTTCTATAACATAAATTGCAACCAAATATTACATTGTATACATATTAATCGATTATTCAAATATAAGTTAAATCATTAATGAAATACATTTACATAAACTCTACATAAATAGTCAACTTTCAAGAGTATATGTTGCTTCCAAAATAGCTCTATTAATGCATTACACCGTTCAAAATGAGGGGTTTTGTTTTATTTTTCCCTATCTATCTAAGTTTTGTACAAATAGGATATTTTCATTTAAATTATGTGCATTTTTCATAGTTATAATAATAATAAATTTAAACTATATCACTTTAAGTTACTATGTTTGACCATGATAAGATGTTTTACGGGCTCTTCTGTCATTCTACAATGCTATTGCCTAGCAAGCTTGAAAAGTTTCATTTCATTGATCATGTGTTGAGACTCTGCCTGTGGATTGAGTTGAAGTTCATGGTTTCAGCGCTACGTTCCTTCTTGGATGTAGTTCACCATGCCCGTACTATGGAGAAATTCCAATGTGATGCCCAAGGGGCAGTGACGAAAGGTCTTGACATCAAGGAAGCTACAACGGGTCTCATTATAGGCCTAGTGACTCCTACGATAGTCTTTGCAAACTATTTCAGTAGAATAAGTCTAGGCGACCTGTTTAGGCCTCACTTATTGCTTCAGAAGGTCTCCGGTACAATCAAGGTGACAGTGGTATGGGCCAAAGTTGAAGGGGGTCTCACTCAGGTTCTTAAAGATGTGATGGCCATTATTTTGCAACGTGATCTTCACAAGGTTAATATTAATATTGGGAGATTGATTATTTGTGTAGGGATTTTCTTCTGGGTTAATTTGGTTTAATTTGACCTCCTACACATGTAGCGAGACCAGTTGCAGCAGTAGAACCTCCAGCTAGAAAGGACGCCCCCGATTAGGATTGAAGTGGCAGTTATTAGGGAGCTCAGTGTTGATCCCGTCAACTCCAGAGAGTTAGGTCTGGCGGTAGGACTAACACTCAAGGTACATGCGAGCATGCTCATTTATATGCAAGTGAGAAAATTTGAAAACATATGGTGTCAACTAAAAGGACCTCATGATAGTAGAACTATTAATTAAAGTTTGCAATCTATGAAATTTAAAGAATATGTATATATAATTATTAGTCTTGATTATCATTTTTATTGTATAGTTATGACCTTTTGACACCTTGAATTTAATTATATATTTTTAATGTGAATTCATACATTATCATATTATTAAATTATACTCACTATATTGTTTTGATATATTATAGGACAACTCTCAATGAGTCATTATTGTGGATCATAATGTTAAATATTTTCGAATACTTATGTATATTGTATGATAATTATTATTTTTTGTATATATCAAAGGGTATTTTTTGTGTGAAAAAAATATTTAACCAACGTAACTCGCATACATGGTTTATCATCATATTATGATATGTAAGATGGAAAAAATCAAAGAGACTTATTTTTTAAGCAACGAATAAATATGTCCCTAAATATTTGTGTTATGCAATCATTGGGCGAAGGAGAAAATGTTAGACTTGTTTATGTGTGACCCAATTGATACAAAGCCCATAACTTATTTTTAATGAAAAGTAAATCTTACATGTTGGATCAGCTAGTTGATGGACGTACCTGATTAATTTCAAACATCTATTAATTGATCCTCCGGTCCTTAGGTTTTCAAATATTCTCTACACTTTTTTCATCATTGACGGCGGCTATGGTAGGGAGACAACCAAGTTTTTGCTAAGTTAATCTCAACTGGTATGCTTTCTATGAAGAAGTTCATGTTATATTATCATGTTTAGAATCCTGATTTGTATATTTAATCTACGTAATAGGTTAAATTTTGAGATTGAAGTTTAAGTTATAAAAAAAGGTTATGAAATTCAAGAAAGGTCGGTTAAAATCTTTATGACATCTTCATAGATAAACAAACACTAATGAAATATATTTTAACATTGTTAAGGCCTATTCCCTTTTTTTTTTTTAAAGTTCTAAGTATGATTCATCAACAATATTAATTTAATTTAACAAGAACTAGTAAATGTTCACTTTAGATATAAACTATGTCGGATGAGTTTGATCGGAATCAGGAGATAGCCTCATTGAATAATGAAAAAAGTTCATTGCTGATGAAAGTCAAAGTGATTGAAACAACTCACAGAGTTGAATTACAAGACAAGGAGGGAGAAATTTGGAGCCTAAAGCAGAAACTTGATGATCTAGAAGGAACTGTGCAATTTTACAGTGGTGTATTAGCATGAAAGGACAAGGAAATGACGGACATAAAGAAAAAGCTTGAGCAACAAGATGATAGTAGCTGGAAAAGGGAACAAGGTTTGCTTTACACGGTAAAGTATGAGTTGATGAAGATGAAGATTAATAGCTTGCAAACAAAAATATCTGAATTGGAGAACAAATTTGATAATGCAACTTCTCAAAGGATTATTGATGAGAACAAACAAGTTGGCGATTCATCTGGTGTAAACGTATATTAATGTGCGTTTGTATTTCATTATCCAACAGGAGTTCTGTTGAATTATTATTTACGTCAACAAAATATTTTATTGAACTACATCATTGAATAAATATGTAACAGTATTTTTATTGAATTTTTATGGAAAATTTATTTATTTATACAGAATCTACCTTACTCCGACAAATATTACATATATTTCCACACGTGTTAAAGCAAGCTAAATTTTATTTTTTTATATACTTCAAACCATTAAAGGACAGTTTTGTGTATTAAATTAAATCTCCCTCCATGTGTGGGATCATAGGAAGGACCAAAAACTAGGTTCTATTGTACATAATCTTACCTTTCATTAATCATCTAATCTACTAAACATTCTTAATATATTGTACATCTATTTTGATTTAAATAATGTTATCTACTAGGTTATGGGATATAGATTCTGTAGATATACTCATAACATTTTCAAATAAAAATCTATAACAAACTAAGCTAGCTAGTGTTTGACAATATATATTGGTAATGGATTTTAAATTTATTTTGTAATATCTTTTTAGAAATAATATTTGATCAAATTTTGAAAATCTTATCTTCAAATATTTTCAAAATACTACCTCATACTAATTTACTATAGTTTGAGATATTCACTCACATAATTTTAAACAAATTTTAGTAAGGTAAGATGCAAAATCCAAAAATGACTACAAAATTTTAAAATCACTACTTCAATACTCAAATTTTCAGTTTAAAAATTAATGGTCAAATGAGAGTTAGTCTTCACCCCTATTAATTATAAAAAATAAAGAGAGATTTTGTGACGATAAATTTTTCTTCTAGCAATAATAATTGTTTCCACAAAAATATAGTGACATTTGAGTTAATTTGTTTCGTCTAGAGAAGCTATAAGTTTTTAGCAATATTTCTATAGAGTGATAGTTATATAAATATATATATATATATATGTATATATATATATATATATTTATCGTTAAATATAATATAATGATAATGATATAATTGACCGCTAAATAATTGCTGCAAAATCTTCTTTTTGTGGTGGGAGCAAAGTAGGTGGGCAGAGATACTAAAGCTAGCTATCATACACTCTAATAGTATTTTGCTCCAATGTGAAACAATCTAAAAGCTTAATGTTGTCACCTATGATAAACCAGTGCCTTCAATTTGTTGCTAGTGTAATCATTTAGATTAACTAAATTCTAATGTCAAATATTTTTAAAGGCCTCACATTATGCCATATAACATTTGATAGATCCATATTGTACAAGATTCAATACTTTTACTGTACCATGCTTACCAACCGTTTATAAAATATTCTTATAACTACTTGAAGACTGACATTTGACAACTTACTAATAAACTTCACATCTTCTTACGAGAAAGATCTAAAATTTGAAGACTCTTTAGTTAACTTAAAGTGGAAGAAATATGACTGTGAAATAAATTCCATTTCATTATTCAGTTAACAATTATACAAGGAATTTCACTAGTGAGATATTAAAATGAACATCTAATGATAAGAGATTTTGAGGCTGTTGATTTCTTAGCGTGCCAGTCAACTTTTTACCGAAAAGGCTTAGAATTACTAAAGAAGAGGCAAGGCACATTTCTTTGGGTATTGAACCGATTAAATTATTTTGGCATTTTTTACATCATTGGAAAGAATTGAAGGTAATATAACTCTAAGATTGTTATGATAAAGATTTAACTTTGTTAAAAGGCTCAGATTTGCAACGGAGAAGGGTATACTACATGAGTGGTTTTTGGAATAGGTATAAATATCTTTAACTTATAAAGATTCTAAATAGTCAGAGGGATGATAACTGTGAGTTGGTTTTCGCTCAGCCTTAGCTCTTCCAATTTGAGAAATAGTGTAATATCTATCGGGATACGTCGTGAAAACTGATTGTTTGACAACTTCACAAATGTCAGATTACTTGAGAGGTTACTGAAAAACTCATAAAATGTCCCTTCAAATGTGTTGTAACAACATTGTTCCGTCGTTATAGAAAATTCAAGGGGAAAAAAATTGGGTCGGAAAAGTTTTTCGTAGTAACTTGAAATTTCCCAACCTAATACAGATTTCGACTAAATCAGAGTCGTTGTGGTGTAGGTAAATCTAGTAACAATCGGATGATTTAATTATGATTTTGATTAAATGAGTAGATACCTAAGTCATTAAGGAACCCGTACAACTTTACGGAATTGAAATCGGGTGAGTAGAACTACCGAAATTGATTTTAGCGTAGACGGGTAGTTTCTGAATGTCGTTTGTTGAAGGTGTGTTGTAAAATGAAGGTTTTGGAATTCTTTAATTAGCTCATTGTTTCGTGCAAGCCGCTTTGGCGGTGATTTTGGTCGCCAAGGTGGGGCCGCTGTAGCAGGGTGAGGGTCGTTGTGGTGGGCCAGAAGCGACTTGAAATCATAAATAACCCCAAAAACATTTTATTATGCATTTCTCAGATTTGAGAGCTAAGGAACAAACCAAGGTCTTTTCTTGACATTTTTCACCATTCTTGAGGTTAAAGGTAAAATTTTAAATCCCCAAATTCATTTTTTGATCCGTCGAACGTAATCTAATGGATAATTATCTATGGGGGGGGGGGAGGTTTTTGATCGAATCTATGGTGGAACAACCCTAAATTGGGTACTTGGGATCATGGTTGTGATCTAGGGATCATAGGATTGTTGGTAATTCGGGTTATTAGTTTTTCTTTATTGATTCTCGTATTATATTGATCGTTTTTAGACCAAGAATAAGCGGGACGAATCCGAAAAGGGAAGGATCAAGCTTCTTCGGGTTTCGAGTTGTTTTGAGATAGATGATGGTTGCGATTCTATGATTGTGTGATGTATATTTTGTTCTTGCTTCATTATGATACATTTATGTATACGAATGTTGCATTATTGATTACATTAATTGTAATATGAAAGATGAATGTCATGCATCATGACTTGATTGTATGATCATTAGAATGTACTTTGTGATTGTGATTGTGATTGGGGCTTATTAAATAGATCGAGTGTTTCGTTCCAATACACTAACTTTGATCGGTTTCCACGTTTTGGCATAACTAAGAGATCGGTTTCCACGTTCCGGCATAAACATTGGTCGGGTAATACGTTCCTTTATGCTAACTGTTTGAATTTGAGTTCCATGAGAGGACCTTATGATTTTATATAATTATGTATCTTGAGAAATGTGAAACCGCACCTTGTTGGTAAATGTTGATAATATTGTATATGTTCGATATATGCATGTGATTATATTGTTGTAATGTCATGGATATGTTGAACTTAGTGGAATAGTGGTGATCCTACCAAACCAGTACACTGTGTTGTGTACTGATACTGCACTTGTTCTTTCTTTGCTGAGTACATGAAATCTTAAGGCGGCTATTGAAATACCTCATTTATAAGATCAGTGATCATCGTTTGAATTCAATGGTGAGCCACTTCTTCTAAGCTGTCATGATTTCTTCTTTCGTCTATGTCCACATTTCGGATTTTGAATTTTCTAGTTAGTTAATAGTTCATTATCTTGGGGGTTCTAATCGTTCTTGCTTATACTTTTGGTTAATTGTGAGATGTTTTGGTACATTGACTTTCATGTTCTAGGTATTATTTCCGCAATGTTAGTTTTGTTTTAAGTCTTTTTTTGAGTTTATGAGGACTCCCTACCTTTTTATCACAACCTGAACTGTCATGATTGACATTTACACTAACAATCTAGTGGGAGAACCATTACTACAATCGAAACTAACAAATTTTATAAAAAGTAAGGCATTTAAAGATACAGAAGAAGGTTTAAATGAAATTAAAAATGGAGTTCCCATAAACTCCAAGGTTCTAACAAACAACTAACCAAACTAATGCGTAAATTCAACCTCTAGAACCTGAAAGTCATTGTACCAAAACTCTACTAATGACAAGTCTAAGAACAAGGGGTACAACCCCTAGACTAAACAAAGCCTTAACAAATTATTTGAATCTACAAAAAGTGGACTTAAACAAGAAAGATTCATGGCAGCCTGAAAAAATTGGGTCACCCTTGAATTCGGTCACATTCAGTAATCACCTAGGTAAGGTATATCAATAGCCAACTCAAGATGTCTTGTACTAAACAAAGAAAGATAAAAAGCGGTATCAGTACACAATTACAATGTACTCGTAGGATCACAAAGCTATCCCCCTAAGTGAAACATATAAAAGTCATTACAACAATATAATAACATGCATACACAAAATATATACAATATCGATATCATTTGCGAAAAATGAACAATTTCATATAGATCAAGATATACCGTTATGTCAAATCAATGGTACTCTCATGGAACCAAACCTAAACAGTTATCGTACTGGAACGTAGTACCTGATCCAATGTTTATGCTGCAACGTGCCAACCATTCCCATAATTATGCCGGAACATGAAAATTGATCCAATAATTATTCCGTAACATAGCAGTCGATCCAAGTTTGTGTGTCATATCGTTACACCCGCCCATTCAACAAACCACAATCAGAATCCCATTGTACATACTCACAATCATACAACAAGAGGTGATTCATGGCATGCAATTATTTAATTATCCTCATTTCTAATTAGGAAGATCAATAATGTAACATTCACATACATGCATTATAATGAAGCAATTACAAACATATATCATACAATATGAAATCAAAACCATTATGGATTATCTCTGCTTGTTTTAGGTCTACGAACAAAAAATTATACGCAAGGATAAACAATCACAACCCAATTACCCTGATCATAATCAATAATATCAACCCTAGCTCAAACCCTTGATCCCCAAACCTATATTAGGGCTTTTTTCCACCATCCAAACTTTTCCAAAACCCTTCCCAACAATAATGACCCAAGAAACTAAATTTTATAGATCGAACACGGTTTTGGAGGGTTAAAATATTACCTTTAGACTCATGAATGGCGAGAAATTGTCAAGAAAACCCCTGAGGTCTTTCCTTAGCCCTCAAAATTGAAAAGTATAGAATAAAATGTTTCTAGCTTTTATTTCTGACTTAAGTCGCGTCTGTCCCACTACGCCAACACCCATCGCACTACAGCGGCCCGGGGGGAATCTTTCCTCTGTCTTGCACCAAAACAGTGAGCTATTTAATAATTTAAAGAACCCCATTTCAAATTACACCTTCAACCCATGACATTGAGAAAATACTCGTTCATGTAAAGTTCAATTCCTAGAGTTCTAATCTCCTGAATTCAATCCCGTTGTAAGAACCCTCAAAATGAATTAAGGTGCTTAGATCCTCACATGTGTCTAAAAAGGTTTAAAATAAGTTACATAACTGTTTTAAAGTATGTATACTTGATTTAAATTGATTTGGAGGTCAAACGTCCAAGAACGTCTGAGACGTTCGAAAGTTAGCCCTAGAAACATGCTTTTGTGTTCTAGTGTGCCTTGGTATGTTTCTGTGTTGTTTGATGCTCAAATTTTTATAAGAGGTTCCTAACATGTATACGAGAGTATTTGAGGTGGAAAATTCCGAGCAAAACTCCCCAAGGACCAACTAAAAGGTCCTTGAGAAGGACCCAACCTTGGGCCAACAAGCTGTCCAAGGCAGCAACATTTGTTCCTTGGCGAAATAGGTCCGCGTTGCGCACTTGGTCCTTCATAGGTCAAAAGTGGAACGCGTGGCGGACATAATGCTGACTCAACTCACTCGGAAGTTATTTTCAAGAAAATATGTGAGAACAGCTCCGCGTCGCGGACTTGTTCCCAAATGAAGATTTCAAAAATAGAAGTTGAGTTTAACATGTCTAAAAGTCCAAAATAAGTGTGGGGGTGTTTGGTAATATTGGGAGACGGTTATAAAGTATTTTTAAGACTTATTTAACACCTTTCCCAAGTCAAAACCCAAACACCCAATAAAAAAATCAAAATCCCAAAAGTTCTCTTCTCTTCCAAAATCTCTCAAACCTCCATTGGAGGGAAAACTCAAGTTCAAACTAGGGGATGGATTTTCATGGTTTCTTCTCAAATTTATCATGGTTCTTCAATCAAAAAGTTATGGTGATCCTTCATCCTTAGTTATCCATTCATCAAAGGAGTAAATCAAGGATTTTCATATGTGATTCAAAGATTAAAATTCCCAATTCTCAATCTAGCCATGGATTCTTTCTCAAATTGATGTCAAAAGCATGTTTATGATAAATTGATGATTATCTACTGTTTTAGAGATGAATTTCAATACAATTCTATTAAGAACCCATGATCCTCCTAATTTCTCAAATTGGTCTATAATGTAGATCTTCTAATCTTGACTCTCTGTTGATTGAATCATGTTTCAATTATGTTGAATTTACTATTACTATTGTTATTCATGCGAATTGAATATGAATTTTTGATGAGTGATCAATGATGATCAAGGTTTAGGGATTGGGTAAATTGATCTTTATTCCTCTACTTTCTATAGACTTGATAAAGTAGTGTACCTAATGTGATCTTGAAACCATGATGTTTGAAGTATGATTTCGTTTATGTAATGGTACCTTTAGCTTCTGTTTTATAAAGTATTGATGTTGAATTACGGAACTGATCAATGATGATCAAAGTTTGGAGGAATTGTAAATTTGCCCTATTCTCTCTACTTATCTATAGAATTGCTAGATGTTTGGCCTTGTATGGCATTGTATTTTATGATCCACTTATTGTGGCGTTTTTTAACTTATTGTCATTCTATATATGATGTGATCATGGACTTGAAGACAATTGTAGCTTGAAAGTGTGGTTATGATTATCACATAGTGTGAAGAATTATGCCTAGTCTCAAATGCTAGTTCATGATCTAGGTTGTATTGATGATGCTTTCTATATGTGAATAAAGATGTTACGGTTAGGGATTTATGAGTTTGATATGGTTGATTTCTATTGGTGATTATTACTCTTGTGTAGCATGACCCCTACGTATGAACCTCTACATGAATGTGTGGTCTTAAGCATGATTAGGAGTCTTAGATTCAAGTAATCAAGATGTCTTGTCTCCATGTTATAATGTTTTTGTGTTTGGTCTATAGCTCCTATTACTCTATATGTGAGTTGTCTATTGTTTAAGGGACTTGATTGTGTATTGTGACATTTGTAAGGTGGCTGCCTCAATGTTAGGATTGCTGCCATTATGTGAACATGTAGTCCAATGTACACACACACCTCATGCATGCTTATAAGTAGTATAGGTTCATGGTGTCTTATGAAAGGATAATTCTCATATGCACTCATATCTACTACTATGCATGTATAGTATATGTACACGAAGTATGTTATGTATCCTTAACTAGGATGACTTGATAGGTGTACTAGTATAGATAAAGGTATGGGACCTTGTTTATGCATTGCACATGTATGCCTTGTTAGAATAGTTCCTAGGTTTGTTATCCATGTATATGAATATGAATGTATGAGTATGTTATGAATGTGCAGAGTGTCTAAATGTGTTTATATGAAAGGATTGCTCATATAGTTACACCTAAGCACTTATGAATGAATGAAGTACAAGTATGAACATGTGTGGTCAAAGGGTGTTATGTGAAAGGTTTGCTCACATATATGTACACACACACATGTATGATGATCTAGTCAATATAGAGGCTCTTGAAAGGTGTTCAAAAGGGTACCCTAAACTTGATGGTGATTTAGTATGATATGTCTGAGCTAAGCATGTGGGGAGTCAATCTCCTAAAAGACTATTTTATAAATTAATGAATAATAATGTCTTTTCAATAAAGGGAACTTAGCTTAGCACCGAGTGAACTTGGAGATGAGGGTTGCCCCTTCCCAATGTGGAAAGACTTGTTCACCAAAGTCCTTACGAGGTGGATAACTACAATACCACATTTGGCATAAAGAGGGTTTCCATATATGCCTCCAAGTTCCAAAACTATGTTTGCCCCATAGGATCTAGCAAGTGATATCACCTAATATTCTAGGATGATGTTAATGTTCTACTTTTGCAGGATAGAGCACCTTCCGTTGGTGTAAATCTCAACAACACAAAATTCCATGTAGCACCCATGGTCTTAGTGTCGGTTAAGGATATAATTTCCCCAAAGTAAAATAGAAAATGGAAGTAAAGAGATAGATCCTAACTAGGATAACCCAAGGGATGTTGCTTAGTGTAGCTGATGGTATGGGACTTCACCTATGCATTACACAAGTAGCTCTTGAACGGAGTTCTAGGAAGATGTTTTAATGTATATATATATATATATATATATATGTCTATGTTCCTTATGCATGACCTTGTAGTGTTGTCTACTTGTTGTGATGATATATATGATATGAAGTCCTAATGATAATATATGACTAATGTCCTACTTGATGTGCATGTAGTTTACTATAGTATCATGATTTATGTATGAAATATAGGTTAAGCCTTGTAGTCTCTTTGTAGGTTTACTAAGTATGTGTGAGGTTATGGGACTTCACATGTACAATGCACTAGTAGGCTTAGAATGAGATTATGAGTAGGTTCTATGATGTCTTGGTGAAGTGAAGTCCAAGTATGTTAATGTTGGCTTTTGTCTTACTATGATGATGTTGGAATTCTTGACTTGTATGTGATCTTGTAAAGAATCCTTATATGTGGTCCATAAAGTGTGTTGGATCAAATGTGAGGTATATGTCTTATTGTATGAAATGATTCTATAAATGCTTGTGTTGGATTAATGAAGGTTGTATGTAATATTTACTTATGTCCTTAAGGTGATGCTTGAGTGTGGATAGTGTAATAGGACATAATCTATACATTGCACCAGGTATCACTAGAGGGTTACTTAAAAAGTCAAGGAGTGAATGTAAAATGATTTTACTGTAAAAGGAAAAAAAAGGTTTATTGTAATGGAATAAGGTTACTATAATGTGGTTCCTAAATGGTCTTAAATGCAATGAAAGGTTTTGGGTGATGTTGTGACTATTGTATATGCCTAAATGAAGTATGTGAATTGGATGATGCTTATGTTATCAAGTTTTATGAAGTTTTCACTACAAGGCATGATGCATGGTTTCAAAGTAAATGTCCCCTTTTAAATGCATGTTTTTGCATGGTTGTCATACTTAGTGCATTTTTGTACTAACACCATTCTTCTCTACCTTTTTACACAAAGTGTAGGTTATGGATGCTTAAAGGATGTCTCTAAGGTGAAGGGATTGATATGTGTTTCCCAAGATCAAGGAAAGGGATCCTATTTTCAAGGATTTCCTACATTATGTTTGTGTAAAGTCAAGTAATAGTTTAGTTATGATTTATGTTATTAGGGTTGTTCCCCTAATGTACTTTAATGATGTTGAGTCTAAGATGTCAAAGAGACTTAGAGTCTAACTATGTAAATATGATATTTTTTCTATTTAATGGAGGTGATGTTCTAGCATATGATGTGCTATGAAAGTTTATATTTTTCGCTAATTACCTATGACAATGTGCTGAATGATAACTATGGGCTTGTATAGGATCTCCGAGAGGTCAAGCACGCCATGTTACTTCTAGGGGGTGCTCCCCGGTCGTGACAAACGTGGTATCATAGAATGAGGTTTATAAAAGTTGTTTTAGGGTCCATAGTCTCATATTGCCATGTCTAGTAGAGTCTCGTTCATCGGTGGTGAGTCGCGACACATCTATGAGCGAGAGACTATAGGACGATATAGTGTCCATTCTTCACTATTCTCATGTCGTGTCATATAACTTAACTCTATAATATCTCTCTCTTATGTTTTTTTGTCCGATGGTCTTTTAGATGTGATTGCTCGGATTAGATAGTATCTATATGCTTGAGGGAGAGAAAGGTGAGTTTTGATGCTTATCTTGGTTTTATGGTTTGATGAATGTGTGTGAAGGTGAATTTTTGCATTCTTTGAAGATGTTATGCAATTTATGGCTATATAGGAGACCTATGTGAACATTTATGTTTTGATATGGTTATAACTTCTAAAAGAGTTGTTATGGTTGAAATGAGTTTCATTTTGGAATAATGAGTTTCAATATGGTTTCGTATGATGATAGTCTAATGATATGGTGTAGGATTGAAATGATTTGGAAAAAATGTGGTAATTAGATAAGGATGCATGTTGCCTTGTATATGAGTGAAGGTTTAATGTTTCCCTTTGTTTATGTGGGTGAACCTTCATGGTTGCCTTGTTTGGATTGGAGCCTTTTGTAGAGGCTTGATCCTAGAAATAAAGGTAGTGGCTTATCTTGTAGGGTGATTATGTGGGTTGGAATGACCTAGAAGTTACCTTACCCTAGTGTTGAAAGAAAAGAAAGAGGTCTTATGGATAAGTCTCCTCTATGTTTCCCCTAAATTTTTCATGACCCTTGGTATACATGGTATAGTTGAGACCTTATATGGTTGGGCAGTATGACCTAACTTGATGGTTATGGATTTTCTTTGGGTGTTAGGCCTATATCAATGATGATCATTGAGTTAGTAGACTCCTTGATGTGATATTAGGAGTGAGAACCCTCAATGATGTTAAATCTTCTTGAGTGAAGAGTATGAAGGGTTGGTCTTAACTTACCTTGACCTTGGTGTTTAAGGGAATGATGTGATAAGGCTTACCCCAGGTGGGCGATAATGTGCCTAGATGGTAAGGTTTAGAGTGCCCTCTATATTCCTATGTTGAGTTCTTTTGAGCTTTTATATGTTAAAAAACTTTTAAGTGATATTGATGGAGGGTGTGCTCAAGCTTAGATCCCAAG
Organism: Solanum lycopersicoides; assembly: GCA_022817965.1. NCBI lineage: Eukaryota > Viridiplantae > Streptophyta > Magnoliopsida > Solanales > Solanaceae > Solanum > Solanum lycopersicoides. The sequence continues at coordinate 43,300,854 of CM040627.1, forward strand.
AGTGGGGTGATTTTCTTAGTTATTGAAATTGGTGAACTAAGGTTCTTCTAAGGTGGAGTTAAGTTGCTCTTAAATGGGTTTACCCTAAGTGGGGGGATGGTGATTTGAGTAGTAAGGTGGTAGATGTCCCTATCTTGTCCTTCTATTCTTACTTGAACTTTAAACCAAAGAGTTCCTAGTAGCTTGTTCATAATAAGAGTCTTGTATAAAAGTATAAGTTGCATGTTCCCCATATGTTATGCATGTCTTAAATGATTATGCTAGGTACGTTTGAAGATTCTAAATTGCATGAAAAAGGATTTTTCATCAATTCATGTTTTCTCATGTTGATTGTGCATCTTGATGTGTTAGTTGTGCATTTAAATTCATGAAATGATGTAAGAATCATGTTTGAAGTCACATTTAAGTGTGGTGTTTTAGGCCATCAATGAGAAATTGAGTCTCATTAAAATTAAAAAATGATTAGTTTCTTGAAAATTATGTGACTTTTATGATTTGGGAAGTATGAATGTAGGCGCACTCTTGAATAACGAGGGAATGTCTACCTAGTGTCTTCGTGTGTGCCTATAAATTGTACGAATTTTCCCTAAATGATACATGTTTATGAAAGCTAGTGTTATGCATGAAATTGAAACTATTGAAATGACTCCCTATTGTTGTAATGTGTGTGGTGTGATTTACCATTTTGGCTTCATTATGAAGAAAGTATGAGCATGCTTTTGTTAAAAGTTGAGAATTTCTCATTTAAAATGAATTGGCCTTTGTGCATTGCTTGTGTATGAACTCATGAGACATGTAAGTGTGTTGAGAGGAAGGATATTCCTCCTTAAACATAACTAAGCATTGTATGGTTGAGTATGGCCTTCATGACGTTATGACTAAATGATAAGAATCTTTGTTGATGTACCTGACTCAAGTCTATGTGCATTGAAGTATGAGTGCTTATTTGCTTGTTGAGTGATTTTGAAATTGCCCATGTGTGACTTAACGGATGATGCATAATGAGATCCTAATGACATGACGTATAAAGACCACGTTATGATTAGGAGAAGGATGTTCCTCCCATGAACATGGCAAGAGCCTATGTATTTGATGCATTTAAGAGTGAGAGAATAAAGGTTTTGTTTACATGTGTTGCATTGAGTGCTAAATGGTATGAAAGTTGGTATTCCTTGTAAGTTTGGTGCATTAACGTCTATGAGATGATATTATGAATGTTGTGAGCTGCTCTATGATTCATTGAAGTCCTTGATGTGTTTAAAATGTCTCAAGTGTCATTCGAGGACGAATGTTCCCAAGTGGGGGATATTGTAAGGACCCTCAAAATGAAATAAGGTGCTTAGAGCCTAACATGTGCCTAAAAAGGTTTAAAATAAGTTACATAAGTGTTTTAAAGTATTTATATTTGATTTGAAGTCATATGGAGGTCAAACGTCCTAGAACGTCCGACACATTTGAAACATAGCCCTAGAAATGTGATTGTGTTTACTAGTGTGTCTTGGTATGTTTTATGTGTTGTTTGATGCTCAATTTTATTTAAAGGTTACTAACATGTATACGAGACTATTTGAGGTTGAAACGTCCGTGAAAAACTCCCCAAGGACCAACCAAAGGGTCCTTGAGGTGGACCCAACCTTGAGCCAACAAGCTGCCCAAGGCAGCAACATTTGTTCCTTGGTGAAATAGGTCCGCGTGGCGCACTTGGTCCTCCATAGGTCAAAAAGTTGGTCAGCGTCACGAACATAATGCAGACTCAACTGCCCGAAAGTTATTTTCAAAAAAATTATGTGGGAACAACTCTTTGTCGCGGACTTGTTCCCTGACGAAGATTTCAAAAATCGATGTTGAGTTTGACATGTCTAAAAGTCCAAATAAGTGTGGGGGTATTTTGGTAATATTGGGAGACGGTTATAAAGAGTTTTTTGAAACTTATTTAACCCCTTTCCCAAGTCAAAAACCAACACCCAATAAGAAAATAAAAATCCCAAAAGTTCTCTTCTCTTCCAAATTCTCTCAAACCTCCATTGGAGGGAAAACTCAAGTTCAAGCTAGGGGCTGGATTTTCACGGTATCTTCTCAAATTTCTCATGGGTCTTCAATCAAAAAGGTATGGTGATCCTTCATCCTTAGTTATCCATTCATCTAAGGAGTAAATCAAGGATTTTCAAATGTGATTCAAAGACCACAATTGACAATTTTTAATCTAGCCATGGGTTCTTTCTCAAATTTATTTCAAAAGCATGATTATGATAAATTGATGATTATCTAGTGTTTTAAAGATGAATTTTTAATCCAATTCCATTAAGAAACTATGATCCTCTTAATTTCTCAAATTGGTCTATAATGTGGGTCTTGTGATCTTGACTCTATGTTGATTGAATTATGTCTCAATTATGTTGAATTTCCTATTACTATTGTTATTCATGTGAATTGAAGAGGAATTGTTGATGAGTGATCAATGATGATCAAGGTTTAGGGATTGGGTAAATTGATCTTTATTCTCTACTTTCTATAGACTTGATGAAGTAGTGTACCTAATGTGATGTTTAAACCATGATGTTTGAAGTATGATTTCGTTTATGTAATGGTACCTTTAGATATTGTATTATACATGTATTGATGCTGAATTATGAGAATTGATCAATGATGATCAAAGCTTAGAGAAATTGTAAGTTGGCCCTATTCTCTCTACTTTTCTATAGAATTGCTAGATGATTGGCCTTGTATGGCATTGTGCGGCATGGTGCACTTATGGTAGCGGTGTTTATCTTATTGTCATTCTATATGTGATGTGATCATGGACTTTAAGGAAATTGTATCTTGAAAGTGTTTTTATGATGATTACATAGTGTGAAGAATTATGCTTAGTCTCCAATGCTAGTTCATGATCTAGGTTATATTGATGATGCTTTCTATATGTGAATGAAGATGTTAGAGTTAGGGGTCTATACGTTTGACATGGTTAAGGTCTATTGATTATTAGTTACTCTTGCGTAGCATGACCACTAACTATGAACCTCTACATGAATGTGTGGTCTTAAGCATGATTAGGAGTCTTAGATTCAAGTAATCAAGATATCTTGTCTACTATGTTATAATGTTGTTGTGTGTGGTCTACAATTCCTATCACTCTATATGTGAGTTGTGTATGGTTTATGGGACTTGAATGTGTACTGTGACATTTCTAAGGTGGCTGCCTCAATGTTAGGATTGTTGCCATTATGTGAACATGTGGTCCAATGTACACACACACCTCATGTATGCTTATAAGTAGTATAGGTTCATGGTGTCTAAAAGAATAATTCTCATATGGACTCATGTCTACTACTATGTATGTAAAGTATATACCCATTAAGTATGTTATGTATCCCTTAACTAGGATGACTTGATCGGTGTACTAGTATGGATAAGGGTATGGGACCTTTTGTATGCATTGTACATGTGTGCCTTGATAGAATAGTTCCTAGGTTGGTTATCCATGTATATGAATATGAATGTATGAGTATGTTATGAATGTTCATAGTGTATAAATGTGTTTATATGAAAGGATTTCTCATATACTTACACCTAAGCACTTATGAATGAATGAAGTACAAGTATGGACATATGTGGTCAAAGGGTGTTTATGTGAAAAATTTGCTCACATATATGTATACACACACATATGTATGATGATATAATCAATGGAGGGGATCTTGAAAGGTGTTCTCAAAGGGTACCCTAGACTAGATGGTGCTTGAGTATGCTATGTTCATGTTAAAGGTTTTCTCACATGAATTAGGTTGATGAAAGGAATCTCTCCTCTATGACCTATGAGCTAAGCGTATGGGGGAGTCAATCTTCTAAAATCCTATTTTATAAAGTAATGAATAAGAATGGTTTTTCAATAAAGGAAACTTATCTTAACACCGAGATAACTTGAAGATGGGGGGTACCCCTTCCCAAAGTGGTAAGGCTTGTTCACCAATGTCCTCACGAGGTGGACAACTACAATGCCCCATTTGGTATAAGGAGGGTTTCCATATATGCCTCCAAGTTCCATAAACTGTGTTTGCCCCATAGGATCTAGCATGATGTTAATGTTATACTTTGGCAAGGTAGATCACCTTCTCTTGGTGTAAGACTCTACAACACCAAATTCCATGTAGCACCCATGGGCTTAGTGTCGGTTAAAGCTATAGTTTTCCTAAAGTAAAATGGACAATGGAAGTAATGAAATAGATCCTAACTAGGATAACCTAAGGGATGTTGCTTAGTGTAGCTGAGGGTATGGGACTTCACCTATGCGTTACACAAGTAGCTCTTGAAAGGAGTTCTAGGAAGGTGTTCTATATATATATATATATATATATATATATATATATATATATATATATATATATATATATATATATATATATGTGTGTGTGTGTGTGTGTGTGTGTGTGTGTGTATGTTCCATATGCATGACCTTATAGTGTTATCTACTTGTTGTGATGATATGTATGATATGAAGTCCTAATGAGACATTATGACTAATGTCCTACTTGATGTGCATGTAGTTTACTATAGTATCATGATTGATGTATGAAGTATAGGTTTGGGCTTCTAGTCTCTTTGTAGGTTTACTAAGTATGTGTGAGGTTATGGGACTTCACATGTACATTGCACTAGCAGACTTAGAATGAGATTATGAGTAGGTTCTATGATGTCTTGGTGAAGTAAAGTCCAAGTATGTTAATGTTGGCTATTGTCTTACTATGATGATGTTGGAAGTCTTGACTTGTATGTGGTCTTGTAAAGAGTCCTTCTATGTGATCCATAAAGTGTGTTGGGTCAAATATGATATATATATATCTTATTGTGTGAAATGATTCTATAAATGCTTGTGTTGGATTAATGAAGGTTGTATGTATTCTTTTCTTATGGCCTTAAGGTGATGCTTGGTTGTGGATAGTGTAATGGGACATAATATATACATTTCACCAAGTATAACTAGAGGGTTACTTAGAAATTCAAGGAGTGAAAGAAAATGAGTTTAGTGTAAAAGGAAAAAAAAAGGTTTACTGTAAATGGAATAAGGTTATTGTAAAGTGGTTCCAAAATGGTCTTAAATGCAATGAATGGTTTTGGGTGATGTTGTGACTATTGTATATGCCTAAATGAAGTATGTGAATTGTATGATTCTTATTTTATCAAGTTTTATGAATTTTTCACAAAAAGGCATGATGCATGATTTCAAAGTAAAATATCCCCTTTTAAATGCATGTTTTTGCATGGTTGTCATACTTAGTGCGTTCTTGTACTAAAACCATTATTCTCTACCTTTTTACACAAAGTGTAGGTTATGGATGCTTAAAGGATGTCTCTAAGGTGAAAGGATTGATATGTGTTTCCCAAGCTCAAGGAAAGGGATCCTTATGTTTCAAGGATTTCCTACATTATTTTTTATGTAAAGTCTTGTAATAGTTTATTTATGATTTATGTTATAAGAGTCTTGTCTCTAATGTACTCTAATGATGTTGAGTCTAAGATGGCAAAGAGACTTAGAGTCTACCTGTGTAAATATGATATTTTATCTATTTAATGGAAGTGATGTCCTAGCATATGATGTTCTATGAAAGTTTTAAATTTTTCGCTAATTTACCTACGACAATCCGATAAATGATAACTATGGGCTTGTATAAGACCCCCGAGAGGTCAAGTACGACATGTTACTTCTAGGGAGTGTTCCCCGGTCGTGACACCCATAAAGTCCTACGAGTTCATGAATGTATTATTTATATACTCATGTTATCAGATTCATAAATATATCACCAAATTGTTACCAGATTTCCCTTGACTTCACTAACTTTGATTTTGCCCAAGTCGGGACTAGGTTAGGAAATCTCAAGTTACTACGAAATTTTTTTCAGTCCCCTATTTTTCTTCATTGACTTTTCCATAACGACGGAAATTGGGTCATTACAAATTGGTACAAATTTACCTATCACTCGTCATCGATTGATCAGTTAGGAAAGACTAGATAATTAAGGGTAGAGTACTACTTGAATCGTGGAACAACAAGGGATACTTGTCTCGCATGTCCTTAGCTTCTAGACATCGAGATCAATAATTTTACCAGGTTCTTCCTCATACCTAAGGTATTTTTTTAACAAAACTGATACTCACTTTATGATATAATCTTTGTTCCCAAACCAAAATTTTTGTATCTACACATTAATCCATACAATGCCTCAATAAAGTCATTACAATACTCGAGTTATCATTATTATTGTATGCACACTTAAATAAAAACAAAGGTATTCGCAATAACCACCAAATAAAAATTTATGACCAAAATAAAAATAGATTTATTATGACCTCGACGACAAAATAAAAATTAAGATCGTTGGAAAACCAAAATTATGCATGGTGGATCTTCTATAAGTTCTCATAAGTAAGGTGGTACATGTAAACCTAGTAAAATACATTAACAACTCCAAAACAACGCCAAATATGTCCTCTAAAATAACTAAATCTTACCAATCATCCCACTAAACCAAGAGATTATCGCATGATCAGTACAACTTATCCACAACTAGGGATCCACCCAAAATAGTGAAAACACACGTGAGCATAACTAGTGAATCATACTAACAAGCATCATAACACTCAAACCATTTCCTTATTATAAGCCAACACTTTTAAAAACTAAACCTTTTTTAGGTACTTAACAATCAATAATTGAGTGCTTTATTGACTTAATTAATCTAGTAGGTGACAAGTAGGTGCATTACCTACTTTGACTCATTGACCATTCCAAAGGACCAAGTAGGTGCATCACATATATTCTTCTTTTTTACCATGTAATTGGGACAAGTACACTACCACCTACTTGCATTAATCTGGCCCATGTTTAGAATAAGAAAATGGGTAAAATGGACAACCAAGGCCCAATAGTCTTAAGTCCAAGAGAAAGTCCCAAGTGAAAAGTCCAAGTAGGTGGATCACCTACTTATATTAATTATGGACCAAATTGACAAGAATAAAGGATTAATTGGCAGTACGGCCCAAAAAGTGTTGAAGTCCTCAGAGGCCCAAGTTAAAAGGTCAAGTAGGTGGGTCACCTACTCTCCAATATATGACCTAAAATTGGCCAAGAGAGTCGTGCATTACATCTCCCTTTTAAAGGGGATAAAGATCAAATCTTTTGCTCCATTTTAAACTTGCAAATTTTCAGATTTCGTATTTTCTTTCTTGGTCTCTCTTGGCTTCAACAAGCAGCCCTAATACCCCTTAGGGTTCTTGACTATTGTACACTTTCAAGTAAAAGTTTGAAGGAGAGTTTGAATATTGAAGTACAAGTTTAGAGGACAAATTTCCAGAAGCTAAGGTAAGATTGCAACCCATTTTTTCCATCTCTTTAAATACTTGTTTGGGGTGGAGAATTTTGTATATATTTATAAAGAATTCATGGATTGTGATAAATCCTTGATTCAATATTCTCCTATTATGCTGAAAGATTTTGAGATTGATAGTGGTTGCCTTATGTATATTGTTGTTGAGGGCAACTTGAGTATCTTTGCAGAGGATGTATGAAGTTGTATTAATATATAAAGGAAGGGTGTGGTAGTTCATTTCTGTAAGGGTTTTATGGGCCTACTTTCCGTCAAATGTTTAGCTACTGTTTTTGAGGTCCTTAATGTGATTAGTTGTTGGCATTAGCTTAATCATGACTTAAGTTGTATATTAGAACCCAAAAAGGAAGGTTGAATCGTGATAATAGTATTGGTCAGAAAATAAGGTATGGAAGGCTACTCGATTCAATATTCTTCGGCATGAAATCTGATACTTGTGATTAATAACAATAAGTGAATTCCCTAAGTCCTATTCCTAGTAAAGGAACATAGTGGCAGCGTACTAACTCCAAATAGCTAACAATATTTTTCCCTCTCCTTAGTGCATAAAACTACTTCATTATATGTTCACTGTTCTATACTTGTGTAATTATCCCCTCTTGTGCTGGCATATATATGGTATTTGCAAAAGAAAGTTTGGTGAATCATCATCTTAGTCACTTGAAGTCAATTGCGTCATTAAGCTCACAAGTAATGTGTTAATGTTACATAAGCTCCTTATATCATTGTTATTGCCTTGAATTATTCTTTTCATATATTCTACTATTGGACTGTATTTTCTTATCTCCAAAATGATTATGACCACCAAATCAACAATCTCAAAAGGTTTATGATTATCCAAAGAACAATCTCCAAAGAGTTATGAACTGATAAACAACAATCTCAAAGATTAAAGAATCAAGATGAAGCAATCTGTATATTTACGGTTGGCAGACCAGGGGTAAATGCCTAGAACGGGTCGATCCCAACTGGTACATAAGGGTGGCAGCTTAGGGGCGAAAGAGTAGCATGGGTCGATCCCTATTGGTATAGAAGGGTGGGAGCTCAGGGGTTAAATCCTAGCATGAGCCAATCCTAAATTGTGTAATCATGAGGACCGCATCCCAGGGGTTAAAATGCCTAGCATGGGTCATCCTCTTCTACCACTGGTCAGCTGGTCACTTGTATCATATGTCCTACAAAAATTATTACGTAAAGAAATTAAAGAAAAGAATGTAACTTACATGATTCCACAAGTATAAGCAAAGGTGGTCTTCTCTCCTGATCTATGCACTCATATGTTGATACTTGATTTCATTTGAGCCCTCGTATAAAATATGATATTGCCCTACATATTCAGTACAATTTTTTGTATTGACGTCCCTCGTGGGGGACGCTCCATTTCATGCTGCGGGCACAGGTACTCCAGCTAGTAGACCTTCTCCATAGGAAACACAACACTCAGCTACTTTTGGTGAGCTCCAGGTTTATTCGGAGCTTTATTGAATCCTTGGTAAATTCATTTTCGTATTGTATCGTAGTTAAAGGTAAGGCGGGGTTTGTTCTGACCTACTCAAGATTTTCTATCTTTTAGAGTCTTTGTAGACGTATGTATAAGGTTCAGTTGTATCTTAAAGAGTTGTGGCCTCAACTGCCAAGTCTTGTATATAACTTTTCGATCTACTTATGTTGGTTCGTACCGCTTCATACTATGTGAACTTGTCACACAATTGTTATATTTATATGCATAGTAACCATAGGTTACAAATTGGTTCTCTCGGGCCTTTAAGACATCCAGTGACTGTCCTTCTTAATGGGATTTGAGGCGTGACAAAAGTGGTATCAGAGCAGGTCATCCTAGGGAGTCTACAAAGTCGTGTCTGTGTAGAGTCTTGCTTATGGGCGTGTTGCGCACCACATTTATAAACAAGAGTCTATGGGACATGTAAGAGTTGTCTCCTTTCTTTCATTTCTTAGATCGTGCGATGAAACCGGTGTTGTAGGTGCATCATATCTAATTTCTAAATTTTTTTATATAGAAAAGATACCAGTTATGAGAATGAGTAAAAGTAATGGTAAGCGAGTAGATGTGGCTGCCCAAGAAGGGACCTGCCCACCCCACCTAGTCAAGTTGTTCAAAGTGAGGCTCAAGATGAGTCTCTATCACAGAATTCCCCGACGCTTCCATTTCTTAAAGATCTAGGGAAGGAAGGTGAACCTCAGGAAACCCTATTAATGCTACCAAGCAAGATTTGAGGAATGCAGTCCAATTCTTGACTCGTATAGTTGCTAGTCATGGCCAAATCCAAGAAGGTCCAGCTGCAGGTACTAGTGGTGTTAATAGATCAACTAGAACGCGGATACGTGAATTTCTTAACTTGGACCCTCCATCATTCACTGGGTCAGATCCTAATAAAGATCCGCAAATTTTATAGATTATATCAAACACACTTTGGATATTATGCATGTAGGTGGTAAAGAAGCACTTTGAGCTAGCAGAATATAGATTAAAGGGTGTGGCTACGTGGAAAGAGTTCAAAAGGGCATTCCTTGACCATCATCTACCATTGGAGATCCGAAGGCCCATGCGGATCAATTCTTAAATCTCCACCACGGAAGTATGAGCGTGCGAGAGTACAATATCAAATTTAATTCCTTGGCCAGATATGCTCCTAATGTAGTAGCTACTATAGAGGATAGAATTCATCAATATGTGGATAGATTAGATCCATATATAGTTAGAGATGGTACCATTGATTCATTGAATAAAGATATGGGTATAGAAAGAATGCAGGCTGTTGCGCAAAAGTTTGAGGATCAAAGGCAATGAAGAAGGACACAAGAGTCAGAAACAGGGCACTCTAAGAGCGCCAGATCTATCGGGCAGTTTACACCATCCCAAGGTGAGTTTAGGCCTTGGTTCTATAACAAACCACCTAGGCCATCATCTTTCTACTCTATAGCTAGTGCTCCACCACAGTTCCAAGGGTTTAGGGGCAATCAGTTCGGGCAAAGAAGTGAAAGTTAAGGCACACAAATAGCGGGTCATCAAGAGCTGGGAAGTACAAGATAATCAAAGCCTCCTCGATATCCTTGTAAACAGTGTTGGAGGAATCATCTAGGTGCATGCAGGTTTGGGACTGATGTTTGTTTTTGGTGTGGCACACTAGGGCATCTGATGAGAAACTGCCCTCATAGGGGCGTGGGTGGCGATGCATAGCCGACTAGATCAGTTGTTGCATCGACATTATAATATACCTTCTTTAGGTAGGGGACTACACATGCCTACAGGTCGTGGTAGAGGAGCTAGGGGAGCAGTTAGTTCTAGTAGAGGTCTGAATTACACATATCCACTAGGGGATCGACAAAATTCTGAAGCCTAGTCTGATGTGGTTACACGTACATTGTCCATATTTTCACATATTGTATATGCATTAATTGATCCAGGGTCTACACTATCATATGTCACTCCATTCATTTTTGGAAATTTCAAAAGAAGACCAAAATTATTAGTGAAGCAATTTGAAGTGTCTAAACTGATAGGTGAGTCTATTATAGCTAGAAGGATTTATCGCAATTGAATTGTCATTGTTTATGATCGCGATACACTGGTTGACCTTGTTGAGATAGACATGGTAGATTTTGATGTTATAATGGGTATAGATAGGTTAGCTTCTTGTTATGCCACGGTAGATTGTCAAAGTAAGATAGTGTATTTCCAGTTTCCAAAAAAGGAAGTCCTCGAATTGAAAGGTAATATTGGGGCGCCAGGAGGTAAATTTATTTCTTATCTTAATTCAAAGAAGATGATTTCCAAAGGATACATTTGTCATATGGTAAGAGTGAAAAATATAGATGCAGAACCACGAACCATTCAATCCATTCTGGTGGTAAATGAATTTCTCGATGTTTTTCCCGAAGATCTTCTAGGTTTTCCTCCTGAACGAGAAGTAGAGTTTGGTATTTATATGCTAACAGATACTCAACATATCTCAATTCGTCCATTTAGAATGGCTCCGGAAGAATTACGGGAGTTTAAAGAGCAATAATAAGACTTATTAGAAAAAGGATTCATAAGGCCTAGTATGTCCCCATGGGGAGCACCAATTTTATTTGTACGCAAGAAAGATGGCTCGTTAAGAATGTGTATCGACTATCGGCAGTTAAATAACGTAACGATTAAGAACAAATATCCCCTCCCTAGAACTGATGATTTATTTGATAAGTTACAAGGTGCTAGGTGCTTTTCAAAGATCGACCAGAGGTCGGTTTATCACCAAGTGAGGGTCAAAAACAAGGATATACCCAAGAAAACTTTCCGAACACGGTATGGTCATTTTGAGTCTTTACATGTCATTCGGACTAACAAATGCACCAGCAGCTTTTAAGGATTTGATGAATTGGGTGTTCAAGCCATTTTTAGATGTGTTCGTGATAGTATTCATAGATGACATTTTGGTGTATTCAAGATCGGAAGAGGACCATGCTAATCCCTTATGGCAGGTTTTACAAATTCTTTGTGAACGTAAGTTGTATGTAAAGTTCTCTAAATGTGAGTTCTAGTTGAAATCTTGGGCATTCTTAGGTCATATTGTATCCAATAAAGAAATGAGGGTTGATAACCAGAAGATAGAAGCCGTAAACAACTGGCCAAGACCTACAACTCCTACAAAGATCCATAGTTTTCTTGGATTGGCAGGTTATTGCAGAAGGTTCGTTGAAGGATTCTCTTCCATTGCTGCACCGTTAACAAAGATAACACAAAAAGAAACCAAATTTCGATGGAGTGATGAGTTTTGAAGAAGCTTCCAAGATCTGAAGAGTAGATTAACTTCTACACATGTATTGGTACTTCCAGAAGGCATGAAAGGCTATGTTGTGTATAGTGATGTTTCGAGAGTGGGATTATGTTGTGTATTGATACAACATGGTAAGGACATAGCTTATGGCTAAAGGCAGATGGGGACCTTGAGAAAAATTACCCAACTCATGATCTAGAGCTAGCAGAAGTTGTGTTTGCTTTGAAGATATGGAGCCACTACTTATATCGAGTTCATTCAAGGAGCCAATTTCAAAGGCTTTTCAAAAGATCTCAAAAATCCTAAAACCCTATTTCGAATTATAAGCATTGGTTCTTGCATTAAAAGGTTTAAATTGATTATTTCTAAGGTGTTCAATGTTAATTGATGGTTTTATGATAAGAAATTCTGTGAACCCATGTATTCCTTGAATTCCTAATTTTGGCTCTAAAGTGGGTATATTGATTATGATCTAATTATGTTGAATTCATGTTTAGCTTGTTATGGCTATTGAATCATATGTGGATCATTGTTGGAATTGTTTATAGTTTTCTTTATTGTATTGATATCTATATTGGGTTTTGTTGAATCATTAATATGGCTAAGTTGGTGGTCTAGTCTTATGGACTTTGTAATTGGTAAATTCTATTAATGTGTGGAATTGTTGAAGATGTTGAGGGATGGTGATTTTGGCTATTGTAAGGTGGCAAGTTTACCTAATTCCCTTAGTTAATGTAGAATTGATATCGAATTGCTATTGATTGATATGATCCACTTATGGTGGTGGTGTTTACTTGTTATAAATGTTATGATCATGGTCTTGTCGACATTATTATGTGAATTGTAGAATTATCACGTTATGGCTTATATGGGTGTACAAAGTGAATGATGATATGGTATATATGGATGTATAAGGTGAAGATGATGTCTCTATGATCTTGTATGGGTTCTAATGATATGATTCGAAGTACTTCTTTTCTAATTGTTGATATATGATGATGAAGGACTAAGAATAGTCTTTATAGAATAATGTTGTATCTTGTGTTGGTAGACTTAGTTGTCCCTACTTAGTACTTGAATTATTTTGAATGAATGTAGGAATGAATGAATGTCTAGGATCGGTAGACCTAAAGTAGGTACCCTTCTATGAAAGACTAGTATGGAATCTTAAATATGAAAAGAAGGTTAATATAGAATCCTTGAAGTGGTAGACCATAATGGTGCCCCCTTCTTGAGTGGAATGATGGACTTAGAGGTAGGTTGTTGGAACGTCATGAAACAATCTCTAAGAAAGTCATAAGAAGTATCCTAACGAACCTTGATCGGCAGTCCTTATGGACCCCTTCTTGGAAGTGGTATTATGAGTTCGTAGGACTTAGATATGGTACCTTCTCAAATATTGTTATCTAAAAGAACTTACAATATGAGAACCAAGGAAAATCACCGAGTGGGTATGCTTGTGGTAGTAGCTCTACTTGAAGTATGAGACTAGAGTACAAAGAAGCCCTATATATCCCTTAATCTATGTGCGTACATGGGTTGTATCCTTAGTTCTACCTTTGGCAAGTAGAACACCTTCCACGGTGTGGGGTCTTACGACACCGGATTCCATACCAAGATAGTATGGTCTATGTCGATTAATGGCTATTCTCATCGTATGGGATGTGCACTCTAGTTATTGGATAGGTCCTACAACATGTGGATAGTGGAATGGGACGCTATCTACACATGGAACGAGTAGGCTTTCAAAATTCTAAAGTGAGTTCCCTAGGTCTTCCTAGACCATTATGTGAAGTCCCCTAATTGTATGATTTAATTCTAAATGACTTATATGATGTATGTTCTCCTAATATTAGTAAATTGAATTAGAAATGTCCTTATATTTTATAGTCTTAGGAACACCTAGGTATGTATTGAAGAGGTTGTATGGGTGATCTCTTCATGTCTTACCTAAGTGGGTCTTAGGATAACCTTAGGTAGAGGTTTTATATTGTTAAATGGGTTACTTAATGATTGTGGTTTTACATCATATGTGAATATTGACTTGGTGATGTTTCTTATACTTGTATTATGAGATTTATACTAAAAATAGCATGAAAAGCATATCTTTAAGTAAATGTCCCTTTTTGCATGGTTTTATTGCATGTTCACCATACTTAGTGCTTAATTGTACTAATTCCATATCTTTCTCTATTTCTACAAGTGTAGGTGGTGGCAAGTGAGGATTCCTAGAGTTGAAGCTTAGGAAGTAGAATTCTCTCAAGATGTGGTATGTCCTCATATGTTCGATGACATGGTTTATGATTCTAGTTTTCTTTCATTAAAGACATTGTATTAGACATAAGTTTCTTTTTAATGTAAGGGTCGTGACCCTAGTTTGAGTTTCTTTAACGTTCGAGTCTATCTTGGCTTATGTGAGACTATATTTTCGTTGTCTATGAAGACTTCTTTTAGAAGTATTTTTGGCTTAAAGCCTTATGATTTGTTTGAGAAGTTTTTAATTCTGCGTTATTTCTATGACAATGCGATGAAAGATGTCTAAGAGCTTGTATAAGACCTTCGAGAGGTCGAATACGTCGGTAACGACTAGGGTGTACTCTCTGGTTTTACACAATGACCTTTAATTTAATAGGTCATGGTCAACCTAAATTCATTATATTCTGAGAGATATAATTGTTTTAAGTTGACTAAAGTATAATCATATTTCAAAAATTAATCGTTAAGGAAACTTTAAACTAAAATTTGTGTTTTGGGATTCTTATAACCGGAATTCATCTCCAAATTTATTCCCACTCTAAAAAATTGACCTTAATAACTCAATACGATCTTATACACAAATGAAGAATGGTTCTGGTCCTAGATTAGAATTTTTGGGGTGTTACAATTTCTATTTGTATTTACCTATTATGGATTTGTACTTTTATTCACCTATTGTCGTGTGTAATTGTATCTGTGTTCAGTTGTTGATATGCTATTTGCATTTGTATTTGTTTTCATGTGTATTCATATTTGTTTTTATTACCTTCTGTGTATTTGTATTCATGTGTTTCCATGAGTATTTATATTTTGTATCAAGGTAACTCCAACCCCACTTTCTATTTTACTCTCCACATATAGAGTTCTTTATTTTTGGAGACAACCAACTCCAATCTATTCATTATTTTACTCTCTTAAAAGGATTTTTCTTATCTATCCTCAATGTTAAACTATTATTTCAGTTTCATATTTATTTTCTTATTTAATAATATAAATCATTTCTTTAGATATTATAAATACTCACCCAATATAATCTTTAAACAATATAAAATTATATTTTTTTCAAATTCTTTATTTTATATAAAAGATAAAAGACATAAAGTTACCATTGAAGTTGTTCTGGATTTTAAAAATACACCTTAACTTATCGGGTGTCCTATTACCGCATTGAACAACTTTGTAATAGTCTATGTACCCCATTTTTACCCAATACCAACTTATACAAAAATATATGTAGTCACGCACTAATAGTCACTTGACATGTGTTAAAAGTAATTTTAAATTATTTTTATTAGATTTTTTTCTTTTTATATTTCTTCTTCACCTTAACTTGTGTTCTTTAGGTAGTCATTCCTTCATCATCGCTGCAACAGTCGTGAATCCCTTTGTGGATCAACCGATTTAATAGTAACACTACTAATTGTTTGTCAAACTACCACCAATTAGTTTATTTAGGTAAATAAACACTTCCAAATAATAAAAATCTAAATATTCAAAATATCACCGAGTCAAAATCTGAAATTTAAATCACCACCTTCAGCAACTCCTTACTCCCGAATAGAGTTTTCCATGGTTTCACTACTCCTCAAATGCCAAACTTGATTTGTAGGAGGAAAAAAATCACTAAACTAATTAATTTTTCAAAACAATAAATAAGAAGAACAGGAATGAGAACAATAACATTAGTTTAAACAAAACAATGACTAGACAAGAAAAAGAAAAAAATGAAATGAAGGAAAATGTGGCTGCCCAAGAAAGGAAAAGCTAATGATGGTCGGGAAGATGAGAAAAAATTTGAAAAAAAAGAACTATTACTAATAAAGGTAAAAAAATCAATACATGGATTTTTAGGAGTTTTTTTCAAAATAAGTCAAATTGAGAGTGCCACATGGCAATTTTACGTTGGTATGAAGCTGTATCAAGGGTCCTTCACGCGCCCATATTTCGTGACAATACGAGTGGTGTTAAAATTCGGCAAAAGGGTATATTTATTGTGTATTTAGATGGTTTCGTGAGGTAATAGGACACCCGCAAAGTTATGGAGTCTTTTTGAAAATTCAGGACAACTTCATGGTGACTTTATGATTTTTCTCTATATAAAATACAATCAATATAAATTATTCTATAACATAAACTGCAAGCAAATATTATATAGTATACATATTAATAGACTATTCAAATAAAAGTGAAATCATTAAAGAAATACAATTACGTAAACTCTACAGAAATACTCAACTTTCAAGATTATATGTTGCTTCCTTAAAGGTTCTATTAATGCATTATACAGTTCAAAATGATTTTTTTTTTTTAATTTTCCCTATATATCTAAATTTTGTACAAACATGATAGTTTCATTTAAATTATGTTTATTCTTCATAGTGATATTAATAAAAAAGATTAAACTATATCACTTTAAGTTACTATATTTGACCATAACAAGAGGTTTTACGAGCTCTCCTGTCATTCTACAATAATATTGCCTAGCGAGCTTGAAGGTTCATTTCTTTGTTAATGCATTGAGACTCCACCGGTGAATTGAGATTAAGTTTGTGGTTTCAGTGGGTTGTTCCTTCTCGGATGTACTTGACCATGCCCCTACTACGGATAAATTCCATTGTGATGCCCATGGGGGCAGTGACAAAAGGGATGTACATCAGGGAAGCTACAACGGATCTCATTATAAGCTCAGTGGCTCCAATTATAGGCTTCGCAAACTATTTCAGTAGGATTAGTGTAGGCGGCTTATTTAGGCCTCACTTGTGGCTTCGGAAGGTGTCCGGTACAGTTGAGGTACATTGGTATGGGTCAAAGTTCAAGGGGTTTGCACTTAGGTTCTTAAAGATGTGATGGACATTATTTTGCAGGCTAGTCTTCACAGGGTTACTATTACTGTTGGGAGATTTATTATTGGTCTAGGAGTTTTCTCCTAGGTTGATTTCACCTACTGTACATGCAGCGAGCTAGAGAGGACGCCCACTATTAGGATTGAAGTGGAAGTTATCAGGGAGCTCGGGATTGACCCCGTCAACCCTGGAGAGTCAGGTCTGGCGGTAGGACTAACACTCAAGGTAGAGGCGATCATGCTCATTTGTATGAAAATGAGAAAATTTGAAAACAAAAGGTGTCAAATAAAAGGATCTAATTATTGTAAAACTATTAATTAAAGTTTGCAAGCTATGACATTTAAATAATATGAACATATAATTATGAGTCTTGATTTTCATTTGGACTTTATCGTTTATGATGGTTTGACACCTTGAATTTAATTATATATTTCTAATGTGAATTCATACATTCATATATTATAAAATTGTGCCCACAATATTGTTTTGATATATTATAGGATAACTCTCAACGAGACATTATTGTGGACCATAATGTTAAATATTTCCTAAAACTTATGTACATGGCATGATAATTTGTTTTAGTTGTATATATGAAAGGGAAATTTTTGAATGATATAATATTTAATCAATATAACTCGCATACATGCGTTATCATCATATTATGACATGTATAATGTACCATATTAAAGAGATTTATATTTTGAGCAACGAATAAATATGTCCTTAAATATTGGTGTTATGCACTCATTGCGTCAGGGCGAATGTTTTCGACTAGTTTATTTGTGACCCAATTGATACAAAGCCCATAACTTACTTTTAATGAAAAGCAAATCTCACATGTTGGATCAGCTTCTTGATGGACGTACTAGATTAATTCTAAACATCTATAAATTGATCCTCTAGTCATTAGGTTTTACCACATATTCTCTAAACTTTTTTCATCACTGACGACGACTAGGGCAAGGAGATAACTAATATTCAAACAAAGCTTTCGCTAAGTTAATTTCAACGGGTATGCTCTCTATGAAAAATTTCATGTTATATTATCATGTTTAGAATCTTGATTTGTATATTTAATCTATGTAACAATATAAATTTTGAGATTGAAGTATATGTTACAAAAAGAGGTTATGAAATTCAAGAAAGGTCGGTAAAAATCTTTATGACATCTTCATAGATAAAAAAACTCATGAAATTATTTTCACATTGTGTCATATCCCGAGAGTACACTCTAGAAGATAGGGCACTCTTGGAGTGTGGCAGGACATACTTGACCTCTCGGATGTCCTTACAAGAACTTTCTGTATCATTCATTGCATATACATATATGTAAAGTAGTGCGGAATTAAAACTTTTTCATAACATTTAAATAGTCTTTCAAAAACTCTTTCATATAAACCAAGGAAAAACTAAGTCTCATATCATCAAATCTTAGACACAAGAATGATTGTGACACGGCACATACAATCGAAATATAGTACTATAAGTCTATTACAATGCCTTAATAAGAGAAACTCTAAGATAGTGATGCCCTCGAGTCAAGTGAGGACATACTTCAACCTTGTTTGAAAGATCCTATAATCCAAGAGTTGCTCCCAAAAGCACCTTCACCTATGAATCACTTTAGATATAGATAAAAACATGAAATTAGTACAAACATATGTACTAAGTATGTCTTAATGCATAAAATCATGATAACAGACATTTAACGGAAATATGCTCTTTTTGATTAAAACATCATAGTGTAAGCATAAAAACAACATTTAACACGTTAGAAACACATAAGATAACAGATAAACATTTTATTCACATTTTAAGGGACATTACAGTGAACTATGTCACTGTTACAGTGACTAAGTCCAATCTTATAGTGAAGTTCTTCAACTTCACAGTGAACCCTTTCTAACATGCCACTTTCCCACTAAAAATTATCATAAGACTCACTTAAGTAATACAAAGAGATGCCTCCCATTCACCCTCTCTAAGCACACCTAAATGATCATTGGGACTACCTATAATGAGATGAATACACTCACAATACACCAAAACACATAACATATATTATATGACATTCACCTCACCAAAGTTATCAAAAGACTTACTAAAGTAATTATAGAAGAGAACGCCCATTCACCCTCTTCAAGATTACCTAGATAATCCTTAATACTTCCTAAGGTTAGATAATGCCTAAGGTATAAACCAATTTTTCTAACTAGAGTCATTCTTAAGACTTTCCTAGATAAGACGTGAAGAGATTATCCTTTATACCCCCTTCACACTATAACTAGGCAATCATTAAAGTCACTCTAGATTAGGCACTCATTCATTTACAAACTTTCTAACTTACTTCATTAGTTCATTTAAGACATATTCATCACATAAGGACATTCAAGTAATGGTTTTGGAGAAGACCTACGAACTCACTCACTAACATCTTCAAAGCCTATTGTGCAATGTCTAGGTAGCGTCTCATACCACCACCTAAACTTTATAGAATTTTCTCCAACAGAAGAGGGTATCCGATATGATGAGAATAGGCAATAACCAACATAGACCATGGTAGATAAGCATGGAATCCGAAGTTGTGACCTACTCCGATGGAGGATGTTCTACTTGCAAATGGTAGAACTTGGACACATCCCATGTAGGCACATGGTTAAGGAATATGAAGGGTTTCTTTGCACTCTATCCTCATTCTTGACTAGAGCTACTTCCCTTACCATACTCACTCGGTGCTAGCCTTTATTATCATAGAGTATGTTACATAAAGGATCACAAGAAAATGTTCATATCTAGTTCATAACCCAATCACATTCACCCTACCAAAGAGGTCCCCTAGGGTTTCCTTTCAATGGCGAAGAAGATAGCTTAATGACTTTCCTAAGGATGATTTCATGTTGTTCCAGCCAACAAACCTTAATTCCACCATTCACAAAAAAGGATATCATTGCGGATTTCGACTTCAAGGATATCATAACCTCCCAACAAGATTGAGGGATCCACATAATTTGACCTTCTCACTATGTTCAAGGTCACGTATCATTCATACATACAAGACTAAGAGGCTTTAACATCCTAAGTCAATAATTCCATATTCACAATGTACATGTATCAAGTAAGGGACACAAGTCAACCAAAACAAGACATATCAATACTTTACTTCATCACATATAGCATATCACTAAAGAAGCACATAGGCATAACAAAGTCAACTATAGGTCATCCTATATACTACTATAGAATCATCAATGTAACCATCATAAGACTCATGTAATCAAGTAGGAAGAATCATGCATCAACTCTAAGACTACACACATAAGCACATAGTCATAATCTAACATAATCATCTAACAACATCAATAGAAGAACACATACTATCACCTTAATCACAAGTATATAGATATGATCATACTTCACCTAAGTCAACTACAAAAATAATCATAACATATCAAGTAGTTCAGACAAGGCCATGATCATCATAATACATAAAGTAACACCGACAAGGCCACATCATCATAATTATAACACATAACACCGCCACCATAAGTGGACCATAACAATCACAACATAATTCAAGACCTACATTATATAGAATAAAGAGAACTAGGGCAGCGTACCACCAATCCATTCTCACCACTTCAATCCATAGCTAGATCATCTAATACAATAACAATAGGCCCTTACCCATGGCCATGATCATCAATTCGATATAAAAGTCACAATACTCAATTAATATAGATTTATCAATCTAAGACAGACTATACATTAATCCAATACAATTCTTACATCATTCAATTGCCCATACAAAAGTACACTAGAATTCATAAGCATTTAGACAAGATCATAACATCCATAATATAGCCAATTTGAAGAGATTATGTTTTGCATGGGTTCATGAGGATTTTAGGTTAGAATCACCTAATTAACATCAATTCAATCCATATATAATTATTCAAAAAAATGTATGCAATAACCCCTGGCTAGATCATAAAATTGGACAAGTTCATCTTTAGAAGACTTTAGAATATTACTTTGAAGTTGATTCCTTGATGAAGAGAGTTTCAAGGATTAATAAACATACCTCACTGATTTTATTCCACAAAATTTATAAAGAATCAGCAATCAAATCTCCAATCCAAGATCTTCCTTGAGTTTTGGCTCCAATGGAGTTCTAGAGAATTTCTTAGAGAATTTGGGTTCTGATTTTAGAATAATGAATTCATCTAGGTAGTTAGGACTTATAAACCCATTTAAAATACCTAAAATACCCTTAGTATACCGCCCAAACTCTTATTTGGACATGCATTTAACAGTGAGCTGCGCAGTTGCAGACCACCATCGACGTCTGTAAACTTACAGGCCGTCCTAGCTGGACATCTTTTGGATCAGAGACTGGCCATTGGGAGCTTGAGCTCCCTAGTATAACTATTTACAAACTCCCTCAACGACGGGGCATCGACCAGCCTACTGGCCATCGGTTGCCTCAGTTGTTTGGGCTGGTCTAGACAACCTTTGGATAAAACGATGGGTCCTTCCTCAACGACCCTTGGTTGGTCCTTGGGGACTTTTACCTGGAAGTTTCCAACCCAAATATGATTGGATACAATTTTAGGAACTCCCTTATCAATTTCATCCAGAACGAACACATGAAACTCGACGAAACATGCCAAGACACACAAGGTCGTTTCAAGGCAAACCTTTCGAACTTCATGGACGTTCTTGGACGTTTGACCTCCAAACTTCATTAAAATTGACACAATGCCTATAAAAACTATTATAACTCATATAAGTACCTCATAATATCATCAAACACACATATGAGCACATATAGACTCATGAGGCACATAGGTGACTAGTCGTTGAACGTCTTAGTCGTCCCTTGATGTTTGACTTCCAATTCACCTAAACCTTTAGAAACTACCTCAATACCACATTATAAACCGTTTTAGGACCTTATACCCTCATTACAAACATGTTAGGCTCTAGATTCACCTAAGTCGTTTTAAGTTGTTTTAGAGGTGTCACATTCTTCCCCACTTGGACAACATTCGTCCTCGAATGACACTTGCCACTCTCCGAACACTTCTAGGATTAGAGTCATTTAACAACTCATAACCATAAGACATAACACATTATACAATACACAATCTAGGGAAACATCAATTTCACATAATCAAGAGACTCACAACATTAAAAGAAGATAAAAACTCATTCCACAACTCATTATGCAATAAGACTCACATTCTTCATTCCAAATAGCATGAACTCCTTTTACATTCATTCTCATACTCATATACATCAGTTCTATCCATATTACAACAGTTTTCAACCAAAGAACAAATTAGTCAATTTTCCAAAAAATCTTACAGTAAGCTAAATTTCCCTGGCAGTGAACATTCTTCAATTTTTCAAAAATGCAAAATTTTGGCAATTGATGATGGAAACATGATACTATGCAAGATAAAACCATATACACACAGTTTACAACATAATCATAACTTCATAAAATGCACAATGCAAGGAATCAATGAAATTCAATTCCAACAAGACTCCTAAACACAATGCAACATGCAACATACTACTACAACCATCTAGCTCCTCTACTAACCATACTCCCCCACTTAGAAGGAAATCATAAAACAAAAAGAGAATACTAGAACTTACCATCATTATCATCATCATCATCATCCTTATCCGGCTTTGCTCCTCTAGTACGGAATGCATAGAAACGATTCTTCTTTGGAGCATCGCCTTTCGGAGCATTTGGAGGAACTTGCTTACCTTCCTTTCCTCTAGAAGAAATACTAAGACATCCCTCATTTTGTGTCCATATTTACCACAGCCAAAAGAACTCTCGGTACCCAAAAGACATTGCCCATAGTGTCTCTTCCCAAAAGTAGCACATGTAGGCTTGTCACCTTGAGAACTACTGCCCTTCTCAAGTTTCACCTTAGCACCCCTAGATTCATCTTAACTTGAAAACTTCTTCTTAAACCTAGGTTGACATTGATCACTAGATCCACCCCTCTTCAAGTTTCTAGCAATACCACCATGTTTAGACTCCTCAATGGATTGAGCATAAACCATGAGTCTAGAACAAGTCATATCATCATGGAGCATGGCACGACATTCTTCTTTCACTTGGTTGGCGACCCCGGTCACAAATCTACTCATCTCATCCTTAGGGTTAGACACTAAGTATTCGACATATCTAGACAACATAGAGAACTTCAAAGAGTACTCCTTAACACTCATATTTCCTTGCTTGAGATTAATAAACTCTTCTGCCTTTATTTCTCTCCTCTCACGGGAAAGTACTTTCCTGGAAAAGCCTCTTTAAATTCTTCCCACTCTATGCGACCCGACTCAACCGGCCTATTATCTTTCCATTGATTGTATCATACTTGAGCAACCTCCCTCAATTGGTATGAAGCTAACTCCGCCTTCTTCCTAGAAGTCACTCCCATGGCACTCAACACCTTGTAAACACCATCTAGGAACTCTTGGCGATCTTCTCCCACCTTCGATCCAAGAAAGATAGGAGGATTCATCCTCACAAAGTCTCTCAATCTAGATGTCATAGTGTTCTCCACAACATTCACTCTAGGCTCAATACCCCTATTCACATGGGTAGTCAAGGCTCGGTCTAAAATAATTAAAGCCTCTCTAATCTACCCATTAGTCATTTCCGGGGGAACCACCAGAACATCATTACCTCTTTCCACAATAGGGACTTGAGCATCTCTAGCACCTTGAGCCCCTTGAGCCCCTTGAAGAACTTGCTCAACTTGTTCAGCTTGAGGAGGAATATCCCTATTAACATCATTCTCCTCAACTCTCCTAGCCGGTGTCCTCCTCGTATTCATCACCTATAACACAACGAAAACCATAAGAAAATAGAACTCATAACTTCTTAATCTCTACGGCACGACATAGGATTAGAAAAGAAGGGAAACACTATCGTCCTATAGCCTCTCGCCCATAAGTGTGTCGTGACTCACACCGATGAACAGGACTCTACTAGACGTGACTTGATGAGACTTTTTGATTCCTAGGACCACTTTCATAACCTATGCTCTAATACCAAACTTGTCACATCTCGAGAGTACACTCTATAAGATAGGGCACTCTTGGAGTGTGTCACGGCGTACTTGACCTCTCGGAGGTCTTGTACAAGCCCTTTCATCGCATATACATGTATAAAAAGTAGTGTGGAATTAAAACTTTTCATAACATACGAATAGTGAATCAAAAACTCTTTCATATAAACCAAAAAAAATACTAAGTCTCATATCATCAAATCTTAGACACAATAATACTTGGAACACGACTCATACAATCGA
The DNA here is from genome assembly GCA_022817965.1 of Solanum lycopersicoides. Taxonomy (NCBI): domain Eukaryota; kingdom Viridiplantae; phylum Streptophyta; class Magnoliopsida; order Solanales; family Solanaceae; genus Solanum; species Solanum lycopersicoides. The sequence goes on from CM040627.1 coordinate 43,325,456, forward strand.
AATATAGTACTAAAAGTCTATTGCAATGCCTTAATAAGAGAAACTCTAAGATCGAGTCAAGTGAGGACATACTTCCACCTTGCTTGAAAGATCCTATAATCCAATATTCGCTCCCAAAAGCACTTCACCTATGAATCACTTTAGAGATAGATAAAAGCATGGAATTAGAACAAACACACGTACTAAGAATGGCTTAATTCATAAAATCATGATAACGGACATTTAATGGAAATATGCTCTTTTTGATTAAAATATCATAGTGTAAGCATAAAAACAACATTTTAACACCTTAGAAACACATAAGATAACACATAAACACTTTATTCACATTTTAAGGGACATTACAGTGAACTATGTCACTGTTACAGTGACTAAGTGCAATGTTACAGTGAAGTTCTTCAACTTCACAGTGAACCCTTTCTAACATGCAACCTTCTCACTAAAAGTTATCCTAAGATTCACTTAAGTAAGACAAAGAGAGACCGCTCATACACCGCACTAAGCACACCTAAATGATTCTTGGGACTACCTATAATGACATGAACACACTCACAATACACCAAAACACATAACATATATTATATGACATTCACCTCACCAAGGTTATCAAAAGACTTACTTAAATAATTCTAGAAGAGAACACCCATACACCCTCTTCAAGATTACCTAGATAATCCTTAAGATTTCCTAAGGTTAGTTCATGCCTAAGGTATCAACGAACTTTCCTAACTAGAGTCATTCTTAAGACTTCCCTAGATAACACATGATGAGATCATCCTTTATGCCCCCTTCACACTTTAACTAGGCAATCCTTAAAGTCACTCTAGATTATGTACTCATTCATTCACGTGCTCTCTAACTTAAGTCATTAGTTCATTTAGTTCATTTAAGATACATTCATCACATAAGAACATTCAAGTAATGGTCTTGGAGAAGACCTAGGGACTACTCACTAACATCTTAAAATCCTATTGTGCAATGTTTAGGTAGCGTCCCATACCACCACCTAAACTTCATAGAACTTCTCCAACACTAGAGGGTATCCCATATGATAGGAATAGGCAATAGCCTACATAGAGCATGATACCTAAGCATTGAATCAAGAGTTGTAACCTACTCGGATGGAGGGTGTTCTACTTTCCAATGTTGAACTTGGACATATCCCAAGTAGGCACATGGTTAAACAATATTAAGGGTTTATTTGCACTCTAGCCTCATTCTTGAATAGAGATACTTCCCATACCATACTCACTCGGTGATAGCCTTTGTTCTCATAGAGTATTTCACATAAAGGATCATATAAAGAGGTTCCATATCTAGTTCATAACTTAATCACATTCATCCTACCAATTGTCACGACCCGGATTCTGGAATCTAGATCGCAACCGGCGTCGTTGACCTCTTAGTGGTCGCAGACAAGCCTCATCTTGCATTCATCACATTCATCTAGTTAAATTTGCGGAAAATTTGAAACTTTTTATATGTATGAAGCATACATAGACTTCATATAATAATTAACTAGATACATCATATACTAAGCTCAACATAAGAGAACAACCATCTAACATAAAAAATCAATTCGAAACTGAAGATGAATATAATATAAATAGTTTTCCAAAATACGGCCTTATTACAAACTTCGAAATGAAGGTACGAAAGAAACGCTAGGGACAACATCCACTAGCTATGTCTAAAACTAAGGCTAGACTAAATCTGTAGCATCCTCGAAATTATGAGGACCTACCAATTGGTTTGGAGAAACGCTGAAGTCCAAACCGCTGCAAGTGTCGTCAACCTGTCCTTTGGCCTGCACCTATAAAAATAGTGAATAGTAGGGGGTTAGTACACCACTTGTACTAAGTATGGGTGTATGCACACATACACATAAAGCTATGCATGATCAATGAAAGCTCTTCCTAAGCAACATGTCATTTCTGGAAAGTCTAGTCATTAGACTTTCCTAATTCGTTAGTTGTGAATTGTGGTATGAATATGATGTATTTTAATGCATTCAAAGCGCATAACTCATTTTCTATATGATTACAATACATTAGTATCATCAACATAATTTTAGAACAACTCGAGCGAAGATTTGAGATTTTTGATCCTCTAGGCCGAGAGTTCCTCTTTGTACACTTAGATTATTTTTCAGTCTTTTTCTTCTTGTTGTTCTGTAGTTCAATAAATCCTTTGGTCCTATGTTTTACTGACAAGTGCAATGATTCATTGTAGTCCCATATCCACAATGAATCAAGTAAGTAATTCAAGAGATTAAGGAAATGACTTAACTACAATTTGGGGCATGAATATATTTATAAGTCAATACTTATTTGACTATACTCATTGTTTAGTTGATTGCATAATGTGCATAGATCTTGGGGCATATCATTAAAGCTTATGATCTTGCTTACTTTGGGTATGAATTCTTTATAAACCAATCTTTAGTGACTATTCCTATTATTGTATTATTGGCCTAATGTAAGAAGTCATTATAAGCCAATTTATTTGGCTTTATCATTTTCATAACATGAGGATTCATTATTATCTATGCCCTTTACTTATTGTAAACTTTATTGGACACGATTTGACTATCCTTACAACAAGTTATTCATTACATCAAGTATTCATTACATTTCATAAGACATTCTCTATTGATTATGCCATTTATTTCATTACTTTCATGTTTTATATATTATACATTTCATATACACAAGACCTTGGAATCGTTGATATAGCATTAAGACATCTCAACTGAGTGCCCAACATATGGGACCTCAACCCGAAGGCCTTCTTTAGCAAACACAGAGTCTGTTTCATTCGTTCATTCGTACTTCACATTATTCATTTCATTCATTCGTAGGCTGATGTAAACACCAGCTATACCTAGGATGAAGTTTAAGACTCTCATCGGGATCATGAAGTGCAATGACCAAGAATGACCCAATGTCATTACTTGAATCTGATTTCACCTCCTGATTGTCTTGCACAAACACCTTCGGTATCATTAATTTCATTATCTTTCATAATTTGAGAAACTCCAACCTTAACTGACATAGATCATGTGAGCATCATGAAATCCAGTTTCTTCCCCACACTGAAAAGAGGTGGAGTCACTGGCCAAGGTGAAACCAAAACATGCTAGCGTATATAGGGAATTGAACCCTGTTAGATCCCTATATTGGCAGTATAGGTTCAAAGACTAGGAGATATAAGGAGACACATACCCGGCATGCCGGAAAGTCTCATCTCATGAGATTTACGTGAACCTCCACCCTTCCTAAAGGAAGGCATCATCGCTCATAGCTATTCTATCGGTGCTCAGTATAAAGTTCCATTACATTCAACTCATACATCATGAAAACTGGCTTCTAGCATGAGGACATCATAGCTCATTAGATGATTTCTCATCTCATCATTAGTATTAAGTGTGAACTGTCCTTACACTTACATATAGAGTGTGATTGAGACTTATTTACTCTTTTGATGACTTGTCATCCTTACTTTACATTGATGAAATGTGAATTGTCCTTACATATCATCCTTCCTTTACATTGATGAATGTGAATTGTCCTTACATATCATCCTTACTTTACATTGATGAATGTGAATTTTCCTTACATATCATCCTTACTTTACATTGATGAATATGAATTGTCCTCACATATCATCCTTAGGTTTTAATCAGACTAGTCTCACACATTCTAACACCTTCATTCGTGAGTATTCTTTTAAAAATTAGCTTTGGTGTAAGTAAGACTTGTCTCACTTACTTTAACACCCCATTCTGGTCACTCACTTAATTAAGACCCCTTTAATTATGTTATAACTCACGTTACTTACTTACTTTAATGTAGTAGCTTCATATCATCGTTTATGGACGATGAGCACTTCATTCAATGAGTTTCATGTGTTCATAGTTCATTCTTGTGGAGCATGTTGGGAGTTTCCCAATGAATGTCATGCCCTTGGTTATGGATTAATTGATATTACTTTAGAAGTGCTTAATATATATTTGATACTCTTGCTACACAATAATTGACATATGATTAGTACTGGCTCAAGATTTGGGATGTTAGACTAACAAATTCATTCTTTTTGGCATAAGCCAATTTTTTACGTATGTTCATATTTAAATTGCCATATGTATGAACCATTAGCCAATCTTTTAATTATTTACATAAGTTCCTAGACATTAGCATATATTCATTTTGACCAAATAGAGTTAGCCAACTTTATTGGAACCAGATAGCCAATTTATTCAAGATATGATTCCATAGATGTCTTTGAGCCAATTCTTAGTTTATGGATTTGAATGTCACATTTAAAGAACATATTGAACAGCATAATATTAACATTTTATGGCTTTAGCATCTTCATAACATCACAACAACAGCAAGTCAATATTCAGCCAAAGACACATAATTCACTTAACACATCACGGACTTAACTTAACATATTATCGATCCTTAATTATCATGATAAGATTAACTTTACGCAATTACAAGTTCATAAGTTCATTCGATACTCATCATTCAAGAACAATACATGCTAAGAACAGCCAGCACCACATACCAACAACATGATCTCTAACCTATCCAACATTGAAATCGAAAAGAATACTAGGGAAGGGAAAGTCGACGAGAACGACGGGAACAACCCTAGTTTTCAAGATCTTGTAAATCGTTGAGAAATAATTCCAGGAGAGAAACCTATACCTTATGTATAACTTAATCTACGAAGACCACCTTGAACGAAACCTTGAAGAAACCTTGAAATCGCCCTAGAGAAATCGATAAATTTTCTGTTTTTCTTTCGTTCGTTGCTTGTTGTTTGTGCGTCGCCTTTTATATGAGTTTGAACGTGATTTTTTATGCTTAAGAACTTCTCTTGAATTATAAAGCTTAGGTTTAATAAGTTAATTTAATAAACTAATTAACCAATTACCAAAACGCCCCTCCTATGTTGACTAAACATAGGAGACCATAACACTTAGTCAAATCTGGAAATTGGTATTGACTAAGGTTTTGGTCAACATTTTGACTTTATATTAATTAATTAAATCCTAAATTTAATTAATTTAGGGACCTAGGATAAGTACTAAAGTACCCCTAAGTCAATGGAACCAAAATTAACCCTTTTGGACCATCCTAGGTTAAGTACTAGGATGTTTCTTGAGTTGTACTAGGTTAGTGTAAGAATTTCATTTTTATCATTTAAACTAATTAATTATATTGATAATTTAATTAATTAGGTGACCTAAGGTAATTAATAAAGTACCCTTAAGTCGTTAGGACCATAACCAATCCTTTGAACCATCCTAGGTTAGGTACTAGGTTGTCTTTTTCTTATTTTAACCGAAATCTGGAAATTGCTTTGTGATTTAGGTTTTGCCCCTTTAAATTAAATAATTAAGTTGCTAAATTAATTAATTAAGTAGCCTAGGATAAATACTAAAGTACCCTTAAGTCGTTAGGATCTTAACGGACTCTTTGGACCATCCTAGGTTAGGTACTAGGTTGTCTCTTTAACTAGTACTAGGTTAGTGTCAACCCTGTTTTGGTCCTAGGTTGTCGGGTGCACTAATTAGTTTATTTCGTTTGGTCCTAGGTTAGTTAGCTATTTATGGCAGTAGGTTAGAGTCTAGAATTAGTTAGGAAGTTAGACCCCACATGGAGGGGTCCCTTGTGCACGTTTCCCCCCCCCTAACTACCCTAACCGAATTCGGTTAGGGTGGTCCCCTCCTTGGCCACTTCTTCACATGTCTTGCACATGTGCTTGCACATGGGTTGGTTGTAATTTTATAATTAACTATTATTTATGGTTCATTTGGGAATGTTTGCTTATTGTCCCAAGGACCCTCACCATGTCCGTGGGCACTGCTTAATTTACATGATCATTTTAAATGGTCATGTGCTATGGTGCTAGGCTTGACACTTGGATGCCTAGTACATAGTGTGCAAATATTATGAAGCGAATATTTTTAGCTTAGGGTCTTCCTTGCAGGTACATTTTTTGAACATCAATCTTGGATTGGGGTATGACAACCCAAAAAAAAATATTTCTTATTCGTATATAGAAAATTGGCTAATATCCCTTAGCCAATTTTTTTCTATACTATGCCCAATATTTCTCAATGTTGGGCATTGGGGTGCCTATGTACCCCTAATAGGCTATCCTAAGGGAATAGTGGTCTATTCATTAGAAATGTAATTTTCTGGAATGTTACATTATCCCCCCCCCCCTTAGGAACATTCGTCCCCGAATTACACTTACACATCACTTAAACAAATAGGGTGACTTTCGAAAGTTACTTTGTCATACTTAAACGTTTCTCTTTTGTGAATATCTTATTCACACTTATTTGGATGATGCATATCATTCAATCTTATCTTAAGCTTCATATTTGAGATCGAGGAAGTTCCTTCTCAATCCTACTTAACTTAATGCACATCACAAATCATGAAACACAGAAAACATGCCTATGCTACACAAAAACAGCAACATAAAATTCAATATAACTTCGTTTTAACTGACATAGTGCTATTATATGACATACGATTAGTGACTTATAACACCAAATCGACTAAAACACTTAAACTTAGAGTTTCTTAAACATAAACCAGACTTAGAAAGAGTATATTTAACCTCAAGAACTGAACAAGTGAGCGTAACGAGATCTCATATCGGCCTCGGCCTCCCATATTGCCCCCTCAACAAGGGTGGTTCCTCCATAACACCTTAACGGTGGCAAACTTCTTGTTCCTCAACCGTTTCACTTGGCGATCTAAAATTTCAAAGGAAATATCTTCGTAAGAAAGGTTATCATTGGCTCCTAACCCCTTATATAACATCTTATTGGCCTTAAGATTTGAAACTATTTGGCTTGTTGGATTTGAACCACACCCTTCCCATTCCAGCTCTAACTAATTTGGAAACTGAAGTCTCACTACCCTGTTTAGACAATCTATCGTAGCATAACACTTATGGAGCCAATCCATACCTGAGCCCCATCCTTGAGCTTATATGCCGCCAACTCAGCCTTCTCCTCTTCATTAACACCCGTGACATGCATTTAGAATTTACCTTGTACTCACCTCCATGGAAACGACCACACTTACTACACGTATTTTGGTCACGCTGGGCATTTCCATCATTGCCCCTTCTTGGAAAGGCTAGATCTTGAGTTTGGCGTCTTGGACCACTTGGCCATCCTAATTCTTGTGTGTATTCTCCTACGCGTTCACACAAGAAGGAAGTTAGATACTTATAATGACACAAAGTGTCAAAGCTCTAGATAGCACGATAAAGAGTAGAAGAAGGGAGAATTTCCTATCACCGTGTAGTCTCTAAATCATGATTGTGGCGCGCTTCACAACCATAAGCTAGAAACTACGTAACGTTGTTGTGTTGATCTTTAGTTCCTAGGTAATTTAACCTCATTATCTGATACCAAGTTTGTCACGACCCGAATTCTAGAATCCGGATCGCAACCGGCGTCGTTGACCTCTCAGAGGTCGCAGACAAGCCTCATCTTGCATTCATCACATTCATCTAGTTAAATTTGCGGAAAATTTAAAACTTTTTATATGTATGAAGCATACATAGTCTTCATATAATTATTAACTAGATACATCATATACTAAGCTCAACATAAGAGAACAACCATCTAACATAAAGAATAAATTCGAAACTGAAGATGAATATATCATAAATAGTTTGCCAAAACACGGCCTTATTACAAAGCTTCAAAATGAAGGTACGAAAGAAACTCTAGGGACAACATCCACTAGCTATGTCTAAAACTAAGGCTAGACTAAATCTGTAGCATCCTCGAAATCATGAGGACCTAACAATTGGTTTGGAGAAACGCTGAAGTCCAAACCGCTGCAAGTGTCGTCAACCTGTCCTTTGACCTGCACCTATAAAAATAGTAAATAGTAGGGGGTTAGTACACCACTTGTACTAAGTATGGTTGTATGTAAACATACACATAAAGCTATGCATGATCAATGAAAGCTCTTCCTAAGCAACATGCCATTTCTGGAAAGTCTAGTCATTAGACTTTCCTAATTCGTTAGTTGTGAATTGTGGTATGAATATGATGTATTTTAATGCATTCAAAGCACACAACTTATTTTCTATATGATTACAATACATTAGTATCATCAACATAATTTTAGAACAACTCGAGCGAAGATTTGAGATTTTTGATCCTCTAGGCCGAGAGCTCCTCTTTGTACACTTAGATTATTTTTCAGTCTTTTTCTTCTTGTTGTTCTGTAGTTCAATATCTCCTTTGGTCCTATGTTTTACTTACAAGTGCAATGATTCATTGTAGTCCCATACCCACAATGAATCAAGTAAGTAATTCAAGAGATAAGGAAATGACTTAACTACAATTTGGGGCATGAATATATTTATAAGTCAATACTTATTGACTATACTCATTGTTTAGTTGATTGCATAATGTGCATAGATCTTGGGGCATATCATTAAAGCTTATGATCTTGCTTACTTTGGGTATGAATTCTTTATAAACCAATCTTTAGTGACTATTCCTATTATTATATTATTGGGCTAATGTAAGAAGTCATTATAAGCCAATTTATTTGGCTTTATCATTTTCATAACATGAGGATTAATTATTAGATATGCCCTTTACTTATTGTAAACTTTATTGGACACGATTTGACTATCCTTACAACAAGTTATTCATTACATCAAGTATTCATTACATTTCGTAAGACATTCTCTATTGATTATGCCATTTATTTCATTACTTTCATGTTTTATATATTATACATTTCATATACACAAGACCTTGGAATCGTTGATATAGCATTAAGACATCTCAAGTGAGTGCCCAACATATGGGACCTCAACCCGATGGCCTTCTTTAGCAAACACAGAGTCTGCTTCATTCGTTCATTCGTACTTCACATTATTCATTTCATTTATTCGTAGGCTGATGTAAACACCAGCTATACCTAGGATGAAGTTTAAGACTCTCATCGGTATCATGAAGTGCAATGACCAAGAATGACCTAATGTCATTACTTGAATCTGATTTCACCTCATGATTGTCTTGCACAAACACCTTCGGTATCGTTCATTTCATTATCTTTCATACTTTGAGGAACTCCAACCTTAAACGACATAGATCATGTGAGCATCATGAAATCCGGTGTCTTCCCCACACCGAAAGAGGTGGAGTCACTGGACAAGGTGAAACCAAAACATGCTAGCGTATATAGGGAATTGAACCTTTCTAGATCCCTATATTGGCAGTATAGGTTCAACGACTAGGAGATATAACGAGACCCATACCTGGCATGCCGAAAAGTCTCATCCCATGAGAGTTACGTGAACCTCCACCCTTCCTGAAGGAAGGCATCATCGCTCATAGCTAGCCTATCGGTGCTCAGTATAAAGTTCCATTACATTCAACTCATACATTATGGAAGTTGGCTTCTAGCATGAGGACATCATAGCTCATTAGATGATTTCTCATCTCATCATTAGTATTAAGTGTGAATTGTCCTTACACTTACATATAGAGTATGATTGAGACTTATTTACTCTTTTGATGACTTGTCATCCTTACTTTACATTGATGAAATGTGAATTGTCCTTACATATCATCCTTATTTTACATTGATGAATGTGAATTGTCCTTACATATCATCCTTACTTTACAATGATGAATGTGAATTGTCCTTACATATCATCCTTACTTTACATTGATGAATGTGAATTGTCCTTACATATCATCCTTAGGTGTTAATGAGACTAGTCTCACACATTCTAACACCTTCATTCGTGAGTATTCTTTTAAAAAATTAGCTTTGGTGTAAGTTAGGCTTGTCTCACTTCCTTTAACACCCCATTTTGGTCACTCACTTAATTTAGACCCCTTTAATTATGTTATAACTCATGTTACTTACTTACTTTAGTGTAGTAGCTTCATATCACCGTTTATGGACTATGAGCACTTCATTCAATGAGTTTCATGTGTTCATAGTTCATTCTTGTGGAGCATGTTGGGAGTTGTCCCAATGAATGTCATGCCCTTGGTTATGGATTAATTGATATTACTTTAGAAGTGCTTAATATATATTTGATACTCTTGCTACACAATAATTGACATATGATTAGTATTGGCTCAAGATTTGGGATGTTAGACTAACAAATTTATTCTTTTTGGTATAAGCCAATTTTTTACGTATGTTCATATTTAAATTGCCATATGTATGAACCATTAGCCAATCTTTTAATCATTTACATAAGTTCCTATCCATTAGCATATATTCATTTTGACCAAATAGAGTTAGCCAACTTTATTGGAACCAGATAGCCAATTTATTCAAGATATGATTCCATAGATGTCTTTGAGCCAATTCTTAGTTTATGACTTTTAGTGTCACGTTTTAAGAACATATTGGACCGCATCATATTAACATTTGATGGCTTTAGCATATTCATAACATCACAACAACAGCAAGTCAACATTCAGCCAAAGACACATAATTCACTTAACACATCACAGACTTAACTTAACATATTATCGATCCTTAATTATCATGATAAGATTAACTATACGCAATTACAAGTTCATAAGTTCATTTGATACTCATCATTCAAGAACAATAAATGTTAAGAACAACCAGCACCACATACCAACAACATGATCTCTAACCTATTCAACATTGACATCGAAAAGGATATTAGGGAAGGGAAATTTGACGAGAACGACGGGAACAACCCTAGTTTTCAAGATCTTGTGAATCGTTAGAAGGAAAATACTCTTGGAGAAAGAATTTCAGGAGAGAAACCCATACCTTATGAAAAGCTTAATCTACGAAGATCACCTTGAACGAAACCTTGAAGAAACCTTGAAATCGCCCTAGAGAAATCGATAAATTTTCTGTTTTTCTTTCGTTCGTTGCTTGCTGTTTTTGCGTCGCCTTTTATATGAGTTTGAACGTGATTTTTTATGTTCAAGAAGTGATCTTTTTTATAAAACTTAGGTTTAATAAGTTAATTTAATAAACTAATTAACCAATTACCAAAACGCCCCTCCTAAGTTGACTAAACATAAGAGAACATAACACCTAGTCAAATCTGGAAATTGGTATTGACTAAGGTTTTGGTAAATATTTTGACTTTATATTAATTAATTAAATCCTTAATTAAATTAATTTAGGGACCTCGGGTAAGTACTAAAGTACCCCTAAGTCATTGGAACCAAAATTAACCCTTTTGGACCATCCTAGGTTAAGTACTAGGATGTTTCTTGAGTTGTACTAGGTTAGTGTAAGAATTTCGTTTTTATCATTTAACTAATTAATTAAATTGCTAATTTAATTAATTAGGTGACCTAAGGTAATTAATAAAGTACCCTTAAGTCGTTAGGACTATAACCAATCCTTTGAACCATCCTAGGTTAGGTACTAGATTGTCTTTTTTCTTATTTTAACCAAAATCTGGAAATTGCTTTGTGATTTAGGTTTTTCCCCTTTAAATTAATTAATTAAGTTGCTAAATTAAATTATTAAGTAGCCTAGGATAATTACTAAAGTACCCTTAAGTCGTTAGGATCTTAACTAACTCTTTGGACCATCCTAGGTTAGGTACTAGGTTGTCTCTTTAACTAGTACTAGGTTAGTGTCAACCCGGTTTTGGTCCAAGGTTGTCGGATGCACTAATTAGTTTATTTAGTTTGGTCCTAGGTTAGTTAGCTATTTATGGCAGTAGGATAGAGTCTAGAATTAGTTAGGAATTTAGGCCCCACATGGAGGGGTCCCTTGTGCACATTCCCCCCCCCCTCCTAACTGCCCTAACCGAATTCGGTTAGGGTGGTCCCCTCCTTGGCCACTTCTTCACATGTCTTGAACATGTGCTTGCACATGGGTTGGTTGTACTTTTCTAACTAATTATTATTTATGGTTCATTTGGGAATGTTTACTTATTGTCCCAAGGAACCTCACCATGTCCTTGGGCACTGCTTAATTTACATGATCATTTTAAATGGTCATGTGCTATGGTGCTAGGCTAGACACTTGGATGCCTAGTACATAGTGTGCAGACATTATGAAGTGAATATTTTTAGCTTAGGGTCTTCCTTGCAGGTACATTTATTGAACATCAATCTTGGATTGGGGTATGACAATCCAAAAAAATATATTTCTTATTCGTATATAGAAAATTGGCTAATATTCCTTAGCCAATTGTTTTCTATAGTATGTCCAATATTTCTCAATATTGGGCATTGGGGTGCCTATGTTCCCCTAATAGGCTATCCTAAGGGCATACTCGTCTATTCATTAGACATGTAATTTTCTGGAATGTTACACCAATGAGGTCCCTTATAGTTGCCTTTCAATGGCGAAGAGGATAGCTTAATGAATTTACTAAGGATGATTTCATGTTGTTCCAACCAACCAACCTGAAGTCCGCCATTCACACAAGAAGGATACTATTATGGCTTTCGACTTTAAGAATATCATAACCTCTCAATTAGGTTGAGGGCTCCACATAATTTGACCTTCTCACTATGTTCAAGGCCACATATCATTCATACATACAAGACTAAGAGTCTTAGCATCCTAAGTCAAGAATCTCATATTCACAATGTACATGTATCAAGTAAGGGACACAAGTCAACAAAAACAAGACATATGAATACTTTACTTCATCACATATAGCATATCACTAAAGAAGCACATAGGCATAACAAAGTCAACTATAGGTCATCCTATATACTACTATAGAATCATCAAGCTAACCATCGTAAGACTCATGTAATCAAGTAGGAAGAATCATGCATCAACTCTAAGACTACACACATAAGGACATAGTCATAGTCTAACATAATCATCTAACAACATCAATAGAAGAACACATACTATCACCTTAATCACAAGTATATAGATATGATCATACTTCACCTAAATAAACTACAAAAATAATCATAACATATCAAGTAGTGCCGACAAGGCCATGATCATCATAATACATAAAGTAACGCCGACAAGGCCATATCATTCATAATTATAACACATAACACCGCCACCATAAGTGGACCATAACAGTCACAACATAATTCAAGACCTACATTATATAGAATAAAGATAATTAGGGCAGCGTACCACCAATCCATTCTCACCGCTTCAATGCATAGCTACATCATCCAATACAATACCAATAGGCCCTTACTCATGACCATGATCATCAATTCGATAAAAAAATTATAATACTCAATGAATATAGTTCAATTCAATATAGATTTATAAACCTAAGAAAGCCTATACATTAATCCAAAACAATTCATACATTATTCAATAGCCCATAGAAAACTTCGCTATAATTCATAAGCATTGAAACAAGATCATAACATCCATAATATAGCCAATTTGAAGAGATTATGTTTTGCATGGGTTCATGAATATTTTTGGTTAGAATCACCTAATTAAAATCAATTCAATCCATATATAATGATTCAAAACTTTTTATGCAATAACTCATGGCTAGATCATAAAATTGGACAAGTTCATCTTTAGAAGAGTTTAGAAAATCACTTTGAAGTTGACTCCTTCATGAAGAGAGTTTCAAGGATGAAGATACCATACCTAACTAATTTTAATCCACAAAATTGATGAAGAATCACCAATTAAATTTTCAATCCAAGCTCTTCCTTGTGTTTTGGCTCAAATGGAGTTCTAGAGAATTTCTTAGAGAATTTGGGTTTTGATTTTAGAATAATGAATTCATCTAGGTAGTTAGGACTTATAAACCCACTTAAAATACCTACAATACCCTTAGGAAATCGCCCAAACTCTTATTTGTACGTAAGGTGCATTAAACAGTGAGCTGCGCAGTTGCAGACCACCATCCACGTTGCACATCTACGGGTCGTTTGTCCAACGACGGGCCATCCTGGATGGCCATCGTTTGGATCAGAGACTGGACATTGGTAGCTTGCTCTTCCTAGGCTAATTATTTATCCATTACCTCCAACGATGGGGTGTCGACCATCCTACTAGCCGTCGATTGCCTCAGTCGTTTGGGCTGGTCTAGACAACCTTAGGCTCAAACGATGGGCCCTTCCTCAAGGACCCTTGGTTGGTCATTGGGGACTTTTACCCAGACGTTCCCAACCCGAATATGTTTGTATGTGAGTTTAGGACCTCCCATATCAATTTCATAAAAAACGAACACATAAAACTCGACGAAACATTCCAAGACGCACAAGGTCGTTTCAAGGCAAACCTTTCGAACGTCATGGACGTTCTTGGACGTTTGACCTCCAAACTTCACTTAATGAAACTTTACACACTGCCTATAAACACTATTATAACTCATATAAGGACCTCGTAAGCTCATTACACACACATATGAGCACATATAGACACATGAGGCACATAGGTGACTAGTCGTGAAAGGTCTTAGTCATCCCTTGACGTTTGACTTCTAATTCACCTAAATCTTTAGACACTACCTCAATACCACATTATAAACTATTTTAGGAACTTAGAACCTCATGACAAACATGTTATGTTCTGGATTCACTTAAGTCATTTTAGAGGTGTCACACATTGTTAAGGCTATCCTGAGCAAATGTATTGCTAATCAAATAAATGTCTAGAACACCTCTTAAGAATAATATTATATTTCTCTAATAAATGGTAAAAGACAAAAGTTCTCCCTTAAACTTGTCTCGAAAAGTCAGTTACACGCTTAAACAATTATAGTGTCATATTACACACATATACTATTCAAAAGTGAATTTTCTTACCCCCTAAAACTGACGTGGCAAAAAAATAAAACAAAAATACGAAATAGTCGCGTTAGTTAGAAATTAAAGTAAAAAAAAAGAAGAATTTAGAATTCTCTTTTACATCCCCCCCCCCCCTTCACACCTCTTCTTCTTCAAACCCCACCCATTGTCCTCTTCTTCTTCTTATTCCTTATTTTCATCACACTTCTTTATTTTTTATCACTATTTTAAAGACAAATTTTTTTGATTCACAATTAAGTTAATTCTCATAGATTTGATAGTGAATAATTGTATTTTATCTAGAAAAATTTTGATTGATTATTTCTATGTTTTTCCATTTTTTGACTTTGTTAAAGAATTTTTGGTTTTTAATCAATTTTTGGTTTTGGTGGTAATAGCAGCTTTATGGATTTGATGGTGATGGGTGGCGGGTGACAAACATTAAAAGAGGTAATTAAAGGTGGTCAAGAAGAAAAAATCAATATTGATAATGGTGGTGGTGATATTTTGTGTTGGGTGACAAAGATGAAGAAGAATTGATAGTGATATAATGGTGGTGAATGATAAAATCAATAGTGAAGGTGGGGCCGGATATGATTTTTGATGAAATGGGAATTGAAAATGGGTGGGAAATAGTGATGAAGAAGATACAATTATTAGAGAATTAAACAATTAATTCGGGATTAGTTAGAGTAAAATAGAGTTAACGAAAGAAAAGTTGATTAATAAAGAAAAGAAAACAAAAAATTATATTTTATGACATGATGTTGACGTAGTGCTGATATGGCAGCGAATATGATACACCACACAATGTGAGAGTGATGTTACACATATCAGGGTGGTAATAAATTCAGTTTTAAATAGTTAAGGTGTGTAATAGATCACCATGATAATTTAAGCATGAAACTAACTTTTCGGGACAAGTTTAGAGAGATCTCTATGCCTTTTCCCCTAATAAACTTATTAAAAATGCACTATCAATCCATCTCATCATGCTATCTTAATATATCATACCATGCCAAATAGAAAAATAGCTAGTTGTCTAGATCATTCTCCAACATAATTAATGACTGACATACACTCTAACTCTTCTATCTTACTTACCTACATAGCCTATTATTTAATGAGATATATTTTCACATTGTATTTACCCATTTTAACTTTACACCTTTCATCTTTAAAGCAACCTATTTTAAAAAATAAATTTGTTTCAATATATATGATATTATAAGAATAACACGAGTCATTGTTTGTTTTCAGTTCATACATTGATGATTAAACTATTAAATAACCAAGATGTATAAGAAAAGATAAATATTAAT
This sequence comes from Solanum lycopersicoides, assembly GCA_022817965.1. Classification (NCBI taxonomy): domain Eukaryota; kingdom Viridiplantae; phylum Streptophyta; class Magnoliopsida; order Solanales; family Solanaceae; genus Solanum; species Solanum lycopersicoides. The sequence continues at coordinate 43,341,554 of CM040627.1, forward strand.
ACATTTAAATAGTTACTTTTATGAATAAAGATATTGAATGTTATTCTTAAAATCTGTAAAAAAATTAATTATTAAAGGTTGTACAAGGAAGATGGTAGGAGTACTTTGGAATACTAATTTGAAGCAATACTTCATAGGTTTGGGGCATGATTGTCCCAATACCCTAAAAATTAGCTCTTGATTAAGAAACTATGCACATACTCTCCTAGTGAAATTTAAGCAACTTCGATTCACTTATTGCAAAGTTAAATCTAATGGAAACAACATTTAGTGATGATAAACATTTATTGTATTTAATAATATACAAAATTCTTTTTCATATGAGTAATCACTTTCGGTTTTTCTTTTTAAGTTCTAAGTATGATTCAATAACAGTATCAATTTAATTTAACAAGAATTAGTAAATGTTAACTTTAGCTGTGAACTTAAAAATCAAACATAAATGCTACTAAAGAAAATCAAAATCAAATTTAATTCAATTTTATTTTCATTTTTGTTGTCAATACTATAGGTGAAGCTATATATGTAGGATGAGTTTGATCGAAATCAGGAGATAGCCTCATTGAATAATGGAAAAAATTCATTGCTTTTGAAAGTCGAAATGCTGACAGAGTTGAATTAGATTACACGGTAAAGTATGAGTTGATGAGGATGAAGATTAATGCAACTTGGAGAACAAATTAGAGATGCAGGATAATGCAACTTCTCAAAGTTATTTCTATCTTTTTCCAATTGGAGAATAATTGTATTTTATCTAGAAAAATTTTGATTGATTATTTCTATCTTTTTCCATTTTTTGACTTTGTTAAAGAATTTTTGGTTTTTAATCAATTTTTGGTTTTGGTGGTAATAGCAGCTTTATGGATTTGATGGTGATGGGTGGCGGGTGACAAACATTAAAAGAGGTAATTAAAGGTGGTCAAGAAGAAAAAATCAATATTAATAATGGTGGTGGTGATATTTTGTGTTGGGTGACAAAGATGAAGAAGAATTGATAGTGATATAATGGTGGTGAATGATAAAATCAATAGTGAAAGTGGGTCCGGATATGATTTTTGATGAAATGGGAATTGAAAATGGGTGGGAAATAGTGATGAAGAAGATACAATTACTAGAGAATTAAACAATTAATTCGGGATTAGTTAGAGTAAATAGAGTTAACGAAAGAAAAGTTGATTAATAAAGAAAAGAAAACAAAAAATTATATTTTATGACATGATGTTGACGTAGTGCTGATATGGCAGCGAATATGATACACCACACAATGTGAGAGTGATGTTACACATATCAGGGTGGTAATAAATTCAGTTTTAAATAGTTAAGGTGTGTAATAGATCACCATGATAATTTAAGCATGAAACTAACTTTTCGGGACAAGTTTAGAGAGATCTCTATGCCTTTTCCCCTAATAAACTTATTAAAAATGCACTATCAATCCATCTCATCATGCTATCTTAATATATCATACCATGCCAAATAGAAAAATAGCTAGTTGTCTAGATCATTCTCCAACATAATTAATGACTGACATACACTCTAACTCTTCTATCTTACTTACCTACATAGCCTATTATTTAATGAGATATATTTTCACATTGTATTTACCCATTTTAACTTTACACCTTTCATCTTTAAAGCAACCTATTTTAAAAAATAAATTTGTTTCAATATATATGATATTATAAGAATAACACGAGTCATTGTTTGTTTTCAGTTCATACATTGATGATTAAACTATTAAATAACCAAGATGTATAAGAAAAGATAAATATTAATACATTTAAATAGTTACTTTTATGAATAAAGATATTGAATGTTATTCTTAAAATCTGTAAAAAAATTAATTATTAAAGGTTGTACAAGGAAGATGGTAGGAGTACTTTGGAATACTAATTTGAAGCAATACTTCATAGGTTTGGGGCATGATTGTCCCAATACCCTAAAAATTAGCTCTTGATTAAGAAACTATGCACATACTCTCCTAGTGAAATTTAAGCAACTTCGATTCACTTATTGCAAAGTTAAATCTAATGGAAACAACATTTAGTGATGATAAACATTTATTGTATTTAATAATATACAAAATTCTTTTTCATATGAGTAATCACTTTCGGTTTTTCTTTTTAAGTTCTAAGTATGATTCAATAACAGTATCAATTTAATTTAACAAGAATTAGTAAATGTTAACTTTAGCTGTGAACTTAAAAATCAAACATAAATGCTACTAAAGAAAATCAAAATCAAATTTAATTCAATTTTATTTTCATTTTTGTTGTCAATACTATAGGTGAAGCTATATATGTAGGATGAGTTTGATCGAAATCAGGAGATAGCCTCATTGAATAATGGAAAAAATTCATTGCTTTTGAAAGTCGAAATGCTGACAGAGTTGAATTAGATTACACGGTAAAGTATGAGTTGATGAGGATGAAGATTAATGCAACTTGGAGAACAAATTAGAGATGCAGGATAATGCAACTTCTCAAAGTTAGCGATTCATCTGGTGTAAACGTAGATTAATGTGGGTTTGTATTTCATTATCCAACAGGAGTTCTGTTGAATTATAGTTTACCTCAACAGAACAATTTATTGAACTACATCATTGAATAAATATGTAATAGCATTTTTATTGAATTTTATTTAGCAAGGAAAACGAAGAAGATATAAAGCTAAAAATGCAAGTTAAATCATTGAAATCCATCAATTACATGTTACTAATTCCTTTTTATATCTTTCAATGAGTAAAGTTTAGTTGTTTGTGTATTATTCTTATTTCTTTAAAGGATTAAAAGTATTTTCCAAAAAAGTATTTGTTTGTGTTATTTTTTCTTCTCAAGGAGTGTGTTCAAGAAGTTATGAGAATTTTTTATGAATATTATAAGAGGTCATTTTTATAAAATATAAAATATATTTATTTATGCGTAATCTACCTTGCTCATACATATATTATAAATATTTCCACATGTGTTAAATCCATGTAACTTTTATTTCTTATATACTTCACAACCATAAAAGGACAGTTTTGTGTATTAAATCTCCCTCCATGTGTGGGATCATAGGAAGGATCAAACAACTAGGTTCTATTGTACATAATCTTACCTGCATTAATCATCTAATCTACTAAAAATTCTTATTAGATTGTACATCTATTTTAGTTTATTTAAAACATAAAATAATGCTATCTACTAGGTTAAGGGATAAAGACTATGTAGATATACTCATAACATTTTCAAATAAATAGGTATAACAAACTAAGCTAGTGTTTGTCCATATGTTTTGGGAGTGGATTTTGTATTTATTTTGTAATATCTTTTTGAAAATAATATTTGATCAAATTTTGAAAATGTTATCTTAAAATATTTTCATGTTTCCAAAATACTACCTCATACTAATTTACTATGTTTTGAGGTATTTCTTTGCAACAAATTTTAAGCATATGGAAAATAAATAAACCATACAAATAAAATATGAAGAAACATGATTTTATTCATCAAGATAGATTGCGAGTACAATTCTGTGAATCCCTTGATTCTACTCTCCTAAGATTTATCCATGATTCGAGGGCCACAACGTATTTCTCGAACTAGGATGATTTAGAGTTGACTTCTCTATATAAATAATCCATCAGTTTGCGGAGTATTTGAGATATTGATCTCTTTATGGAATTTCTGAGATGCCTTTTAAGGGAATTTAGTACCCTTTATATTGGCATAAACTAGGGTATAGGGTTGAGTAGCTTCCAAGAATTATTATCTGAGTTGAACACAATTTGTAGAGTCCCAACTCGAATTGAACGCATCTTGTAGAGTCCCACAAAATTTCAATGTCTTCAAAGATGAATAAAATCATGTTTCTTCATATTTGTATGGTTTATTTATTTTGCATATGTTTAAAATTTGTTGCAAACAAATTGGCACGCCAAGTGGGACCAAATCTGCCCTTCATCTCTTCTATCCTAAATCAAACGTGAAAATCTGAAGCTGCAAAGGTGGAAGAATGAGTACTTCAAGTCTCGTCTTTGAGTTTCATCAAGTCTACACTCCGACAAGCATTGAAGCAAGGGGCATTTGTAGACATTGAAATTTTATGGGACATTACAAGATGCGTTCGATTCGAGTTGGGACTCTACAAATTGTGTTCAACACAAATTAGAATTCTTGGAGGCTACTCAACCCTAAACCCTAATTTATGCCTATATAAAGGGTACTAAATTCCCTTAAAAGGCATCTCAGAAATTCCATAAAGAGATCAATATCTCAAATACTCCGCAAACTGATGGATTATTCATATAGAGAGGTCAAATCTAAATCATCCTAGTTCGAGAAATACGCCACTAACGGACCTCGAATCATGGATAAATCTTAGGAGAGTAGAATCAAGGGATCAACAGAATTGTACTCGCAATCTATCTTGATGAACAAAATCATGTTTCTTCATAATTTATTTGTATGGTTTATTTATTTTCCATATGTTTAAAATTTGTTGCAAACAAAAATAAGATATGAAGAAACGTGATTTTATTCAGCAAGATAGATTGCGAGTACAATTCTGTTGATCCCTTGATTCTACATTCCTAAGATTTATCCATGATTCGAGCGCCGTTAGTGGCATATTTCTCGAACTAGGATGATTTAGATTTGACCTCTCTATATGAATAATCCATCAGTTTGCGGAGTATTCGAGATCTTGATCTCTTTATGGAATTTCTGAGATGCCTTTTAATGGAATTTAGTACCCTTTATATAGGCATAAATTAGTGTTTAGGGTTGAGTAGCCTCCAAGAATTCTAATTTGAGTTAAACACAATTTGTAGAGTGCCAACTCGAATCGAACGCATCTTGTAGAGTCCCACAAAATTTCATTGTCTACAATATCCACTCACAGAATTTAAAAGAAATTTAGTAACGTAAGATGCAAACATCATAAAATGACAACAAAATTTTAAAATCACCACTTCAATACTCAAATTTTCAGTTTAAAAATCAATTGTCAAACGGAGTTAAATATAATTATTTATTAATTTTTTAATCAAAGAAGTTCTTAAATAGTGGGGAAGGGGAGGGAAGACCTAAGTAGCACAACTTTGTTAACAAGCTCCTCGACACATTTTCAGGTCCTTCTCTTATCACGCATCACACATTGAAAACACTTAGTCTTTCACCCCTATCCATTACAAAAAATAAAGAGAGATTTAGTGACGATAGATTTTCCTTCTAGCAATAATAATTTTTTCCACAAAAATATAGTGACATTTGAGTTTATTTGTTGCATCTAGAGAAGCTATCAATTTTAAGCAATTTTTCTATAGAGTGACAATTATAAATATCTATATTTATTATTGCCGTTAAATATAATATAATGATAATGATATTATTGACCGCTAAATAATTGCTGCAAAATCTTCTTTTTGTGGTGGGATCAAAATAGGTGGGCAGAGATACTAAAGCTCGCTATGATAAACCAGTGCCTTCAATTTGTTGCCACAGTAATCGTGTAGCTTAACTAATGTCTAATATTTTTAAAGGCCTCACATTATTCCATGTAACTTTTGATAGATCCATATTGTACAAGATTCAATACTTATATAGTAACATGCTTATTGACCGTTTCTAAAATATTCTTATAACCACTTGAAGACTGAAATTTGAAAACTTACTAATAAACTTGAAATCATTATTCAGTTAACAATTATACAAGGAAGTGCACTAGTGAGATTATTAAAATAAACATCTAATGATAAGAGATTTTTGAGGCTATTGATTTCTTTAGGGAGTGTGCCAGTCAATTTGTTTACCGAAAAGGCTTAGAATAACTAACGAAGAGGCAAGCATTTCTTTCGGTATTGAACCGATTAAATTATTTTGGCATTTTTTACATCATTGGAAAGAATTGAATGTAATCTAACTCTAATATTGTTATGATAAAGATTTAACTTTATTAAAAGGCTCAGATTTTCTATGGAGAAGGGTATGCTACATGAGAGATTTTTGGGATAGGTATAAATATCCTAACTTATAATGATTTTAAATAGTCTGAGGGATGAAACTGTGAGTTTGTTTCCGCTCAGCCTTAGCTCTTGCAATATGAGAAATAGTTCGATCTCGATCGGGATACATCCTGAAAACCAATTGTTTGACAGCTCGACAAATGCCAGGTTACTTGAGAGGTTACTGAAAAACTCATAAACTGTCCCTTCAAATGCATTATAACGGCCTAGTTCTGTCGTTATAGAAAAGCCAACGGGAAAAAAAAATGTGTAGGGAAATATGGTAACAATTGGGTTATTTAATTATGATTTTGATTACATATGTAGATACCTAAGTCGTTAAGGAACCCATACGACTTTACGAAAATGAATTCGGGGGAGTAGAACTTCCGAAATTGATCTTAGCGTGGACGGGTAGTTTCTGAGTGTCGTTGGTTGAAGGTCTGTTCTAAAATGGGGGGTTTTGGAATACTTTAATTAACTCATTGTTTCGTGAAAGACACTTTGGCGGTGATTTTAGTCGCCAGTGCGGGGCCGCTGTAGCAGCGTGAAGGCCGTTGTGGTGGGCCAAATGTGACTTAAAGTCGTAAATAACCCCAAAAATAGTTTATTATGCAACTTTCGAATTTGAGAGCTAAGGAACGAACCAAAATCTTTTCTTGACAGTTTTCACCATTCTTGAGGCTAAATAAAAGATTTTCACTCCTCAAATCCATTTTTCAATCCGTATAACGTAATCTAATGGAACATTATCAATGGGGGGAAGGTTTTTGATTTGGCATCTATGGTGGAACAACCCTAAATTGGGTACTTTGGATCATGGATATGATCTAGGGTTCATAGGATTGTTGGTAATTCAGGTTATTAGTTATTGTTTGTTGATTCTCATATTATATTGATTGTTCATAGACCAAGAACAAGAGGGACGAAATTAGAAAGGGAAGGATCAAGCTTCTTAGGGTTTCGAGCTTGTTTCGAGGTAGGTGATGATTGAGATTCTATGATTGTGTGACGTATGTTTGTTCTTGCTTCATTATGATACATGTATGAGAGTGAATGTTACGTTGCATTATTGATCACATTAATGGTAAATAAGGAAATATGAATCATGAATGTCATGAATCATGACTTGATTGTATGATTATTTAGAATATACCTTGTTGTGATTGTGATTGTGTCTTATTGAATGGATCGGGTGTTCCATTACGACACACTAACTTTGATCAGTTTCTAGATTCCGGCATAATTATGGGATCGGCTGCTACGTTTTGGTATAAACATTGGATCGGGTAAAACGTTCTAGTGTGCTAAGTGTTTGGATTTGGGTTCCATGAGAGGACCACTGATTTGATATAATTATGTATTTTGAGAAATCTGAAACTGTACCTTGTTCATAAATGTTGATGATATTGTATATGTTCGATAAATGCATGTAATTATATTGTTGTAATGACTTATATATGTTGTACTTAGTAGGATAGCTAGCCGTGTGATCCTACCATTCCACAGTGGTTGTGTACATATACTACAATTGCTCTTTCTTTGTTGAGTACGGGACATCTTCAGGCGACCATTGACAGACCTCGTTTAGAAGATCAGTGATCGTTGTTCGAATTCAAGGGTGAGTCATTTCTCTTAGGATGCCTTGATTTTTCTTTTCGTCTATGTCCATATTTTGAAATTAGACTTTTCTAGTTAGTTATTAGTTCATTAGCTTGAGGTTATGACCCTTCTTGTTTAGACTTTTGGTTTATTGTGATATGTTTTGTACATTGACTTTCAGGTTCTATGTGTTATTTCCGCAATGTTAGTTTGGTTGTTAGACTATTGTTGGAGTTTATGGAAACTCCATATCTTTTTGTCACGATCCCGACCGTCGTGATTGACACACACACTAACAATCCATTTGGAGAACCATTACTACAACCCAAATTAACAAATTTTATGAAAATGAAGGCATTTAAATATAAGGAAGATGGTTTAAATGACAATACAAATGGAGTCCCCATAAACTCCAACGTTTTAACAAACAACTAGCCAAACTAATGCGGAAATTCAATCCTTAGAACCCGAAAGTCGTTGTACAAAAACTCTACGAATGACAAGTCTAAGAACAATGAGTAAAACCCCTAGACTAAACAACACCTAAACAAATTATATGAATCCGAAAAGAGTGGACTTAAACAAGGAAAATCCATGAAAGTTTGAAAGAACTAGCTCACCCTTGAATCCGGTCACGTTCAATAGTCACCTAGTTGAGATCTATCAATAGTCACCTTAAGATGCCCTGTACTCAACATAGAAAGAGGAAGTTTGGTATTAGTAAACTACCACAATGTACTTGTAGGATCACACTACTATCCCACTAAGTGCAACATACTTAAGTCATTACAACAATATCTTAACATGCATACACCGAATATACATAATATCGATACCATTTACGAACAATGAACAATTTCACATTTATCAAGATATATAGTCATGTAAAATATATGGTCCTCTAATGGAACACAAACCCAAACTGTTAGCATACTGCAACGTGGTTCCCGGTCGAATATTCATACCGAAACGTGGCAACCGATCCCATAACTATGCCGGGACGTGAAGAGGTGATTCATGATGTTTAATTCTTATTACCACTATTATATCGTTACATCCTGTCACAATTTCATCATGAATTCTTATTACCATTACGCTCAGTCAGCCTTGACTATAGCTACAAAGCCAACCTTTCATCAACACGACGCCATAAACTTCGGTATACTCATCTAGCTCAAAGGACTAACCAAATTTTTATACTCACTTTCCTACGAAAATCTTAAATTTTCTTCACCCAAGCATATAACTCAATGAAACATTCTTTATTCATAAGTTTGTCATTCCGGTATTAATCTTCTCCCTTATGTCTTAAGGTAAAATCACCAGTCCTCATACTACCATCCTTCTTCTTAAAAAAACAAGATAGGGACTCCCCACGGGGAAGCATTAGGAGGCATGAAACCTTAATCAAGAAGCTCCTAGATTTGATCTTTAAGCTCTCTCAATTCTGACACCAGAGGAATAGACTCAATAGAGGGAGACTCAACATCAACATCCCGAATATGATCCAATTACACCAAACAATCCTGCCCACCAGTTTTCTACCCCCGCACGGAAGACATGAAATTAGATGACTTAGGCTTGTACACCCATTCCCACTCTAACTTTTCTCTATTGGGAATCTCTAGAGTTACTAACTTAGCATTACAATTAAGCTGTTATAATAGGGGGGGGGGGTAATCAAGTTATCCCTAAGAATATATTAAGTCAGTCATATCCAACATAATCAAATCAACATAAGTCTGAAAATCCATAAACACAACAGGACAAATACGATATACAAAAGTGACTATGACATGCTTTTCCATTTGGGTAGAAATATGTATGAGGGCATCAAGTATATAACAAACCACATCAAATCTCAAGGAAATCGAACTGACACGTATGAATAAGTAGAACTCGGATCAAACAACACATTAGTCCTCTGGTCATGAAAAGCATAGTACCTGGGACCACTGCATCTGACACCTCAGCCTCGGTCTTGACGGAAGGCATAAAACTGAGCCATGTCATATTGACAGGCAAAATCCTCGCCTAAATGCACTAAACCTCTACCTGCATTACTAATCCCTCAACCTCTAAGGCCTCACTGATTTTCTCATATGCCCAGGTTCTCACAATTTAACACACTTTATAACTTGTATTTGAATGTTGAACACTGAATTAGATCGTGAGGGTTAGTTTAGGTACGATTCGGTGTCCATGATAGTGTGACTACGGGAAAATACAGGAGATAGGGCTGAGATTTAGTCTCGCCCTGTCCTTCTTTGGAGGGAGAAATGCCGCACTGGTGGTCTCGCCATAGCGGGGAAAATCCAATCCCAACGGCCCTAATGGAAACAAAACCCCTGCCAATAATTTCTGGTTCCTTTCTTTTCTCTATTTCCCCTAGATTTCCCGGCTATTACTAGGCATTTAAGAAAATCCCTTTAACAAGGACATTCATTGTCTACCCCCATCCAACCCAACAAAGTACACACTTTGGAATCCTTTTGCATCGTTTCAAAACTACCACATATATCCCATGGAAATATCAAAACTCTCATATCGTTATCAGTTATTTAAAACACATGTCCACGTTTCTCACGTACTAACCACACCGTAATTTATTAGACCATTTCACCTAATCTCATGATGAGTTTCTTTTCACAACAAGTTTCACGACACTCAAGCAGTTACAACTTGCAGATAAGTCCAAATTCTTTAATTATTTTTTTCCATAGACGATCATTACTAATCATCTATGCTTTATACGACCCTAAGTCCAGATACCAGTTGCAACCTTCTCAGTTCAAGTTACTTTCTTGTGTCCTTTCACTTGTGACTACGATATTTAGTTCACTTTGTTGAGGTACCAATTGGAATAAGGAGATACTAATTGGATTCAACTCATACCAGAAGTGAAAGTAGTAACTAGCAAGCTCCATAAAACTACTAATTTCAATCAAAGAACATGGTTGAACCCAATTCTTAACTTCCTCAAACTTTAACTGATGGTAACCAGACCTTAAGTAAACCTTAGAGAAAATCAATTCACCTTGCAATTGGTCAAAAAAATCATCTATACAAGCCAATGGATACCTGTTCTGAATAGTGACCCTATTCAGCAGTCGGTAGTCTATACACATCCTTTCTTGCTAGGGATGCTATTACCATTCTTGTTGCTCTAGTTCGGACCATAGAGTGAAGGAGGAAAGATACCAATTTGTATCACCCAGATACGAATTGGATTCAACTTATAGCACGAAAGGGTAGAAAGAAGTGAGTTTTTCCTAAAGTCATATAACATTTCTAAGAAAAGTATAAACGTTATCATATTGTTCCACAAAACTCTACTAGACTCGTTTTCGTATAATGAGATCAACAAATCAAGGGCTCTGATACAAACTTTGTAACGACCCCAACCATCGTGATAGGTACCCACACTAACACTACGGTGGGACAACGATTATTACATCCCAAACTAACAAATTTTATGAAAACTAAGTCATTTAAATATACGGAAGTAGGTTTAAATGGAAATTCCCCATAAACTCAAAGGTTTTAACAAACAACTAACCAAACTAATGCGGAAATTCAACACCTAGAACTTGAAAGTCATTCTACTAAAATTGTACTAACGACAAGTCTAAGAAAAAAGGGTACAACCCTTAGACTAGACAAAACCTTAATAAATTATCTGAGTTCAAAAAGAATGGACTTAAACAAAGAAAATCCATGGTAGCCTGAAAAACTAGCTCGCCCGTAAATCCGGGCACGCTCTATAGTCACCTAGTTGAGGTCTATCAATATCCACCAGAAGATACGATGTACTCAATAAATAAAAAGCAAGTGCCGTATTAGTACACAACCACAGTGTATATGTAGGATCACATGACTATCCTACTAAGTGAAACATACATAAGTCATTACAATAGTATAATAACATGTATACACCAAGTATACACAATAACGATATCATTTACGAATAATGAAGAATTTCACAATTATAAAGATGAACAATTATGTCAAATCAATGGTCCTCTCATGGAACCCAAACTCAAACGGTTAGCAGACAAGAACGTGGTACCGTATCCAATACTTATTACAGAACGTGGCAACCGATCCTATAATTATGTCAGAATGTGAAGAGGTGATTCATGATATTTAATTATTTAACTATCATTTACAGTTACGATGATCAATAATGCAACATTCACATACATATATGCATTATAATGAACAAATTACAAACATATATCATACAACATAAAATTACAACCTTCTCTACCTCGAATCAAAACTTGAATTCCTTAAGGGACTTGAATCTTCCCTTTTTGGATTCATTAATATTATTCTAGGATTACAAAAAAAAAAACAATTTATACCCAATTACCCGGATTATAATCAATAACATTAACCCTTGGTCAAACAGTTGATCCCCATACCCAAATTAGGGCTTTTTCCCATCATGCAAAAAGTTCAAAAACCCTTCACCAACAATAATCACCCAAGAAACTAAGTTCTATTGACCAAAAAATGGATTAAGGGAGTTACACCTTATCTTTAGCCACAAGAATTGTGGAAAATTGTCACCTCTGGGGGAGTGAAAAACTTACCCTTGGTGTTTTATTTACGACTTAAGTCACATCTGTCCCGTTACGGTGGGACTTATCCCGCTAAAGTGGCCCCTCCCTGGAGGCAAAATTCCTGCTCCAGCGACTTGAACAAGTGAACTATTTTAATAATTTCAAGACCCCAATTCCACAACACACCTTAAACCCACGACACTTAGAAAATACATGTGCACGCTAAGTTCAATTTCGGGAGTTGTAATCGTCTGAATTCAATTATATAAAGTTTTACGGGTTCTTCCACGTCTTATCCATCGATTCATGTTATCAAATTCATAAATACATCACCCATTTGTTACTAGATTTCCCTAGACCTTGCTTATTATGATTTTTCCAAGTATGGACTAGATTAGGAAATCTCAAGCTACTACAAAAAAGTTTTTTGGCCCCAATTCTTTCCTTATTTGATTTTCCATAACGAAGGAAATTAGGTCGTTACACTTTTCCCTAGAATATAAACCTTCTTCCATAACTTAAATTACTTAGTTGTCTGGTTCTTTGGTTAGATAATTAGTATTAATTGTTCTCCTAGCGGAGGGTTAGTGTGGTTGCCAATAAGGATGGTATGGGTCGTGACACGCGTTGTTTTGCATATATAAGCAATTTTAGTTAGTTATCATCATATTTCACATTCCCAAATTGATTATTATGCATGCCTAAATATAAAATTATGCAACTTATTGAACCTAGGAACATGTCCTCTAAATTTATTTCCTCCAACAGCCTATGCCTCCAAAGTTACTATTTAAGTGGTGCGAAAAGTTCTTATTTTTTATATGCATAGCGTTTGATCAAGTTTTCGGGAGAAAATAAGTCTTTTTAGAAAGAAGCGAATGTCGTGTCTAGAAAAATTTCATAAAGGGATGAATAAAACAAATTTGAGGACCCACAAAAGTGCAAACTAATAAAAAAAAAGTTGATGTTTCCTCCTAAGATATATGCATTTATGTAATTTCATTCATGTTGGTTGTTAGGTTTGAGTTTCTACCCTCCATATGATTTCTTGAATCCCATTTGAAGACGAATGTTCCAATGGGGATATATTGTAAAATATCGCATTTAAAAGGAATGATAAATTGGTAGGATTTTAGAAACTTATTCCTTGACCGATGGAACCACCAACGGTCCTTGGGATAATTTTAGTCCATAGGTGAAATTGTAGGTGGAAAATTCAAAATTTTTATTTAAATTTCAAGTCCCATAACTTAGGTGTGGTTCACCGGGACGGTCCATCAATCTACGTACGAGTCGTACGATGTTCTCATAGGTGAGTCCCCTAGTTGGTTAATATTTTTAGGGCTAAAGTTGCACGTATGGTGGCCATGTACTAATCATAGGTTGAACAATGGATTGTATATTGGTCCCATTATTATAGGGCCCTGAAACAAGTCTAAACCCCATACACGATCGACTAGGACGTTTAATAATAGGACCTACGAAGGTAATTCTAATCAGTTGATGAGGGCTCGACATGTATTTTAAAAGGATTTTTTAATCTTTTCCCTAATTGGTTTTGCCTTATACCGAAAGCCCTATATAATGATTTTAAACCCCCAAATTACCCAGTTCAGTTCATTCTTCTAAATGCCCAAAAGATGATCAAGTTCTCCCCTAATATTTCTCTCTTTACAAGCTTGAAGAAGAAGTGTAGGATTTAAAGATCAAATCTTCAATTCTCCATTAATTGTGGGCTTTGAACTTCAATGTATGATAGTCCGCACCTGTGGAGTCCTTTACAACATAGGGTTCCTAAATGTTCAATTTTTACAAGTTAGAATCTCTAATGGAAGTTAGGTTTTGTACTCAATCTCATGGGTTCTTATCAATTATGATTTAATTACTTTTATGTCCTTTTATGCATGAATTGAGATAACTACATGTTTTTTAGTTGAATTAACATGAACCCATGAATGCTCCATATTTTCTAGAATTGATCATACGATGAATATTTGAATGTGAAAGTATTTTCTAGCATAAAGGATTCATATGTTTGAATGTTTTTCTCACCTATGAATTATAAAGATTAAGGGGATATTCTAGTGATAAGATAGGTTAAGATAAATGGCTATTTCGTGGGATTTATGCTTAGCACCGAGAGGATATTGAAAAAAAAACTCTCACATAGTAGAGAGTGGGTTTCTAGTAGCAATATCCTTATCCCATAAACTATGTGTCACCATAGGATGATTGACTTAAATATACATTACCTAGTGGATCCACGTAAGCTAGAAGTTCATGGTTCTTGCCTTGGAAAGTTTGGATACCCTTTGCGGTGTGGGGTAGACACCAGATTCCATGTAATAGCTCACATGGTCTATGTAGGTAAAAGGAAAACTTTCCACAAATAATATATTGAGGTTACTTCAAGAAGTACTTCACATGTGTTGTTAAGATCTTAACTTGCATTGACCACATTTCTGATTCATGTTCTCTAACCTTTTATCTTATGGTTTTAATTTGTCATTACATGTCATGTGAAGTCCTTTTTAGCATGTTATATAACTCTTATGCATTGCTATCTGTTGTTCATTTTCTATTCCTAAGATACTTAAAACAAAACTTTGAAGAACTTAATACACAACAAAGTTTAAGGATATTTTCACAACTAGAAAATTAAAAGTAGTAGAGAAACTAGATCAGAAACCGATTAGAAAAATATACGAAATATTTTTTAAAGAAGAATTGTTGTCAATCTGTGTTTAAACAATCTTACTGATTCAACAAACTTTACGAAACACGAAGTTACCAAAGTTTAATGAACCAGTGAAGAACTGAAGAACAAAAATTAATTCACAAATCTAAAATCAATAACACATAACATAATTTCGAAAAACAAAAAGAAAATCAAGCCTACTGAATGCACAGTGTCTCCTTAAGGAAATTAATCCCCTCTAGTATCCGAGGTTTTATTTGGAATATGTCCTCCCAGGATAGAATGATCTCAATCACCAGTGTATTGATATCCAAAACACTGGTGTCAGCGAGCCACTCAACGGCAGTAATGTACACTTAGAATACTAGATTTAGAAGTAGTAGAAGAAGTCCAGAAATTCTATTATTAAAATGAGAGGAAATCTCTCAGTTAATATAAAACAAAAGGGTAGTGCGAAAAGGTTCTTATTGTCCTTACCGGAAAGGTCACAAACCTTTGGAAAAGTCACAATCTTTCGGAAAGGTCGTCACCTTTCATAAAAGTCACAACTTTCCATAAAAGTCACAACTTTTCATAAAGGTCGCAATTTTTCATAAAGTCACAACTTTTCATTAAAGTCGCAACCTTCTATAAAAGTCACAACTATTCATAAAAGTCGCAACTCTTCATTTTCCATTCACACATTTAAAACCCAACAATACCCCGCATGAATGGGAATGACTCCAAGACAAAGAAACAGAAAAGTATGTGTACTTTACAAGCAAGAATTATTTGCATCTGGATAAGTAGGTTTCCCCTTGGACTTTCCGTAGTGAACATATGTCGGATATAGTTGGTCAATCGGTAGATGCGATATCTTTGAACCGTCGAGCTTTGGTGTATACCTAGACGACCATATGTCACACAATTAACCCTTTACTATTTATGGTTCTTACGGTTGTGTTCGTTTCATTCATGAACACCTCCTTGTTTCATGAGTGTCTAGAGAGATGGGCTTTTGACAATCATCCTCTTTGAAGCGGCTTAGACTTCACACTCACATAGGTGATTTCTAACCGTGTTATCGCATAGATACACTATTTGGTCAACTCTGCCAAACTTAGCAAATCATTAAAACCATTAAGCTTTATTAACTCATAAACAAGCCTTAATGTTGTATCCTTGTCCCTGAGCTTTGTCTTCATCATGAGAATCGATTGAGTTTGTTGACAATGCCGAACCGTCAGTCACAACTTTATTTTTCTCCTTGAATCTAGCTCTTGGGATCTCCAGTCTACTAGATAGAGTTACCGCCATGATGACTTGTCCTAAGCCGTAAATCCATTACCTTAGATGATCTTTAAACTTTCTCTCTAGTTAGGCCTTTTTATAAGTGGATCCGACACATTATCATTTGACTTTACATAGTCAATTCTGATAATTCCACTAGAGAGTAGTTTTATAACGGTATCATTTTTATGTCCTATATGACGAGACTTTCCGTTATACATCATGCTCCATGCCCTACCTATTGCATCTTGACTATCAAAGTGTACGCATATTAATGTCAATGGTTTGGGCTAAAAAAGAATATCTATCGAGAAATTCCGGAGTCTTTCAAATTATTCACCGACCTTATCTTGAGCACCTTGCTCAAAGATCATTATAGAGCTAGATATACATGTCTCTTTTGAAATATTTCCAACAGACTGCTCCTTTACCAAGAGTAAGTATATATCCACTCGTGGATTTTACTTCATTTGTCCGATGATCAAATTTGCATCACTATATCCTTTCAGTACTGTTAGATATTGTTATAATGCAAGGCATAGTTTAAAGTAATTTTTAAATACTCTAAAACTCTATTTATTGTAATCTAATGAGTTCGATTGGGATTACTTGTGAACCGACTCAGTTTATTAATAGCAAATACTATACCTGATCGCGCACAATTCATGATATACATCACACTTCGCAAAACTCTAGCACAATCCAATTGTGAGTCACTTTCGCTTTCACTCTTTTGAAATGTAAAACTCACATTTATTGGAGACTTGACAATATTGACATCCAAATATTTGAACTAGTCAAGTACTTTTTCAATGAAATGAGACCGTGAAAATGCTAAACATTATGGAGTTCTAACGATTCTTATACCTAAGATCGCATCAGCAACTCCCAAATTTTTCATTCCAAACTTCTTTCTAGCATATGTTTAGTAGCATTTATGTCATTAATGTCTCTATTAATGATCAACATACCACCAATATACAAACAAACAATGACCTTGTGATTTTAATGTGAACACATTTATCAGTTCCATTAATCTTAAATACATTTGCCAACATGGTTTGGTCAAATTTCTTATGTCATTGTTTGGGTGCTTGTTTTAGTCCACAATGTGACTTAACAAGTTCGCACACTTTCATTTACTTACAAGAACCATAAAACCCTCGGGTTGTTTCATGTAAATTTCTTCCTTCAATTTTCTGTTTAAGAAAAATGTTTCACATTCATTTAATGAATTTGGAGGTCATATATTACAACTAATAATATTAGCATCCAAATGGATATAATTCTAGTTACTGATGAGTATATATATCAACAAGATCAAAACCTTTTTTTTCTAAAGTCTTTGACACAAAGTATTGTTGCATATTTCTCAACAGTTCTATCGACTTCATTTTCCTTTTTAAGGATTCACTTTGAACCCAAAAGTTTATTTTCTTGAGGAAGATCAATCAACTTCTAATAGGATTGCTCAAGGTTACATCAATCTCACTATTGATACCATTTGTCCAAAAGGATTAGTCTACATAAGACACAAGAAATGTTATAAAATCATATTCGAAGGAAGTATATGTCCCTTGACATTTACTACACCTCTGAATCTCTTTATTAAGTACATTCTCCTTTTGTTCTTTCCAAGGTCGTTTAGACCTTTCACTAGACTACTCAAGTCTAATTTTACAGTCCACAGTCTTAGGTTATATTTCAATCCTTTTAGGAATAGGAACTTGGACTTTGGCTAGACAGCCCAACAATTTGAAATATTTCAAGTTGGATTTTCTTCCTTTTCATTTATCATATAGAATAGATTGTGTCCTAAACAAACAAAATTGCTTTTTTTTATGAAAAGACAATTTTTTTTGTTGTTCCCTTTTGCAGTAAGGATAGTTCCTCCACACAAGTTTTATGGTAAACCCGAACTTCTACAAATGCATCCATCATTTCTTTCAACGTTCATTTTTTTCTTTAGATTGATGTGAATAGGGCAGTAGTTTTATGGATAAATCCACTTTCCAAAAATATTTCTGCACAAGGAGATTCATACTCTCCATTCTTATCACTTCTTATCTTTTTTCCAACTGATTTTCAACTTCGATATTATATTGTCTAGACATTTCTATTGATTCATCCTTACCATTAAGAAAATAGACAGTCTTTTTTTTAATGCAATTGTTAATTAAAGTAACGAGATACTTTTTCCCACTACGAGATGGTATTGACTTCATATCACAAATGTCAGTGTAAATCAATTTTAAGGGATTAAAATTCGTTTCAACAGATTTATAAGATTGCTCAGCATACTTAGATTTCACATAAACTTGACATTTTTAATTGTTGCACTCAAAGTTAGACAAAACTTCTAAGTTGATCAGTTTTACTTACAAGGTTTTCTAATTGACATGCCCCAAATGTTCATGTCACAAACATTGACTCAAGCAAGTAACAACAAATAAAAACATTCAGTTCGAAAAGCTCTTTGCGAGGTAGCTTTTTCCTCACTGATATTTTGTTCCTATTTCTTACAATTTTGTGTGATACAAACATTGTTTAGAGTCATCGTCTTGTCAAATGTCCTTTTCAGAAGGACCTTTCCATAACTTTAAATTTTATTGTTATAGAACTAGCCATGCACAAAGTTTATCGGGTTATATAAAGGGAATATAGTCTAAATGTTACTTTTACAAAAACATAACAAATGACTATTCACCAATATTCATGTCTTATGCAAATACTTTTATTATAATAGACATATATTTTAATGAAAAATCACAATATTTTAAGTGACTTTTTTCATAAAAGAACACGATTATTTTGAACAAGTATATATATAATTTGGCTGTTTCATACTAGTCACACTATATACTAGTAATTGAGAAACTCAACAACCACAATACCAAATATTCTCCAAGAATTTTGTGGGTCGAACATAATACAAAACTATCCTTGAATTTCATATCTTTTGCTCCAAAGTTAAATTAGACACCAAGTCTAATCATAAGCAAAGAACCCCCACATTTTAAATGTGATCTCAAAAATATTTTTTTAGTATTTGAACAAATTTTCACATATTTTTCCAGACTCTCAAAATGTCATGGTAGTATGAAACCTCTTTTGAAAATATTATTCTACTAAAGAATTATATAGTTTCAATTCTCTTTGACAATCTTTACATAGTGTCAAAGTTCATTTCATAGAGGCACAAACACACCAACTCTAAGTCGCTGGTCTTTCTTGTGTATCACAAATATACATACCACTTAGTATTTAAAATACTAACAATAAAGACAAAATTTTGTATATTTTTTTCTATTTAACAATGAAGTTTATAAACATAAAAAGTACAACATTGTCTTATCATGTGAAATTTTCATATTCTTCAAAGCAATTGCAAAGTCTAATTTATTCAGAGTAGAAAACTACAAAAGTTTTTAGTCTACAACAATCAGACACAATCAAATTGACAGGGAGTACAAAACTACAAAAGTTTTTTTTTTAATTCCAAACAGAATAAAACATATTCTTAGATTATCACATAGAATTTTTTTTTTCATTTCAAATAGTCTTCCAACTGTAAAATTTTGACATACTATTTTATCAAACAAAAATATGCATGTCTCACTCTGCAAACTAGTGAATTTTAAAGGCAACACTATTTGGCAAGAAAAATTCATTCGAAAACCATAAGATTTGCAGAACTTTTTCCAAAGGCATAAAAGAATAAATATCAAAATTGTCAACCTTTAGAAACTGTTTTCCTCCTTAAATGAATAATAAGAAGGTTACATCTTTAATTGGAATACCAAAAAAAAAATCTGTTACATTCTCACTTCGACCTTCTAAACAAAGCAATGAATTATGGAGAAGTAACGCATTTATCTTCTACTTCCATGATCAGATTCTCTCAATCGTAGAATACAAAAAATAACTAAAAGTATAATAATTTCCTTAAAATTGTTGTTGATTTTATATTCCTAAGATACTTAGAACAAAACTTTGAAGAACATAATAATACACAACAAAGTTTACGAATATTTTCACAACTAGAAAATTAAAAGTAGTAGAGAAACTAGATCAGAAACAGATTAAAAAATATACGAAATATTTTTCTTAAAGAAGAATTGTTGTCAATCTGTGTTTAAAGAATCTTACTGATTCTAACAAACATTGCAGAAACACGAAGTAACCAAAGTTTAATAAACCATTGAAGAACAGAAGAACATAAATTAATTTACAAATCTAAAATCTGTAACACATACAAGAATTTTCAAAAACAGAAAGAATACCAAGCCTACTGAATGCACAGTGTCTCCTCAAGGAAATTATTCCCCTCTAGTATCCGATGTTTTATTTGGAATATGTCCTTCCAAGATAGAATGATCTCAATCACCAGTGTATTGATACCCAAAAGACTGGTGCAGCGAGCCACTCAACGGCAGTAAAGTACACTTAGAATACTAGATTTAGAAATAGTAGAAGAAGTCCAGAAATTCTATTATTATAATGAGAGGAAATCTCTCAGTTAATATAAAACAAAGGGTAGTGCGAAAAGGTTCTTATTGTCCTTACCGGAAAGGTCACAAACCTTTGGAAAAGTCACAATCTTTCGGAAAGGTCGTCACCTTTCATAAAAGTCACAACTTTCATAAAAGTCACAACTTTTCATAAAGGTCGCAACTTTTCATAAAGTCACAACTTTTCATTAAAGTCGCAACCTTCCATAAAAGTCACAACTATTCATAAAAGTCGCAACTCTTCATTTTCCATTCACACATTCAAAACCCAACAATCCCCCGCATGAATGGGGAATGACTCCAAGACAAAAAAACGGACAAGTATGTGTACTTTACAAGCAAGAATAAATTGCATCTGGATAAGTAGGTTTCTCCTTGGACTTTCCGTAGTGAACATATGTCGGATATACTCGATAAATCGATAGATGCGATATCTTTGAACCGTCGAGCTTTGGTGAATTCCTAGAAAATCATATGTCACACAATTAACCCTTTACCGTTTATGGTTCTTACGGTTGTGTTCGTTATAGCCATGAACACCTCTTGGTTTCATGAGTGTATAGAGAGATGGGCTTTTGACAATCATCCTCTTTGAAGCGGCTTACACTTCACACTCACATAGGTGATTTCTAACAGTGTTATCGCGTAGATACACTATTTGGTCAACTCAGCCAAACTTAGCAAATCATTAAAGCCATTTAGCTTTATTAACTCATTAACAAGACTTAATGTTGTATCCTTGTCCCTGAGCATTGTCTTCATCATGAGAATGGATTGAGTTTGTTGACAATGCCGAATCGTCAGTCACAACTTTGTTTTTCTCCTTGAATCTAGCTTTTGGGATCTCCAGTCTGCTAGATAGAGTTACCGCCATGATGAATTGTCTTAAGCCATAAATCCATTCCCTTAGATGATATTTAAATTTTTCCTCTAGTTAGGCTTTTTTATAAGTGGATCCGACACATCATTCTTTGACTTTACATAGTCAATTCTGATAATTCCACTAGAGAGTAGTTTTCTAACGGTATCATTTTTATGTCCTATATGACGAGACTTTCCATTATACATCATGCTCCATGCCCTACCTATTGCATCTTGACTATCAAAGTGTATGCATATTAATGACAATGGTTTGGGCCAAAAAAGAATATCTATCAAGAAATTCTGGAGTCTTTCAACTTATTCACCGACCTTATCTTGAGCACCTAGCTCAAAGATCATTATAGAGCTAGAGATACATGTCTCTTTTGAAATATTTCCAAGAGACTGCTCCTCTACCAAGAGTAAATATATATCCACTCGTGGATTTTACATCATTTGTCAAGTGAACAAATTTGCATAACTATATCCTTTCAATACTGTTGGATATTGTTATAATGCAAGGCACATTTTAAAGTACTTTTTAAATACTCCAAAACTCTATTTATTGTCATCAAATGAGTTTGATTGGGATTACTTGTGAACCGATTCATTTTATTAATAGCAAATACTATACATGATCGCGCACACTTCATGATATACATCACACTTCCCAATACTCTAGCACAATCCAATTATGAGTCACTTTCGCTTACACTCTTTTGAAATGCAAAACTCACATTTATTGGAGACTTGACATATTGACATCCAAATATTTGAACTAGTCAAGTACTTTTTCAATGAAATGAGACCGTGAAAATGCTAAACATTATGGAGTTCTAACGATTCTTATACCTAAGATCGCATCAGCAACTCCCAAATTTTTCATTCCAAACTTTCTTTCTAGCATATGTTTAGTAGCATTTATGTCATTAGTGCCTCTATTAATGATCAACATATCACCAATATACAAACAAACAATGACCTTGTGATTTTAATGTGAACACATTTATCAGTTCCATTAATCTTAAATACATTTGCAAACATGGTTTGGTCAAATTTCTTATGTCATTGTTTGGGTGCTTGTTTTAGTCCATAATGTGACTTAACAAGTTCGCACACTTTCTTTTATTTACAGGAACCATAAAACCCTCGGGTTGTTTCATGTAAATTTCTTCCTCCTATTTTCCGTTTAAGAGAAATGTTTCACATTCATTTGATGAATTTGGAGGTCATTAATCACAACTAGTAATATTAGCATCCGAATGGATATAATTCTAGTTACTTATGAGTATATATATTAACAAGATCAAAACATTGTTTTTTTTTCTAAAGTCTTTGACACAAAGTTTTGTTGTATATTTGTCAGCAGTTCTATCGACTTCATTTTCCTTTTTAAGGATTCACTTTGAACCCAAAAGTTTATTTTCTTGAGGAAGATCAATCAACTTCCAATAGGATTTCTCAAGGTTACATCAATCTCACAATTGATACCATTTGTCCAAAAGGATGAGTCTACATAAGACACAAGAATGTTACAGAATCATATTCGAATGAAGTATACATTTACTACACTTCTGAAACTCTTTATTAAGTACATTCTCATTTTGTTCTTTCTAGGTCGTTTAGACCTTTCACTAGACTACTCAAGTCCAATTTTACAGTCCACAGTCTCAGGTTCTATTTCAATCCTTTTAGAAATAGGAACTTGGACTTTGGCTAGACAGTCCCACAATTTGAAATATTTCAAGTTGGATTTCCTTCCTTTCCATTTCTCATATGGAATAGATTGTGTCCTTGACACGACCGTAATCTAGACCCCAGACGAGACCGGCGTCGTTGACCTCTCAGAGGTCGAAGACAAGCCTACTTACTTTATTCATATTCTCTTAGGCTAATTTTAGCGGAAAATTTGAAACTTTTTGCTCCTTAACATATTTGTCAAACATTCTTAACAATTCATAATAGTTCACCATCAACCATCTAACATTAAGAGATAAGCAACTGAAAGAAATAGATCAATAAGTATTAAGTGTATAATTGCCAAAATGGCACCAATACAAGGTCTGAATAAAAACAGGAAAGAAACGCTAGTGGAACATGCTCCACTAGCTCAACTCTAAAACTAAGCTAGGATGTAAAATAGTAGAATCCTCAAAAGCGTGAGGACCTACCAAACTCCGGATGAATGTTGACGTCCGGATAGCTACAACAATGATTTTGTAGCTTTATCGCCACCTATGCCTGCACCTAAAATAGTATAGATGTATAGGGTTAGTACACACTTGTAATAAGCATGGGTATATGCAAGCACACACCACGGACATGCATGAGAAAGAATAGCTCTTTCCTAACAACATGATTTTGGAAGTCAAGTCAACGGACTTGCAAAATAGAGATTAGGAAAGTTAGTGAACTTTCCAAATTTGGATTAGGAAAGTCATGCCATGAGAGTAACATGCATCATCATACTTATCATATTGCACACAGCACATAACATCTTACACATAGCACATATCATATAGCATACATCACATAACATCTTTTATAACATTCATTCATATGCCATGAGACCTTGGAATCATGGACTTGTCATTAAGACTTTCCAATATGAGGGCTCAACATATGGGACCTCAACTAGGGAGTCTTCATTAGCAAACACAGAGTCTGCTTCATTCATTCATACGTACTTCATATTATTTCATTCATAGGCCAGTGTGAACACCAGCTATACCTAGGGTGTAGTTTAAGACTTTCATCGGGTTTGCTGTACAATGATCAAGAATAACCTAGTGTTATTACTTGAGTCTAGCTCACCTCTTGATTATCCTATCCTAACACCTTTGGTACCATTCATTTCATTATGTGCATCATTTGAGGCTGGCTCCATTCATTCATTGGGAACTTTAACTTTAACCAACATAGATCATGTGAGCATCATGAAATCCAGTGTCTCCCCCACACCAAAAAGAGGTGGAATCACCGGCCAAGGTGACCCAAAAACATGCTAGCGTATATGGGAATTTAACCCCGCCAGATCCCTATATTGGCAGTATAGGTTCGAAGACTAGGAGATATAAGGAGACCCATACCCGGCAAGCCGGACAGTCTCATCTCATGAGAGTTACGTGAACCTCCGCCCTTCCCAAAAGAAGGCATCACCGCTCATAGCTAGCCTATCGGTGCTCAGTATAAAGTTCCATTACGTTTAACTCGTACGTCTCGGAAGTTGACTTCTAGTATGAGGACAATATAGCTCATTAGATGATTTCTCATCTCATCATTAGTATTAAGTGTATTAAGCTCAATACTTTCATTAGAGTGTTCATATATAACTGGTCTCTTTATTATCTTACACTCTCATTGGTGAGTACGTATTTATAACATTTATTTAGGCTCATTTGAGATTTCTCTCATCATATTCATTAGCCTCATATCATGTTGTCACCACATTCTTCATTATTGGCACCTTTGCTTTTCATAGTTACTCACCTCTTATTACGTGAATGTTTATTTCCTCATATGCCAATGCACTTGGCCTTTTAGTGTGTCTTACACTCATATTTAACCCTTCTAGGGTTCGTCATTTCATTACATAGATCTTAGGTTCACTTACTTTTGAACGTATGTTAGACATATGTGTCTATACATATAATCCATGGGGCTTCATTCATAATTCGTTAAGTGATTCTTAGTTTCCTAAGATTATGTAGTACAAGACATATGTATCTTGTATATATGCCAAGATCTTAATTTTTTATCTAAACACATCATTCATGCAAAAATCTAGCAGCACAACATACCCATCCTACAAATTCGTTTGGGAGCTAAGGACAAGGACATACGAAGGGGGAACAACCTTAGTTTCAAGAGTTTAAGAAACGTTCGAAAGAAAGTACTCTTGGAGAAAGAATTCCATGAGAGAAACCCATACCTTTGGACGTTATTTAAGTGTGAAGCTGCTTCCCGGAAACTCCTCCAAACCACACCCAATTCACTACAACGTACACCCTACTCGACGAACCTCTCTTAGCCTTGACGTTTTGATTACTTTGTCTTTTACTTAAAAATTCTTGTGAGTTCTTCAAGTGTGAAGAACTCTTGATGAATTGTTTTCTGGTTTTTGATGTGTTTGGCAGAATAACGTGAGAGAGAGGTTGAGAACGTGAGAGAGAGTTGTGAAACGTGAGGGAGAGAGTTATTAGGATTTAGGAGACTAAATTCAAGACTTAGTCAAAATAGGATTTAATTAACTTAATAAAAATCTGATTTTTTTTTCTTTTTATTAAATCAGCTAATAAATATTAATTAATTAAATTAATTTATCAACCTTAAATAAAAGCATTTTAAATCATTGCTTCCACCTAGGTTCGAACCCGGGTGGAGCAAGACTCTACTAGAAGAGCTCAATTTTGGCTCTCTCTCCCAAAATTGCCCCTCCATCTTATTAAATAATTAATTAATTATATATATTTAGAGTAATTACAATATTACCCTTAGCCTAGTAAAAGACCATTTTACCCCTAGACCCTCAAAACTTAAGATTTCTTCTTTTAAGTCCGGTAAAGACTCCTTCGATTAAATCTTAGTTTTCGAGAGCCTTACATGGTTGGTCCCAACCTTTCAAAGCTCAAATAACTCCCCAAGTTAGTTGACTTGGTCGTAGTAAGGGTTCTAAGTTCTGGTTCTACTCGTATCAATCCGTGTGAACCTTGGTTTAATCGCAAGCATTCTTGACACCGTTAGTCTTGATCCTATTCATTTTTAGGGTTGTTACATTATCCCCCCCTTAGAAACATTCGTCCCCGAATAACACTACCACTTCACATCGTAATGCCAATCAGATTATAATAAAATCACTATACAGAGTCAATCAATAGCAACAAAATACGGAGAGATAAGGAAACATAGGTTTAAGAGTAGGATGTCTAACCTCAAAAGCTGAAAAAGGTGAGGGTAGCGGGCTCTCATGTCAGCCTCAGCCTCCCACATAACACCCTCAACAAGATGATTTCTCCACAATACCTTCACTGTGGCAATCTCCTTGTTCCTCAGCCGCTTGACCTGTCTGTCTAAGATCACAACAGGTACCTCCTCATAAGACAAGTCTTCACCAACCCCCAAACCTTCAACAGGTAAGATTGATGTTGGATCACCTAGTCACCTCTTCAACATAGAGACATGAAAGACTGGATGAACAGAAGCTAGCTCCGCAGGCAATGCTAACTCATAGGCCACCTCACCCACACGCTGTAGAATCTCATATGGCCCCACATACCTCGGACTCAGCTTCCCTTTTCTACCAAATCTCATCACCCCTTTCATAGGTGATATTTTTAAGTTAACCTGGTCACCAACATCAAACTCTAAGGGCCATTTTCTGTTATCAGCATATGACTTCTGCCGACTGTAAGCAGTAGTCAACCTGCCCCTAATCACTCTGACCTTCTCTAAGGCCTCATGAATGATCTCCGAACCCAAAATGGATGACTTTCCAACCTCGAACCACCCAACTGGAGATCTACACCTCCTACCATACAGTGCCTCAAACGGTGCCATTCCAATGCTGGAGTGATAGCTATTATTATACGAGAACTCTATCAAAGGCAAATGGTCATCCCAGTTACCTCTGAAGTCAATCACACACGCTCTCAACATGTCCTCCAATGTCTGAATGGTGCGCTCCACCTGCCCATCTGTCTGTGGATGAAAGGCAGTGCTAAGATTTACTTGCGTGCCCAAACTCTTCTGGAAAGATCTCCAGAAATGTGAAGTAAAATGAGCTCCTCTATCTGAAATAATAGACGAGGGAATCCCATGCCATCTCACAAGCTCATCAATGTAGAGTCTCGTGTAATCCTAGGCTCTGTAAGTAGACTTCACAGGGATAAAGTGGGCAGACTTAGTCAATCTGTCCACAATAACCCATATGGAGTCATGCTGCCTCCTAGTCCTCGGAAGACCAACCACGAAGTCCATATTAATGGCCTCCCACTTCCAAGTCGGAACCTCAATAATCTGAGTCAGACCACCAGGCTTAAGATGCTCTGCCTTAACCTGCTGACAATTAGGACACTTGGCCACATATTCTGCAATGTCCTTCTTCATGCCATCCCACCAATAAATCTGCTTAAGATCATGATACATCTTGGTGGAACCTGGATGTGTGGAAAATCTTGAACCATGGGCCTCTGCAACAATCCTGGTCCGCAAATCATCCACATCTGGCACACACAGCCTGTCCTGATACCTAAGTATGCCATCACCTCCCAAAGCGAAAGACTCATTCATCTTCATCAGCACCGAGTCCTTCAGCTCCATCAACACATGATCTAGATGCTGACCCTGCTTGACTTCAACTACCAAGGATGATTCAAAACTAGGATGAACTGAAACACCCCCACTAGTAGAGTCAACCAAACGCACACCCAGTCTGGCCAGTCTATGTACATCTTTCACCAGCTCCTTCTTCTCATCCTCAACGTGGGCTGTACTTCCCATGCTCATCCTGCTCAAAGCATCAGCTACAACATTAACCTTACCTGGATGGTAGTGCACATTCATGTCATAATCCTTCAACAGCTCTAACCATCTCCGCTGACGTAGATTCAACTCCCTCTGTGTGAACACGTACTAGAGACTCTTATGGTCTGTGAACACGTCCACATGAACTCCATACAGATAATGCCTCCACAGCTTCAGTGCAAACACCGCAGCTGCCAACCCCAGGTCATGAGTGGGATAATTCTTCTCGTGAACCTTGAGCTGTCTGGACGCATAGGCTATCACCTTACCAACCTGCATAAGAACACAACCCAAACCAACCCTAGATGCATCACAATAAACAGTGTAATTCTCACCACACTTAGGCAAAGTAAGCACCGGGGCTGAAGTGAGTCTGTCCTTGAGCTCCTGGAAACTCTTCTCACAAGTCTCCGTCCATTCAAACTTGGCTTTCTTCTTAGTCAAAGCTGTCAATGGGGCAGCAATGGAAGAAAAGCCCTCCACAAACCTGCGGTAGTAACCAGCCAATCCCAAAAAGCTACGGATGTCAGTGGGAGTAAGAGGCTTTGTCCAGTTCTTCACAGCCTCAGTCTTCCTAGGATCCACCTCCATGCCCTGATCGGACACAACATGACCCAGGAAGGTCACTGACCTCAGTCAGAATTCACATTTGCTGAATTAAGCATACAACTGATGCTGTCTAAGTACCTGCAAGGTTAGTCTCAAATGCTGTTCATGCTCTTTCTTGGTCTTAGAGTAGATGAGAATGTCATCAATGAATGCTATGATGAAAGAGTCAGGGTATTCACGGAAGACCCTGTTCATGAGATCCATAAATGCAGCAGGTGCATTCGTGAGACCAAATGACATGACTAGAAACTCATAGTGACCATAGCGGTTACGAAAGGCTGTCTTTGGGATATCTCCATCCCTAACCCTAAGCTGATGATACCCTGAACGAAGATCAATCTTAGAGAAGAAACTAGACCCTTGGAGTTGATCGAACAAATCATCTATTCTTGGGAGTGGATACTTATTCTTTATAGTGACTTTGTTGAGATGCCGATAATCGATACACATTCTAAGGGTTCCATCTTTCTTCTTTACAAACAACACTGGAGCGCCCCAAGGGGATATGCTCGGCTGAATGAAACCCTTGTCAGTGAGATCTTTTAACTGCAGCTTCAACTCTTTGAGTTTAGTGGAGCCATTCTGTAAGAAGGAATTGAGATTGG
Source organism: Solanum lycopersicoides (assembly GCA_022817965.1). Taxonomy (NCBI): domain Eukaryota; kingdom Viridiplantae; phylum Streptophyta; class Magnoliopsida; order Solanales; family Solanaceae; genus Solanum; species Solanum lycopersicoides. Next base: position 43,370,785 of record CM040627.1, read on the forward strand.
TTTAGTATCGGGTTCTAAATCGATACCAAATTCAATCTCTCGAAGGGGAGGGACTCCTGTCAAATCATCAGGAAACACATCTAAGAACTCATTCACTACAGGCACTGAGTCTATGGAAGGAATATCATGATCTAAATCGTTAACACTCACAAGATGACACAATAACCCCTTGGACATCATTTTATTGGCCTTAAGGTTAGAAATCAAGGGATTAGGACGACTCGAATTGTACCTCTCCCAGACTAACTCTTCTTCATTAGGAAAGCGAAATCTCACAACTCTACTACGACAGTCCAAGCAAGAATAACACCTGTGAAGCCAATCCATGCCAAGAATAACATCAAAATCATGCATGGGTAACTCAACCAAGTTTGCACACATACTTTTACCACTCACAACTATTGGTCAATTCTTGTATACTCTATCAGTTCTTACATTCTCTCCTAAAGGTGTACTAACCACTATAGGATCATGCAGAACTTCAGGCAATATCTCAAAAGTAAGAGAAAGCAGAGGAGTTACAAAGGAAAGTGTAGACCCTGGATCAAGTAAAGCATAAACAGAAGTTGAGAACACTTGCAGCATACCTGTGACCACATCAACGGACTTCTCCTGCTCCTCCCTGCCCTTCAGGGCATAGAACCTGTTCCTCTTAGGAGGCTCGGCTGCTGCTGCACCCTGTGGATTTGGCCTAGGCTGAGCATTACCTCCAGCCTGACCTCTGTTCTGTGGACAGTCTCTGACCATGTGTCCACTCTTACCACAACCGAAGCAGGCATTAGTGCCCTGTCTGCACTCTCCACTGTGAGCTCGGCCACACTTAGCACAATTCTTCTTAGGACGCTGCATCTCACCTCCATTGCCCTTCTTGGGCTCAGGTCTGCCTCCTCTAGGTGTAGCACTCCTCTGAGGATTAGAATTCCCAGAACTCTGTTGCCCCTTTAACCTTGGCTGCTCACGGACGCCAAAGTTGTTCCTGTGGCCTCCATGACTGGGACCTGCCTGATCTTGAGGCCTAGGCCTCCTAGCATCACGAACACTCTCTTTCTGCGCTGTCCTCTACCTGCTGGACATGCACCATCAACCTGGAAAGATCCATATTATCATGGAGCATCGCAGATCGACACTCCTCCTCCAGGTTCCATTGATTCCTGTGAGGAACCTGCTCATCTCATCCCTGCTGTTAGAAACCAGGGAAGTAGCATACCTGGATGATTTCAACAAAGTTCAGTATTCTCCTCATTCTTGCTATTAAATACTAGGGAAAATAACATACCTTGACAGCTTAACAAACTTCAGGGAATACTCCCTGACTGTCATAGAGCCTTGTTTAAGGTTGATGAATTCCTCAACCTTGGCCTCCCTCATCTCCCTGGGGAAGAATCTCTCCAGAAATGTGTCTTGAACAGCTCCCATGTGACTGCACTCCACCTAAGACACGGCTATCTTGCCACATCTTGCACCAAGTCTGTGCAACATCTTGAGCTGATAGGAAGCCAGCTCAGCCTTCTCAATATCAGTGGCCCCCATAGCCACCAGGATCTTATGCACCTCATCCACAAACTCCTGGGGATCCTCTGCAGTCCTAGACCCTGTGAAAATAGGAGATTCATCCTCGTGAAATCCCTCAGCCTGTCAGCCATGCTACGAACCGGTGGGTTCTCCCTCTGAACATCCTGCCGGTTGACCTGGGCAGTCATAGCCTGGCCTGCATAGTAATGGCCTGTGCCATCTGGGCCAGAGATTCCCTCACCTCAGCATCAGTCAACCCAGCTGGGTTAACTGGCACAACCACTTCTTGAGCTGGAGCCTGGGTGGAACTCGGTTCCCCAGCAGCTGCTCCTCTCTCCTCTGACCAATAGCCCTCCTAGGGTTCATTCTCTGAAAACAACAAAAATTGATGTTAGATACGCTCATAACACCAAGAAATCAGACATTCGAAAAACACGATAAGATCAGAAGAAGGGAAATTTTCCTACGCATCATGCAGTCTCTAATTCAGGATAGTGGTGCACTTCACTACCATGACTTAGAAACTACTCAATGTGGTTGATGTGAACTTATTATTTTCGTAATTTAACCTAGGCTCTGATACAACTTTGTCTCGACGAATCTAGATCCCAGACGAGACCGGCGTCGTTGACCTCTCAGAGGTCGCAGACAAGCCTACTTACGTTATTCATACTTCACTTAGGTTAATTTTAGCGGAAAATTTGAAACTTTTTGCTCCTTAAATATTTGTCAAACATTCTTAACATTTCATAATAGTTCACCATCAACCATCTAACATTAAGAGATAAGCAACTGAAAGAAATAGATCAATAAGTATTAAGTGTATAATTGCCAAAATGGCACCAATACAAGTCTGAATAAAAACAGGAAAGAAACGCTAGTGGAACATGCTCCACTAGCTCAACTCTAAAACTAAGCTAGAATGTAAAACAGTAGCATCCTCGAAAGCATGAGGACCTACCAAACTCCGGATGAATGCTGACGTCCGGATAGCTGCAACAATGATCATGTAGCTCTATCGCCCACCTGTGCCTGCACCTAAAATAGTATAGATGTATAGGGTTAGTACACACTTGTACTAAGTATGGGTATATGCAAGCACACACCACAGACATGCATGAGAAAGAATAGCTCTTTCCTAACAACATGATTTTGGAAGTCAAGTCAGTGGACTTGCCAAATTGAGACTAGGAAAGTTAGTGAACTTTCCAAATTTGATTAGGAAAGTCATGCCATGAGAGTAACATGCATCATCATACTTATCGTATTGCACACAACACATAACATCTTATACATAGCACATATCATATAGCATACATCACATAACATCTTTTATCATTCATTCATATGCATGAGACCTTGGAATCATGGACTTGCATTAAGACTTTCCAAAATGAGGGCTCAACATATGGGACCTCAACTAGGGAGTCTTCATTAGCAAACACAGAGTCTGCTTCATTCATTCATACGTACTTCATTTAATTTCATTCATAGGCCAGTGTGAACACCAGCTATACCTAGGGTGTAGTTTAAGACTTTCATCGGGTTTGCTGTGCAATGATCAAGAATAACCTAGTGTTATTACTTGAGTCTAGCACACCTCTTGATTATCCTATCCTAACACCTTTGGTACCATTCATTTCATTATGTGCTATTCATTCATTGGGAACTTTAACTTTAACCGACATAGATCATGTGAGCATCATGAAATCCAGTGTCTCCCCCACACCTAAAAAGGTGGAATCACCGGCCAAAGTGACCCTAACATGCTAGCGTACATGGGAATTTAACCCCGCAGATCCCTATATTGGCAGTATAGGTTCGAAGACTAGGAGATATAAGGAGACCCATACCCGGCAAGCCGGACAGTCTCATCTCATGAGAGTTACGTGAACCTCCGCCCTTCCCAAAAGAAGGCATCACCGCTCATAGCTAGCCTATCGGTGCTCAGTATAAAGTTCCATTACGTTCAACTCATACGTCTCGGAAGTGTTGACTTCTAGTATGATGACAGTGTAGCTCATTAGATGATTTCTCATCTCATCATTAGTATTAAGTGTATTAAGCTCAATACTTTCATTAGAGTGTTCATAGAGACTGGTCTCTTCATTATCTTACACTCTCATTGGTCAGTACGTATTGGTAACATTTATTTAGGCTCATTTGAGATTGCTCTCATCATATTCATTAGCCTCATATCATGTTGTCACCACATTCTTCATTATTGCACCTTTGCTTTTCATAGTTACTCACCTCTTATTACGTGAATTTTCCTTTCCTCATATGCCAATGCACTTGGCCTTTAGTGTGTCTTACACTCATATTTAACCCTTCTAGGGTTCGTCATTTCATTACATACATCTTAGGTTCACTTACTTTTGAACGTATGTTAGACATATGTGTCTATACATACAAGCCATGGGGCTTCATTCATAATTCGTTAAGTGATTCTTACTTTCCTAAGATTATGTAGTACAAGACTTATGTATCTTTATATATGTCAAGATCTTAATTTTTGATCTAAGTAGATGGCATTATTTTGGATATTTTACTCACGTATGACTTATGCATCAATACGGAATTTTGGGCAAGGGAACCCAAATCTTGAATCACTTGGATATCATTTATATTTTTTATTAATTTTATTTCTAATATTCATAACATTAGACTCTAAATTAAATCTAACATTTATATTGAAGGATAAATTTTCTATTTTAATTTCACTCTTAATTAACCAAAGGGTTGGGGGTTCGAGCCCCACAACCTCTTTGATTTTAATTTAATTAACTTCATGCATGGGGAGGTTGTGGGTTCGAACCCCCACAGCCCCTTATTTTTGTATTAAATTCGCTGAGGAGGCTGTGAGGTGTGGTTCGAACCCCCACAGCCCCTCTATTTTTATTTCAATTAAAAGGGCGAGTGACAGTGAGGTTGTGGGATCGAATCCCCACAGCCTCACTTTATTTTCCCCTATCCTCAACACTTTGGTACCATTCATTCATTATGTGCATCATTTGAGCTGGCTCCATTCATTCATTGGGAACTTTAACTTTAACCAACATAGATCATGTGAGCATCATGAAATCCCAGTGTCTCCCCCACACCAAAAAGAGGTGGAATCACCGCCAAGGTGACCCAAAAACACGCTATCGTATATGGGAATTTAACCCGCCAGATCCCTATATTGGCAGTATAGGTTGAAGACTAGGAGAATAAGGAGACCCATACCCGGCAAGCCGGACAGTCTCATCTCATGAGAGTTACGTGAAACCTCGCCCTTCCAAAAGAAGGCATCACCGCTCATAGCTAGCCTATCGGTGCTCAGTATAAAGTTCCATTACGTTTAACTCGTACGCTCGGAAGTTGACTTCTAGTATGAGGACAATATAGCTCATTAGATGATTTCTCATCTCATCATTGATTACGTGTATTAAGCTCAATTTTCATTAGAGTGTTCATATAATATGGTCTCTTTATTATCTTACACTCTCATTGGTGAGTACGTATTTATAACATTTATTTAGGCTCATTTGAGTTTCTTCAATCAATATTCATTAGCCTCATATTTCATGTTGTCAACCACATCTTCATTATTGGCACCCTTCTTCAGAGTTACTCACCTCTTTATTCGTGAATGTTTATTTCCTCTATCAATGCACTTGGCCTTTTAGTGTGTCTTACACTCATATTTAACCCTTGCTAGGTTCGTCATTTCATACATAATCTTAGGTTCACTTACTTTTGAACGTATGTTAGACATATGTGTCTATACATATAATTCCATGGGCTTCATTCATATTCGTTAAGTGATTCTTAGTTTCCTAAGATTAGTAGTACAAGACTTATGTATCTTGTATATATGCCAAGATCTTAATTTTTGATCTAAACACATCATTCATGCAAAATCTAGCAGCACAACATACCCATCCTACAAATTCGTTGGGAGCTAAGGACAAGGACATACGAAGGGAACAACCTTAGTTTCAAGAGTTTAAGAAACGTTCGAAAGAAAGTACTCTTGGAGAAAGAATTCCATGAGAGAAACCCATACCTTTGGACGTTATTTAAGTGTGACAGCTGCTGCCGGAAACTCCTCCAAACCACACCCAATTCACTCAACGTACACCCTACTCGACGAACCTCTCTTAGCCTTGACGTTTTGATTACTTTGTCTTTTACTTAAAAATTCTTGTGAGTTCTTCAAGTGTGAAGAACTCTTGATGATTGTTTTCTGGTTTTTGATGGTGTTGGCAGAATAACGTGAGAGAGAGGTTGAGAACGTGAGAGAGAGTTGTGAAACGTGAGGGAGAGAGTTATTAGGATTTAGGAGACTAAATTCAAGACTTAGTCAAAATAGGATTAATTAACTTAAATAAAATCTGATTTTTTTTCTTTTTATTAAATCAGCTAAATAAATATTAATTAATTAAAATTAATTTATCAACCTTAAATAAAAGCATTTTAAATCATTGCTTCCACCTAGGTTCGAACCCGGGTGGGCAAGACTCTCTACTGAAGAGCTCAATTTCGGCTCTCTCCCCAAAATTGCCCCTCCATCTTATTAAATAATTAATTAATTATATATATTTAGAGTAATACAATATTACCCTTAGCCTAGTAAAAGACCATTTACCCCTAGACCCTCAAACTTAAGATTTCTCTTTTAAGTCCGGTAAAGACTCCTTCGATTAAATCTTAGTTTTCGAGAGCCTTACATGGTTGGTCCCAACCTTTCAAAGCTCAAATAACTCCCCAAGTTAGTTGACTTGGTCGTAGTAAGGGTTCTAAGTTCTGTTCTACTCGTATCAATCCGTGTGAACCTTGGTTAATCGCAAGCATCTTGACACCGTTAGTCTTGATCCTATTCATTTTTAGGTTGTTACATTATCCCCCTTAGAAACATTCGTCCCCGAATAACACTACATTCACATCGTAATGCCAATCAGATTATTAAAAACTATACAGAGTCAATCAATAGCAACAAAATACGGAGAGATAAGGAAACATAGGTTTAGAGTAGATGTCTAACCTCAAAAGCTGAAAAAGGTGAGGGTAGCGGGCTCTCATGTCAGCCTCAGCCTCCCACATAACACCCTCAACAAGATGATTCTCCACAATACCTTCACTGTGGCAATCTCCTTGTTCCTCAGACCGCTTGACCTGTCTGTCTAAGATCACAACAGGTACCTCCTATAAGACAAGTCTTCACCAACCCCAAACCTTCAACAGGTAAGATTGATGTTGGATCACCTAGTCACCTCTTCAACATAGAGACATGAAGACTGGATGAACAGAAGCTAGCTCCGCAGGCAATGCTAACTCATAGGCCACCTCACCCACACGCTGTAGAATCTCAATATGGCCCACATACCTCGGACTCAGCTTTCCTTTTCTACCAAATCTCATCACCCCTTTCATAGGTGATATTTTTAAGTTAACCTGGTCACCAACATCAAACTCTAAGGGCCATTTTCTGTATCAGCATATGACTTCTGGCCGACTGTAAGCAGTAGTCAACCTGCCCCTAATCACTCTGACCTTCTCTAAGGCCTCATGAATGATCTCCGAACCCAAATGGATGATTTCCACCTCGAACCACCCAACTGGAGATCTACACCTCCTACCATACAGTGCCTCAAACGGTGCCATTCCAAATGTGAGTATAGCTATTATTATACGAGAACTCTATCAAAGGCAAATGGTCATCCAGTTACTCTGAAGTCAATCAACAACGCTCCAACGCCTCCAATGTCTGAATGGTGCGCTCCACCTGCCCATCTGTCTGTGGATGAAGGCAGTGCTAAGATTTACTTGCGTGCCCAAACTCTTCTGGAAAGATCTCCAGAAAATGTGAAGTAAAATGAGCTCCTCTCTCTGAAATAATAGACGAGGGAATCTCATCCCATCTCACAAGCTCATCAATGTAGAGTCTCGTGTAATCCTAGGCCTGTAAGTAGACTTCCAAGGGATAAAGTGGCAGACTTAGTCAATCTGTCCACAATAACCATATGGAGTCATGCTGCCTCTAGTCCGGAAGACCAACCACGAAGTCCATATTAATGGCCTCCCACTTCCAAAGTCGGAACCTCAATAATCTGAGTCAGACCACCAGGCTTAAGATGCTCTGCCTTAACTGCTGACAATTAGACACTTGCCACATATTCTGCAATGTCCTTCTTCATGCCATCCCACCAATAAATCTGCTTAAGATCATGATACATCTTGGTGGAACCTGGATGTGTGGAATATCTTGAACCATGGGCCTCTGCAACAATCCTGGTCGCAAATCATCCACATCTGGCACACACAGCCTGTCCTGATACCTAAGTATGCCATCACCTCCCAAAGCGAAGACTCATTCTCTTCATCAGCACCGAGTCCTTCAGCTCCATCAACACATGATCTAGATGCTGACCCTGCTTGACTTCAACTACCAAGGATGATTCAAAACTAGGATGAACTGAAACACCCCCACTAGTAGAGTCAACCAAACGCACACCCAGTCTGGCCAGTCTATGTACATCTTTCACCAGCTCCTTCTTCTCATCCTCAACGTGGGTTGTACTTCCCATGCTCATCCTGCTCAAAGCAATCAGCTACAACATTAACCTTACCTGGATGGTAGTGCACATTCATGTCATAATCCTTCAACAGCTCTAACCATCTCCGCTGACGTAGATTCAACTCCCTGTGTGAACACGTACTAGAGACTCTTATGGTCTGTGAACACGTCCACATGAACTCCATACAGATAATGCCTCCACAGCTTCAGTGCAAACACCGCAGCTGCCAACCCCAGGTCATGAGTGGGATAATTCTTCTCGTGAACCTTGAGCTGTCTGGACGCATAGGCTATCACCTTACCAACCTGCATAAGAACACAACCCAAACCAACCTAGATGCATCACAATAAACAGTGTATTCTCACCACACTTAGGCAAAGTAAGCACGGGGCTGAAGTGAGTCTGTCCTTGAGCTCCTGGAAACTCTTCTCACAAGTCTCCGTCCATTCAAACTTGGCTTTCTCTTAGTCAAAGTGTCAATGGGGCAGCAATGGAAGAAAAGCCCTCCACAAACCTGGGTAGTAACCAGCCAATCCCAAAAAGCTACGGATGTCAGTGGGAAGTAAGAGGCTTTGTCCAGTTCTTCACAGCCTCAGTCTTCCTAGGATCCACCTCCATGCCCTGATCGGACACAACATGACCCAGGAAGGTCACTGACCTCAGTCAGAATTCACATTTGCGAATTAAGCATACAACTGATGCTGTCTAAGTACTGCAAGGTTAGTCTCAAATGCTGTCATGCTCTTTCTTGGTCTTAGAGTAGATGAGAATGTCATCAATGAATGCTATGATGAAAGAGTCAGGGTATTCACGGAAGCCCCTGTTCATGAGATCCATAAATGCAGCAGGTTCATTCGTGAGACCAAATGACTTGACTAGAAACTCATAGTGACATAGCGGTTACGAAAGGCTGTCTTTGGATATCTCCATCCCTAACCCTAAGCTGATGATACCCTGAACGAAGATCAATCTTAGAGAAGAAACTAGACCCTTGGAGTTGATCGAACAAATCATCTATTCTTGGGAGTGGATACTTATTCTTTATAGTGACTTTGTTGAGATGCCGATAATCGAATACACATTCTAAGGTTCCCATTTCTTCTTTACAAACAACACTGGAGCGCCCCAAGGGGATATGCTCGGCTGAATGAAACCCTTGTCAGTGAGATCTTTTAACTGCAGCTTCAACTCTTTGAGTTTAGTGGAGCCATTCTGTAAGAAGGAATTGAGATTGGTTTAGTACGGGTTCTAAATCGATACCAAATTCAATCTCTCGAAGGGGAGGGACTCCTGTCAAATCATCAGGAAACACATCTAAGAACTCATTCACTACAGGCACTGAGTCTATGGAAGGAATATCATGATCTAAATCGTTAACACTCACAAGATGACACAATAACCCCTTGGACATCATTTTATTGGCCTTAAGGTTAGAAATCAAGGGATTAGGACAACTCGAATTGTACTCTCCAGACTAACTCTTCTTCATTAGGAAAGCGAAATCTCACAACTCTACTACGACATCCAAGCAAGAATAACACCTGTGAAGCCAATCCATGCCAAGAATAACATCAAAATCATGCATGGGTAACTCAACCAAGTTTGCACACATACTTTTACCACTCACAACTATTGGTCAATTCTTGTATACTCTATCAGTTCTTACATTCTCTCCTAAAGGTGTACTAACCACTATAGGATCATGCAGAACTTCAGGCAATATCTCAAAAGTAAGAGAAACAGAGGAGTTACAAAGGAAAGTGTAGACCCTGGATCAAGTAAAGCATAAACAGAAGTTGAGAACACTTGCAGCATACCTGTGACCACATCAACGGACTTCTCCTGCTCCTCCCTGCCCTTCAGGGCATAGAACCTGTTCCTCTTAGGAGGCTCGGATGCTGCTGCACCCTGTGGATTTGGACTAGGCTGAGCATTACCTCCAGCCTGACCTTTGTTCTGTGGACAGTCTCTGACCATGTGTCCACTCTTACCACAACCGAAGCAGGCATTAGTCCCTGTTGCACTCTCCTGTGACTCGGCCATACTTAGCACATTCTTCTTAGGACGCTGCATCTCACCTCCATTGCCCTTCTTGGGCTCAGGTTCTCCTCCTCTAGGTGTAGCACTCTCTGAGGATTAGAATTCCCAGAACTCTGTTGCCCCTTTACTTGGCTGCTCACGGATGCCAAAGTTGTTCCTGTGGCCTCTATGACTGGGACCTGCCTGATCTTGAGGCCTAGCCCTCCTAGCATCACGAACATCTCTTTTCTGCGTCTGTCCTCTACCTGCTGGACATGCACCATCAACCTGGAAAGATCCATATTATCATGGAGGC